>OY757929.1:1412502-1525002 GCA_963585895.1 Sepioteuthis lessoniana | reverse complement strand
GAACGCTCCTTCAAAATCTGAAATTCGTCGTGAGTTAAAATATTTTCCCTGGTGACCTTAGACGGATGCAGATGGAGAATTTTACCCATTTTTCTGTTTATGTGAAGTGGCTGAAAACTTTGGCACGGCCATTTGTTGGTGGTGGTGGGGGGTAAGGGTTTCACATCTTCCCCATCTCATTCAGAACTTCTTCAAAATGAAACGATTTTGTATGGAAATAACTCTAACTTGACCAACGTTCTATCTATAAGAATTCAATGTGAGACCTTCACTTCAAGTTGCAAAAATAAATTTACAATACTTAAAACAAAAACGAAATTTTTTGCATGGTACTGTATTTTTGTTGACAGTAAAATGTATTCACTTAATCAAGCAGATGAGTTCGCAGAAAATGGAGGCAGGAAGTTTCCACTGCCCTTATCTTGTAAATGAGAAACTACCTGTTAGCGGGGGCTTAGAATATGGCAAAGAATTCTTCTCCCACCCAAAAGTGTCTTGGATATAACATAAAACTGCATCCAGTGATGAGGTTCCAGTCTTGGAGAGTGGGGTTTCCCCTTCATTGCCATTGATCTCGGATCCTCTCTGAACCGAACAGGTAATACCTGTTAGGGTCACATCTATGGGTCAAATAGATCTGTTTTAAAAATGATTCCTATTCGAACGGAATACTTGATATCATATAACTGTAAATTATCTGTATTAGTAACTGGAATACAAAAGAATTATTCAAACATAATTGTATATAAATTATTAGTATTAGATAGAAATACTTAAAACTGTCCAACAGGGCGGCAAAAATTCTTAAGAAACAACCAATGGACGTAAATATCATCTTGCAAAATCTTTGCTTTTTACTTGATCTTGAACTGAATCTGGTCGGAAAAGAAACATTTTGGCAACTTCGAGACGAATATTTTCCGGCAACTTTTGAAACAAAATGTAAAACACCAAAATTAGAAAATGATTTGTATAACTCGTGACTTGGTGAATGCAGCTGGTTTCAATTCGGGTAGATGAAATTAAAGTCAAACCTGACCGATAAAATGAAACGCAGTTTCTTCCAAGCAGCGGTCGTGTCGATACTGCTATATGGATGCACTTCTTGGACGCTAACAAAACGGCAGGAGAAAAAGCTTGACGGCAATTACACAAGAAGGCTTCGAGCAATATTGAACAAGTCCTGGAGGCAACACCCTACAAAGCACCAACTGTACGGCTACCTACTTCCCATCACGAAAACTATCCAAGTTAGACGAACCAGACACGCAGGACACTGCTGGAGGAGCAAGGACGAGGTCATAAGTGATGTACTCCTATGGACCCCCACTTATGGCCGAGCAAAATCAGGACGACCAGCTCGAACCTACATACAGCAGCTCTGTGAAGATACGGATGTAGCTCTGAAGACCTGCTTGATTATTCTGCTTGACTTAACGAAATGTTTTTGCAATTGTCTTTATGCGATTCTTTTACAAGTGTCCGAACAGTTTTACTGGCCGAGTAAATTTCAAACTGTCCTTATCATTTGAACGATTGTTCTCCTCTTCATTGTCACATACACTAATATTTATTATGAAAATTCAACGCTAAAACCGTTTTAATAAAAATGCAGAGCAATATAACGAAATTTAAACTATAAAATATAATAAAACCTTATAAAGACTCATGACTCTGAGTTTCACGGGGCCGATCTTCAGGTGAGATATTATGGATTCGTCTAAAGGTCGGTCATGTTAATTTGTTGTGAGTTTTTATACTGTTTTATTCGATTTTATTGTGGAAATTTATATTGTACTAAACCATTTATCCGGCCAGCTTGAAACCGAACGTGATCTGGATTTCTAGATTAACCGGATTTTTGAATGCCGATTAAATATTCTGAAAATAGGAAATAATGAAAAGTAATGAACGAAACAATAATAAATACAAATTTATAGACTTTTGAATCCGTCTGATTTTTAATTCATTACAAATTGTTTAAAAATAGCCGATTTTCCGGATTACTGAAACCTTTAAATGCAATAGGAGAGACGTTGTCTGAGAGAATAACCCCAGCTAATAGGCGAAGTTTAACTGTCTCATACTGAAACAAATCGGCTATTGAAAGTAAATTTAGGTTTTGTTGGCGAAAATGCCAAGAGAGCCGACTTTCTTCAAAGCACCTGTTTGACCTTCGAATGTATATCAGCTGACATCAACAACACCTCAATCCACCACCCACATGCCTACGATCTATTAAATTGAAATCCATTGACGGGGCTTCAACAAGTTCAATATTGTAGCACCGGGCTTCTCCAAATTTTTACTTGATATTGGACACTTTGAAACGAAATTTAATTTTCATTCATCCCTAAATAAATATAGTTTACATGAGAAAAGAATCAGCAAACTATTAAATCTCAATATTTTTTTCGTTCATCAATTTCTTCTCATTCAATTCAATCTGATGTTATATTGACACAATGCTTCGATTGAAGAAGGGGCACACAGTGTGAAGTGAATTCACAATAACTTTCAGGCAAACTTATTACTCTGTTTTCTTTTTTTTATTTAATTCGATTTTCTTATCTTTACGGATATTTTTTTCTCTTTATTTCTTCTCTTTCATTCATTTTTCTTTGTTTTGTACTTTTTTTCCCTGTGTTTTCTAGTTATTTCCGCTCTCTCTCCTTTTTGTCTTTCCAATTTTCCTTAATTTATTCTGTCTTTTGGTTCTTTCAATCTGTCTTTTCACTTTGTTCTCGTCGTACAATTATATTTTCATGTAATCTGGGGCGGAAAAAAACAAAAACAAAACGATACATCCCGAAATGAAAATGTCAGCCATTTTGTCTGGCCAATGTCGACTATAGACCGCAACGATATGACTTTCTAGTTTCCCTATTTGTTGATCAACGAAATTAAATATTGTACTCATTCTTTTCCTTGCTTTTAAGTCGTCGTTCTGTTATTTTTGTTGTTCTTCCTAAAAATCAATACCATTTTTTTCTACCTCAATACCAGCAGAAATTGGCTACAGTATTGATAGACAATCATTTTTTTTTTTTTTTGTTGAAGTTGTCGTTTTCATTTTTTTTGCGAAAAAACTAAAATGTGTAAAAGTGGACAACTATGCGAGACAGTTTAATCTTGTTTATTACTTGGCAACAAATTCGACAAACGTGTATTTCGATCTATCAGTAAATTGTTACATTTTTTCTCTATTCTTTTTTACTTTATTTCGGTTTCATTCTTCACGTCTTTACTGTTCTTTTTCTTCTCTTTTATTTTTCCTTTTATTAATTTTCTCCATCACTTGTTTACATTTCCTTTTTATTTCTTTGGGTTTTTTCTTTCACCCTTTCTTTCCAGTCATTCATTTTCTTTTTTTGATTCTGCGTTTTTATACCTCTCTGCTTTTTTTTTTTTTTTTTTTCTTAATTCATTCTTCATATCCTTACACGTTTTTATCGATTTTTATTTTCTTTCTTTACAATAAAGAAAAACCCAGAACCACATCTGCAGTTAGAAAAATCTTGAGTCCTAACTCGTATAAAGAATACTGGATCGACAATACAAGTAGAAAAATGAATGACATTTTTTTGTCGTACTAAATTATTACAAATACAAAACGTTATTTCAAACTTAGCAACAGTGATCATAAGAATTGTTACTTGCCTTCATTTGCCAATAAAATCAAGTTTAACTAAGTTGACTTGTAATATAATTTTTAAAAAGTCGACCAAAATTTGAAAATGAGCAAAAGCTCTGAAATCTTGATTTGAATATTGTCAAGAATTTTTTGTTTACATTTTCCATTAAAAAAGAATGGAGTGCAATTCTCTTGATAAGCCTTGTCAGCTCAATGGACCTCTACAGGAGAGTAAGACCCCCCCTCACAACCAGTGTCCTGGGTATGGCACTAAACTGCATCTGATGTTGATATTCAGGTCTTGGTATTTGATGAATGTGGCGTATCCCTTCATTGCCATAATTCTCAGGTTCATTCTAAGTTGAATTGGAAGTATTTCTATGGATCAAATAAAACTGTTCAATTATCTATAAAGGATCATTATTAATTATTGGAAACCAATACAACTGTGAAAATTATTTATATTACACAGAAATACTTGTTAAATGAATTACTGATGTTAAACATCTTTACTTGAAACCATTTAAAAATGCAAACAAATGATTTAATATTAAATAGAATTGTTAGTGCTCGATTGTTAAATAATTCCAAGAATTTACATATGCAAACAAAAGAGTTCTACCAATTCGTTTAAAAATAAAATTACTGATAAAACTACTCGCTTACAAATCATATAAGAAAAAAATAAGATTAAACCGAATCACTGACAATGGATTAAAAAAATGATATTTCGTCTTTATTTCAATCCGTTGTCTGTGTTTCTGTTTATTCACTCGTATTTTCTCAGCTTGGCAGATTTACCAAATCTACCATTTTTTCTCTCTAACATACACACACACACACACACACATATATATATATATATATATATATATATATATATATATATATATATATATATATATATATAGAGAGAGAGAGAGATATGATTTGGTTTTAAATAACCCTCCCTGTTTAATATTATAAAACACAAAAAAACTAATAATGCAAGATTGAATGAAAACTTTTACAAAATTTTGGTGTTGTGATGTTCAATTCGTCAGTACCGGATATTTTTACCAAAGATCTTGAAGGTAATTAACTCCACTGGTCTGTTAGATGCTGGGCTCACTTGATACTCTTCAAGTGATACTTATCTGATTTGCCTCACTGGCTTGGAGCACTGCCTCGGAATCTACGTCTTTTAGGCCAACCTGACCTTGGCTGATCGTCGAGGTTCTTGCAACCCGAACCTAATTTCTCCAGTTGTACAGTGATCAATTGCACCTTCACGTTTTCCTCAACATATTTTGGGGGGGGTGCTTCCATGGCGTTATGGCCCAGTTCGAATTTGAATTCGTTCCGGAATTAGTCTTCGTTGTACCTTTTTATCTTTACGATTTTCAATTCACACACAGTGAAGCAATGCACAATGTATCAGCACAACGTCTACGTTTCATAGTTTGAATTTCTTTGGTCACCTGATATACACGCCATAAACTTGCGCATACCAAAATATTGTAAAACTTTTCACTCACTCGAGTATTAAGTTATATGTGGAGGTGGGGTTGTGTTAAAAAATAAGCTTTAGTTTTCTTTGAGGAATTTTTGGAAACCTGACCAATTCTAATATCAACGATTTTTATATATTTACGTCATTTTGTTGAGAATTTTGTAATGCCAAGTTATCATTTTTTTTTCTGAAGCCAAATTCAGAGTTTTAACATTTAAAAAAAAAGATTCTGCTTGCGTATTTTTCTTAGAATCTCACCGTTTTTGCAACATTAGTACTACCATCGAAAGTGAATAATTTTATGGAAATTAGTCAAATTATTTATTTCTAGAGGAAATTTTTTTTTTATTAAATTCTTTTATCTAAAATACTTTAGAATATTTCAATTAATCTCAAAATAGTGTATTTAAAAATTTGATTTTTTGCATTAACCATACTATTGGGTTTTTGTTTTGTTTTGTTTTTTCAATAAAGAAAACTGAACGGTCAGTCTGTAACCTAGAATACACTGTATCCTCATCAGAAGGGTAAAATATCCACTCAAAAATATTCTCTGAGTCAATGAGGCTTATAATATGCTGACTGTATCCCACCTGAAAGGAGTGAAATCCCCCACAAAAAGGGGCTTGCCCTGAGTATGACACCGTACTGGATCTAATTGTGAGGCTCCAGTTCTGGAGAGTTAGGGAATGTGGAGTATCCATTTATTGCCATTACTCCCAGGTCTACTCTTACCGGGGCTGGTTGTAGCTGTTACGGTCCCATCTAAGCGTCCAAAATATCTGTCTGGAAAAAAAGTAAAAGAACTACACAAAAATGTAAATATGAACGTGATTCCCTAACCTCTATGCATCAGGTAACCCTAGACTAGTTGACATGATGTTAAAAAACAATTGAAGAAAGCATTTTAAAAACTTAATACAAGGACAAAATCAAACTAAAATGTTTTAGTCGAATGTGTGTACACACCATGATGAGGGTACATGAGTTGAATATATTTTATATCACCCGAATCTCTTTTGTTGATTTTATATTTTAGGATAAAATTTTTTTAGAATTTATTTATCATTGGTATAAATCTTAAAACTACGATTTTAATTTCTTTCGTAAAGTCTTCGTAAGGAAAAAATTACAAAAAGAAAAAACTCAAGAAAAACCGGCTTTCGACCCCAAAAATATTCATCGGGCAAATCTTAAACAATTTTTATTTCACATGATTATAAGTTGCATTTCTACTTAGCCTTTCATTCTTCTTTTTTGTGTACAATGCGTCACGTGACTAATTGTATCGTTGACATTATAATGACAAACCAAATCAAATTGATTTTTCGACCCGTTTCATCAATCAAGGATTTTTATAAAGTCTAAAGTGACATGTCATCAAAAAGCAAGGTTATCCACTTAAAAAAAAAACATAGGGAATGACCTGGATCCATGAATTTCAAAAACCCTTTAAAAATCAATAAGAATTTTTTTTAAAATTGAAGTTATTTTCTTCTTTATTCATTTATAAATGCTTATATACTTATATTGACTTGAGTTTTTCTGAACATCACTGTCATAATGGAAACAATTTGATGCGGTAGATTTTAATCTGGTTGATATTTAACGTCTTTGAAATCGGTCACCAGAGTCCACATCCTGGACTATTTTCACTTCGGTCTAAAGCCCTTGGGAAAGGCATGAATCCATCACTATTTCACGCTCCCCAAAAATAGTAGGAAAGACTGAGATCTTTAACAATCAGTGTAGAAGGAAAACTTTGAGTTCAAACTTTATTCCCCTTAAAAATTGACCTTGAGTCACTTCGTGCACGTGGGGAGGGGTTGGGTATATATAAACAGATAGCAAGGTTATTTAGCTGCAAGAAGATGGCCTTATGTCAATTGTCGAATTAAGAAATGTCTCCTTGCCTTAAAAATCAGCATGTGAATTCTTAATTTATCCATATAAAATCGATTATTGATCACAGACGGCGGTGGGAAATACACTTCAAAACACTGGCTTACATGGCTTTTATAAAACAAACTTCATCTTGAACCATGTCACACACACACACACACACACACACACACACACACACACACACACACACACACACACACACACACACACACACGTGGATACATCAATAACTCAGCAGTCTGAAAAAAAAACCCACTTGTTTTATGCAACTAATATTTTTCTATGTAAGTAAGTGTTGTGAGACCGAAACTTACCTGCATCATGGACTCTTCCAGTACTATCATTACTAGCGTAGTAATATCCTAATACGGAAGTAGAAGTGGTAGCAGTAGTACGAGTCCCAATATTGGACACAATCCATTGTAACTTGTGTTAATATATCTTTCTTACCTCTAAACCGTGTTCCGTGTATTCCTTCTGTGTACCGACTTTCGGTCCACATCAGAAAGTAAAAGTAAAGTTGGCGATTGTAGTCGAGAGCGAACCGAAGGCTCCTTTTTCAACAGCTACTACACAGAGGTGTCAGGAAGGGTGCTACTCTTTTCCTTGGATTGCTCCACTTTACCCTTGATACGTACCTTATAATGCTGAGTATAAAGCAAGGTGGCATCAAGTACCTTTTTTTTTTTTTTTTTGAGTCCATGGTATGACTCGACCTAGGATTGAACCCCGGTCTCCCGGGCCGTTGGCGAACACTCTACCCAATAGACTAATGATGCAATCTCCTTTATTAACAGACTTGATTCAGTGTAAAAATATATAATCCTAAATCATGCTGACAGCACAGTTCCTTGACTTTCTCTCTCACCATTCATCCCTATCATTGATCGCTCTTTACAGGGCTTCTAGATTGCATCGCAGGCATTAATCAGCAAAACGCTTCGATGCTCTCTGCACACCAATATTACAATATTTTCCACTATTAAATATAGTAAAAATAAAAATAGGATGGTACTCACAACTGTGAGTTCCACACTGACGAATCACTTTAGAACACCTGAGGATCAGCAACGCGAAACTCAGTCGGGGGTTTTTATCCTAATTCTGTTTTATAGTTGAAAAATAATTTTACATATATATATATATATATATATATATGTATATATATATATATATATATATTTGATATATTTCTAAATAAAATGTGTTCATTATCGGTGATAGAGGATATATAAGTTAGGATAGCGTAGTCACAAAGTGGCGTTTACTCTGTCTACGCTATACTAACTCACGTATAAAGTGTAGATATGAAAATGACTTCTTCCTATGTCACTTGTTCCCTCAGACTAATATATAATGGAGTTGGTTTGTGACTGGATTTATGTACTATTGTGCCATAAACTCCCACATATATATATAAATGTAGCCAGTGAGACTGCCTTTAATCATCTTTAATTGCATGACGATCGATTCATGGCGTGGAACTTTAAGCAGCAATTTTATTAACTTGTGTTAGCAGATGTGTGTGTGCGCACGCGCGCAGAAGTTCATCGCATTTTCTTTTTTTTTTCTTTTTTTTCTTTTTTTTTTTTTAATCCAGAGACTGAATAGGCACTTGCAAACCGGTTTTTCAACGACAAGTATGAAGCTTTGATAAGAACTACATTGTAAATTGCAGGTGATTGAGTTCTATACACTTAGAGATAAGCCCCCGCCCCCAGTCATCACCCCCAGTCAGCTTTCCTGCGGCTTAGCACCTGCCCAATGGTGAAGGAAAAAAAAAACAATGAGTCTAGTTTTTCGGCTTTTTCTTTGATTTCTATTTCATTTGTTCTTTTCATTTCTTATTATTTTATTCTTCTTCACAATAAAAAAAGGTTGGGAAAAGCGAAATATTTTTATGGTGGGCGAAGGATTATTTTCTCTTCTGCTGCGGCTGTAGTCAATGCTTTTTTTTTTTTTTTGCTTAAAGGAAAATATTATTTATAGAGTGAAAACAATGTCGGGATTTGTCTGTTTAAGCCTGAACGAATTGATAGGTGTTTGTGTCACGCATGCGCGTTGGTGTCTCATTTCCGTGTGGCCGGCTAGAGCCACGAGGAAATAACACACACACACACACAGTTTGTTGTACACACTTACGTAATCTCAGACCTTGTGCATATGAATACAAATTATTAGGGTCGTGTGCACTGGGCGATTTTGAAAAAATCTAGATCCTCCTGACCCAGTGAAACGATAACTAGTAACGCTTTTGTGACATAAAGACACTGGAGAATCCATTCAACCTAAACAGTAAGCAAAACAGACACAGTTATTCAACGATTAAGTCTATCGGAAATACATTAACTAACTGAAAAATCTTATAGAATATAACTTATATATATATATATATAATCTCGGTAATGTTAAATTGAATTGTATTTCACCAGTGAATCATTAATGCTTTTCGATTGTAAAACCATTGGCATTTTTACAATACTTATGATAATCCTACACTGTCGGTAACAGTTACATGAATTCCTGACCACTGACAATCCATTTTTATTTGCAGCATAAAAATCGATGATCGAAACTTGATAAATTCATTTTAAGTTAAAAAGGATGAAATCCAATGTTTAATGATTAATTTTCCCTATCACAAGAAATATTTAGTTTTCAAACACACACAGAGTTCTTGTCATAGTGGAACAAACAGACAATTTGATTTAAACTGCTTGAATTTGAGAGGTTACAAAAGAATAATTCAAAAGAAAAAACAAATTATATCACAATATATAAAGAACTGCTCTTAAGTATTTGAACATGCTCTGTTTATTTTAATTTTTATCATACAAGATTTTAGTGCCATTAAAAATTTAGAGCATGAAGGGGTTCAAATTAGCTGAGTTGTTTGACAATTCTTCCAAATAGCAACACAAGTTCTCTTTTTTACTTTTTGATAAATTCCGATCAAGATTTTAAATAGAAAAAAACTGTTTTTTTTTTTTTTCGATCTTCTTTTATTTACTAAAAATTTACATATCACATATCAAAATCTCTCTGTCTGTCTGTCTCTCTCATATATAATCATCCCTATCGATCGTATAATCATGTCTATGATATCTATAAATATAGACATGTGTCATACCAAGTAATAGCACTTTGTCATTTCTAAGGGTAATAGGAAATACTTGGCGCTTCCTATCTCTTCTCTCATTAACGTGCAATGGGTTATACTGCGTTATATGTATCTGTTGCAAAGATCAACTTCTGATCTGAGGTATTATTGAACACTCCATATTTTGTATTAATCAAGATTTCTTAGAAGCTTCAAATTAACTTGTTTGATAAATCTACCCAATATATAAGAGTGTGTGTCTCTTCAATTCCCCTGTTTGAATCTGAACGAGATACTAGAAAGATAGGAAAAAGTTTTGTCCTTTTTTTTTTTTTTTTTTTTTTTCATTTCATTTGATAACTATAAACCTTCCTAAGCTCATTCCTAGTTACAGGGATAGCCATAAAATTTTTCTTTGCATAACGTTCCTGTCTTTCACTCTAAAATTAAGTGATTAAAAGTTAGTCTATTTGCATAAATTATGACAATCTCTCTCTCTCATATATATATATATATATATATATATATATATATATATATATATATAAGAAATAATAAAGACAGAAAAAGACGTGCCCATGCACGCAATGTAATCAAAAGCACGCCTTAATCCTTTGACAACAAAAACTCAAATGACATATTGTGACGTGTCGCACCTAACGTATCCCATGACAAAAACCTTGTAACCAGTTTGGCTATTTTTGAAAAGAAAAGAATCTTTCAACAGTCAACGATGAGTAGCTGAGAAAAAAAAACATTTAAACCAAATCGTTCTCATAAACATAAGCATCAACTAAATAAAATAGGTGTATTGTTCGATGAATCGAGGAATTAAGCTATATCTTGGTCACTGGGTCATTAAAGTGTCATTTGATAATGTTAAATGTGATCATATCACCCTTAAAGGGCATCTGTGGGGCATTTTCGATGCAGAATCTTATTAGAAACTTGCAACAGTCAGCAATGAATGTGGATCGATCCTCAAAAAATCCAATCAAATTTATCATTTCTAAAATAAGAAAGGTGACAAGATATATGAAGAGAATAGCAAGAATTGATGAATACTTTCGCTGAGGACTATATGCATCCGAGTGGATTCTGAAATGTTCTACGACCAAAAGAGAATGATCTTTTCTTCTAAACACTAACTGTATCAGTACTACTGTATGGTTGCACTACTTGGTCTCTTACAAAATGCATGGAGTAAAAGCTAAATAAGAATTACTCGAGGATGTTGCTTGCTGTTTTAAACAAATCTCGAAAGCAGAACCGAACAAAAACGTAGCTGTTAGGCCATTTACCTCCCATTTCAAAAACCATCGAAGAAAGACGAGAAAAACATGCTGGGCACTGCTAGAGAAGTAAGGACGAACTCCTAAGCAACTTTCTCCCATAGACTACAACTCATGGACACACAACTTATATTCATCAGCTTTGTGCAGACACTGGATGCTGTTTATAGGACTTAGAGTGATGGCTGATAGGGACGGTTGGTATGTCTCTGGAATCCGTGCTGTCAAAAAGCCTTGATGATCATGATGTAAGAAGAAACGATATGCCAAGTGGAATAGAATGTATATTTCATAGTTGGGCCAAGAACTTTTCACCGACCTGTCGTTAGGGTTTAGAATACGTTCATTGTATCCTTCAGAAGAGAGGTAAGACCCTCACCTAAAAAGAAATCTTTCCGGTATGAAACTGAACTGTATCTGATGCTGGCAAGTTTGGAGTATTTCTTTGTCATTACTCCCAGATCCACTCTGATTCGGAGTGATGATATCTTTTAAGGTCCAATCTTTCGGTTGGGTGGATTTTTTAAAATTGAATTATTTTATTAGGAATGTTTCATATACAAAAAACTCTAAAGAAACAACAAGTACAAAAAAATGTAAATAAAAACGTACAATGTACGAAATTCTTTTTAAGAATAAAATAATCCCATACATGCCGTTAAGATCAATCCAGAAATTTTCAGTAAATCTACGTAGAGAGAAAAAAACTGATCAACCTTATAAAATCACTTAAACAGAGAATTTAAGATAATCAAAATGAGATATGGGAAACGTGAGAGTAAAAAAAAGTTTCATATACCACGAGAGCATGTTCCAGGTTGATCAGCGGATACCTGAATCCGCGAACAATACCTAACCCTATAAATAATACGTCTTGCTATACATATAAATCTATAAAGTTAGATTTATAAATAAGACATATTAACAATTAATAATAATATTTACTCATAAAACTTTAGTTCTTGCTGTAGATCTTAACAATCTTAAGTGATAAACTTTTATCTTTTTAATGACTTTAGGCTTTGCCTGTCCCCGTGGAGATAGAAATGTTACTACGCGAGGACCTTTATATTGGAAAGGAATTTATTTGATAATGTTCCTACAAGACAATGCACCCCTCGTGATGTAAATGGAATATTGCAACTAATTATCGTGCTGCGAGGATACTTTCATCCAGTTAGGTCGTATGGTCTCAACCCTTCATAACTTATTTACTATCAAGCTTTGCTTAGACTCGCACGTTGTGTAATATAATGGCCGAGGGATTTCGTTTCATATATCTTGCCTTTCGGTTTAGTTAGGCTTAGCGCATGGGTTAATTAGGTGCAACATGAGCGCGAGTGTTCACGCGCGCGCGCGGAGGAGGAGGATGTGTCATTCAGAGATGTCAAAATAAAAATCCCAGATAGGACTTGGGGATGAGAATGACATCATGCACCGGAAGCGTGCACGGGGGATTTGGGGAGGTTTGAAAAAAGTCAGTAGTTGAGAACTAAACTCCGAACGGGAAGGGTCGACTTTTGGGGCTCACTGAGGCCAGACGAATTTGTGCGCTACGGGCGCCGCACGTGATGGGGGGGGGTGCAGATGGAAAAGTCATCATAGAAAGATTAGGCATCTCTCTTCCTTATGTCGAAACCTTTAACTCAAAGGTAATAAAAGGTTTCGTACCTGAACTAAGAAGTTACGTGTTTTTCGTGTTTCGGGATTCCTATGTTCTATGTATATATATATATATATATATATATATATATGAAGATTCTATGTACGTTTCCCATATTCATGTATGGGTATGTTACAATTGGACTCGGGTTGTTTTCACCACCAGTTGTTACCAAGTGGTCACTCATCTGTGTGCTGATAAAGCTCATTGCTGCCTTAACTTGTAATTTACTAAGCTTTGCTTAGTCTGGCACTCAGGCGTCAAGTTGCTTACAGGACCTGCAGTTACCAAGTGGTCACTCATCTGTGCGCTGAACAAGCTCATTGCTGCCTTAACTTCGGTGACCTAACGAGAACCGATGCTTTCAATGTGACTTCACTGTAAGTCAGATTATTTCTTATTTCATTTAATGTAACGCTTCTTGTCAGATCAGAATTGCCAACACGTTTCCGATATTAAAAATTTCCTCGAAAACTTCACTAAATCGAAACAGATCTTTCTTTTGTAATAAAAGATTTACGTTCGCAAAAAGTTGGAAAATATTTTTATGACTAAAAAACAAAATGTATAAAATCCTGTAAACTTTTGCATCATCCTAATTTTGTCTTTACGTTGAGAGAATGTAAGGATATAAACAATATCCACAAAGAGAATGTCATGAGAAACAGTTTTATTGTTTTAAGTATTCTTGATAAAATGTATATATTCTAAACAGCTCTATATAATTCTACATATAATATATACATTCTTAATAGAAATAATTTGTACCAAGTTATATTCGAATAGATCTACTTGAACTATAGGTAGGACCGAAACAACTATCGTTAATGATGCTCTCTTCACACCACCCTATTTATTTAGTCCATTACAAAATCCCGGTATTCCTTAAGGTCTATAAGACATGGTTAGTCATGGATGTTACGCTGCCTTAAGAGGGAATTTGAAATAGGTGTTGTCCTTTTTCTTGTCTGGTTGCTCTATCAAGTCAATAGAGCTCTTACTGTCGTATTCTTAACTAGGGGAATAGTAGATGTATTCATACGTTTTTTCCCGTTTTGATCAGAACGAGAAGTCGTTTGCATGATTCTTGATTGTTGATAAAAAAAAATCAGTACCATGCAATGGAATCTATTAGAGATAACCATTAAATACTCGAAGTTGTTGAGAAAGAAGAGCAGAAATAATTCCTCCTGCTATCGATCGTATAAATCAGCTAGGTGTCGTTCGCTTTGAACAACGGCCAGGTAATCAGACGATAATTTCTGACATCTTTGATTTGCCAAACTGATGAAGTGATTTAGCAAAACAGAAAATGGCATTGGCTGAACAGAAAGTGTTTTGGCTCTACGAAAGAAAACTAAAGCGAAACTATAAAATCTGCTCACTTAATTGACTAACTAAAAACTCCATCAGCATAAAATCTTTCCTTCTTGTGTTTGAAAATTTGAGAGAGAGAGAGATTGTGTAACGGAATTAAAGAATAAATAATTTAGATATTCTAGAATGTCGACCTGTTCTGGAATAATAGTATCGAACACTTCTTTATGAATATAACAAACCACACACACACACACACACACACAGGATATTGATATTTCTTTAGAATTACTTTTTAATTTTTCTCAAATAGTTTCGACCGTTTTGTCATCGTCAGAAGAAAACATTTTGAAGACTTTAAGTTTTTTGCCACCAAAAAAGCAACGAAAAATGAATCAATAATGTAGCATATGGATGAATGAGAAATATTTATTAAAGCGTTTTTATAAGTTTGGTTTCATTGTTAATCAACCTGCGTGGGTTATTTAGTGCCAAATCCCTGTAGAAGAACTATAGTCGTACAATTTAACTCGTAGCAAAGGGGGGGGAAGAGGTTCATGCCTTTCTCAAGGGTATTAGCCCAAAAGTGAACGCAATAGAGAGACTGAAGTTCGAACTCGCTTACAGCAATATCCCAGTCCTGTGCGTTAGCCACTACGTCAAAGGGACTACCCCCAATCAAGTGTTTTGAGCAATTCACTTTAGTATTTCTGCGTACTACGACTGCCTGACGCTCAGGGCAACACGTGGATGGCAATCTGAGGTTTGCCTAGGAGCTGGTTTCAAATTTGGCTTAACGGTTTTATCTAAACTTAGAAATTTGTTTATCAAGATGCTTATATGAAAGCCAATTTATTTCATATATATAATATGGCAAATTTGTGCATTTTGTAGTGAATGTTTCAAAGACGTAGGCTTGAGCCTATTCTCTCACGTGACGTGACGAAAAACGGACACATGTTGGTAGTAGGCAAAGTAATATATAAAGTAGAACTTGACGGGTTCATCTTCTTTTCATCTTTTATTGACTCATGGCAAATCTTTTTGACCAGCTGATATTCGTGTCGGGTGTTTCAAAGATAAAGCAGCACCTGCATCTTCATCTAAATGTAAAGAGGAATACTAACTCGAGGCTTCTTTCCTGTGGAGTTCCCACACTAAATCGACCTTATCACATCTTAACTACGTGGGAGGTGGTTAAATAATTTTCTACTTTTCCAGCTACCTGGATACAACAATCGCAACTTAACGGTGATTGGCCAAATCCGAAGAAGCAAACTTTCTTTTTTTTTTTAATTCTCTCTCTCTCTCTCGCGTTGCTCCTCTCTTTCTCTCTCTCTCTCTCTCTCTGTCTCCTTTTGCCCCTTTCTTTCTCTCCCTCTCTTAATACTCTATTCAACGTTATAAGTAAACTGAAACTGTGACTCTCTTATTTAAAAAGATGTGAGAACAGATGACACTCATTTCTAGTCGTCTGTTTCAACCTCGATTCAACTATCCTCGCACCTCCCCCCTGTGCTGACCAAGTCTTGACATGAACCTTTTTCAATTCGTCCATTTGACTCGCAGTAAACGTGCTGACCCGTGTCTGGCACTTCGGAGGATTTACAATTTATATATAGAAATAATTAACTCGTTTTCTATCGACGACACTTGCTGACTCTACCCCCCAATATTTACCCACAAGAATATAATGGCTTCCAAGAAAAACTGATAGACTAAAGAGAAAGAAGTTTGTGGTTGGTGTCCTTGATTAAAGAATACAGATGATATACCAATCAAACTTTTAAAACATGCATCAGGCATGTCTAGATTCACCGTTTCGATGGTAGTAGTTTCCATTTGTCAATGAAAACATAGCAAAGCTTTAAAAAAAATGACTGATTTTAATAATCCTTTTTTTTCTTTAATACATTTCCAAGTTGAATCGGTCTGTTTAAACGCATTGGAATTTACGCATATGTCTATGCACAGTTTTATCTTCTAAGTCATAAAATCATAGTTTTCTTGACTCCAACAATTGAGAAGGAGTGATTAATGCTGTCCTAAATGTCAGTCAGTTATCAAAGGAGATGGGAGTGGGTATATCAGCGGATGCAGGTGTTAAGATTACCAAATCCTTTTTTTTTTAACTTTCTCTCTTTCTCAGTATAGATATCATTTTCATGGTAACAGCTCCCTTGCTTTCAATATAACACTTCCACTAATATAAGTGCATTTCTACCGTGGAGAAATATAATTATTTGCTGAGCGAACTAGTGACTCGTTGAATCAACCCTCACCATTATCCTTGGGAGACGTGCAATACATTTTGATGTGATCAGTTCGAACATTATATTTTTCTGAAAGATTTTGCTAAAATTTTTCTTTCAGTTTACGAAAAAAAAAAATTTAAATATTGATACTGACCCGTCTTGATGACCTGCTCTAACAGAAGGGCTTAGATGTTGAATTTATCTTGGGTATAACACTAAACTGCATTTGATGCTGAGGCTCCAGATCTGGAGATCAGGGAAAGGTTGAGTTCAAGCCTGGGCAACTTTTTCCGAGAAGTGGGCTGCAGCAGACATGGCTTATCAAGCTCTACTAAAAAAATGCAAGGTAATTTTATGTTGGAGGTTACTTAATCTTTTTCCCTTGAAGACTGTGTTAACACCTGCCTGGGAAATTGGGAAAACTTGATTTTTTTTTCTCTCGCATTGACAAAAATATCTCTTCGATAAAAAAAAAATGGATGTCTTAAGCAGTCCGTTCGGCAATTACCGCAGAGCGAAGTTTTACCGTGACTGATCTGGATGGTCTCAATTCTCTAGTAGATTTCCCGTTTTTCCAATTTCTCTTTTCCTGGTTCTTTAGTATTGTTCCAAGCGTTCCCATAATGACTGATATCTCCGTCAGTTTCAGGTTCCATAAATCTTTAAGTTCTTCCGCAAGATACAAACATTTATCCAGTTTTTCTCTTGCTTTTATTTTTACTCGGTGATCCACTGGAACGGCAAAATTATTATTTCACTCTTTGCAAGTTTTTTACACAAACGTTAGATGATGGTCTATTACTGAAGTCTGAGTGATAGAAAGTCTCCTTAAACCTCCAGGACTTTTCTCAGTATTCTGGCCGATCTCAGCAATTCTGTAATCTTGATGGTCTCAATTCTTCCTCAAATTTCCAATTCTTCCAGTTCTTTCCAAGTTTATTATTGTAAACTTTCAAAGATTCTTCGCATAACCGTTGGGAGTGAGTTTGATTCGGAGGGGTTTACAATATATTGACTGTATCCCCTGCAGAGCGGTAAGACCTCACCCCCCACCACCACCAAAAAAGGTGGGTGCTCTGGATATGACACTAAACTGCATCTAATGGTGAGTGTTCAGGTCTTGAGATTTGTTCAGTTCCGAGTCATCCCTTCATGACACGGAATGATAATACTTGTTAAGATTCCATCAATATGTCAAATAAATCCGTTTAAAAAATATTTGCATTAGATGGCAATATATGCTACCATTTATCGATCTCTGTAAATTTCTTGTATTTAGAATAGTTACTTGAAGCTCTAATTATTTACAAAGGATTTTTATTAGTTACTTGGAACAATAGAACTGTGGGCAAAATATTCATATTAAACGAGAATGGTTAATTGAGACCTTATACGGATTATCCTAAATTAGGACTACTTAAAATCATACAAAGGTGCAAATTGTATTGGATTACTTGATATCGTTGAACTATATGCAAATTATCAGTGTTAGATAGGAATACTTGAAACATTACCAGTGTAAATTATTTGTATTTGATTGGAATATTTGATATCACAGAACGAAGAGCAAATTATTAGTATTAGATAGGAATACTTGAAACCATATAACTGAAAATTATTTGTATTAGGAATACTTGATATTGTAGAACTGAATGCAAAAAGCTCGTAAAAAACTAAAAAAAAATATAAGTGTACAATGAAAGCGATTCCCTAACGTCTTGGCATAAAATAACCCTAAATGGGTTGACATGCTGTTAAAACCACTTATCCGGCCTCGTGCTAAACTATAAAACCACTAATCCGGCCTTGTGCTAAACTAAGCTTTGTAAATTAGTTCGATTAATGAATAGAAATAAACTGAGATTTATAAAATCAACTTTTCAGGTCAATTTAATAAGAAATGTAAAAATCTTTTGCATATCTTGAAACCCTTCTGAATCTTAAAAAAAAATAACAACCGAAGATTTAATATTTTTTTCGCTTTTTTATTGACGACTCTTTTAACTTGGCTGCATTTAAAGAAGGAAGTCATAAGAATAACATAAAAACACATTCACCTGTTGAGTTCACACAACGCCTCCCCAGTTCAGCTGCTGCTTCAAAAAATTGACACTTTTTTTCTTTTTTTTTTCTTTTTTCTCTGTGTTAGATTGTTGATATTCCTACCGACAGAATCTCACCGATTCTACACTTATAATACTGCTATGTGGAAATGAAAACTATGAGTGAGGATCAATAAGTCTGCCTCCCGACACGTAATTATGAGGTGAATTTTGATCTGAAATTTACACTGCATCTATTTGATTAATATTCATTGAATTAATTACATCGACAGCAAAGGATAAAGGATAAGATTTTTTTCCTTATTAGGTTACTGACATTGATTTTCTTGTGTATTGCTGATGTTATTTACCTAACTTTAATTAGTCTGGCGCACAGTCTTCAGGTTCATTACAGTACCCTCCGTTAATTAGTAGTCATTCATCTAAGTATTCAGTTGACTGATTTTTGATTAACTTCCTTAATATGATGAGCACCAATGATTTCTGCCTGATCTGACTTTTTACAAGGCTGGATTTGACCATAAAGCGAAAAAAAAACCCCAAAAAAACTCGGGCTTAGGGCACCAAAAAAGAAAGAGGTACTACAAATTTCTTAAAATTTTTATTTTTTTTTTTATGTCAAATCAAATTTGCAGTATAAACCAAATAGGCTAATTTAAAACGGCCTTGGAAAATGATATAAAGAAATCTTCCAATTTTATTTTTTAACTAATATATAGATATATGTGTGTGTGTGTGTGTGTGTTAACCCCCTCTGCTCCGCCTATGAATGAAATGATTTGTAATTTGATTTCCACCTTATTCTTATTTTTATTTTATTTTTTATTGTTTTTTTTGGTGGGTGGGGTTCTAATTTAAATTTTCTTATTTTTCAATTCCTTTATTTTATCTTCTGAATACGACCTGTAATTCCACATTCGCTACTCTGCGACGAGAGAGAAGCATGTAAAGAGTTATCTGACTAGACGGAGAGTATGGTAATAATATTCTCCGTGGAAATAAATTACGGCGACTTAACCGAGTCTCCATTAAATTGTACTATATATATATATATATATATATATATATATATATATATATATATATATATATATATATATATGTTGAATTATTAAACTATCGATACTTTATTTTTACATTTATTTATTCCACACCAGTTTTCACACCAGTTTAAGATTTATTGACTACAACTCTTCTCTGGTCTCTTGGACTCTTCAGAGTATTCTAGTTAATCTTAGCAATGCTGTTGCCTGAATGGTCTTGAGTCTTCCGCAAATATCCAATTTCTCCCGTCTTTTTTCCAAGCCTCTGGGAACTGATCTAATTTGAAACACCACCACCAACAATTTCTGCAAAGTTCTACAATTTTTGGATTCTCTTGCAAGGTCCAAGTATTTCCTAAGCTTTTTCGTTTCTGTGTGGTCCGCGCAAAGAGCAAAGATACCATAGATGGCAAGTTCTTTTTCTAGCTAATTAACATTAAGTGTGGGAGGATGAAGTCATTCATTGGTATCTCAATATCCCAGAAAATGTCAGGCTTCTCATTTTCTTGGTCGAATTCTGGTTTGTGCATATACCACTTAGGTGAATGCAGTAAACTAGCACAAAAAGAGTACAAGACAAGGAACGACTGGTTGGGAAAGGTGATCCACTGGGAATTGTGCAAGGGATTAAATAAACATTGATTACATAGTAGTATGGTCAAATTTATAGGCATATCGACATCTGTGATTTATTTATTGCTAAAGCCATGAACACCCTTATCCCTCTCAGCTATGGGTTAGATAGTACTATTGTTGTTTTCTACAAAAAACAATAATAGTACTATCTAACCCATCGCTAAGAGGGATAAGGGTGTTCATGCCTTTTCCCAAGGAAAGTGAGCGTAATAGCACGACTTGAGTTTGAACTCGCATATAATTATCTCACAGTGCAGTACTTTAGCCATTACAACAGAAGGACTCTGTTATCATATTAATAGCAGTAACTTTACATCTAGTTGTTATCGGGGGAGGGGGGCACTGTGCTTATGCTATCAAGTGGCTTTAACCCTGACTGTCTGCGTCGTGTATCTGTTATTAACAGAATTTCTAATTAGGAATATAATCGAATATTCATGCATAAAAACTCTTACAAGACGAAACTGATTTCTAAACTTTACTAGTTTTAAGATGATTTGAATTTTAAACATATTTTTGACAAATTTAAAAATTCACTAATTATGCATTTTATGCTAAGTTGTATTTGCTACAACCACAGTTGATACTGCCGCTGCAATAAACATAAGTTGAGGATGTGACTTATTTCAGTGCTAAAACTTATGACTTTCTTCTCGTGTAGAAAACAAGACAATTCACATAGCGTATACTCCTTTACGGCCATTTGATATAATTAAATTCATCTGAAAATTTAAAAAATGCCTTTTTTCTTGGCTACCTCATAAAAGTAGAGAATCCAGCGAAGATCGAACTCGCCACAATTGTAGTAATGAATGACAAGTGTTCAAACATTTCATAACGGAGCACTTTTATTTATTTATTTATTTATTTATTTAGCTTCAAGAGAATTTGGATTTACACGAAGCCAAATAAATGAGGCATATGGTGAAAATTGAACTCGGCACATTTGTCACTGGGACTCTAAGCCAAGTTTGGGTTCACATTAATCATGAAGGTCGGCTAGAGCTGTATGATACACCGACTGCTTCTCTGTAGAGAGATAAGACCACCCACAACGAGTATCCTGCTTATGACGCTAAACAATCTAATAGGGAAGTTTCAGTAATGCTGGAGCTTTGAGGAGTACGGAGTACCTTTTATTGCCATTGGTCCCAGGACCACTCTGAGCCGGAGAGGTAGTACCTGATAGGATCCTATCTATAGCCAAATAGAACTAAACTGTGTCCTGATGCTAAACTGAATTGTTTTGAAATAGAACTGTTTAGATATATTAAAATGGATTTGGCATTAAATAACCTACAATAGTTGATGTGCCATAAAACCAAACCATGAAGATCCGACAAGGAAAATGACTGATTATGCAACGTCTTTAAATTTTTAGTTATATTTAATTCCAAATAAAACAACTGCACAATTTCTTTCAATAAAATCGCCTCTTCCGTACAATATACCGACTGCATCTCTGCAGAGGGCTAAGACCACTACCCCCTGACGAGTGTCCTGGATATGACACAAAACAATCTGATGGTGAGGTTTCAGTAATGCAGGAGCTTTGGGAAATGAGGAATACCCCTTCACTGTCATCACTCCCGGGTTCACTTTTGCCCGCAGTGATAGTACCTGATAGGGTCCAATCTATAGGTCGAATAGAACTAAACTTTATACTTATGCTTAACCGAATTGTTCGAAATAGAACTGTTTTGACATCTAAACTGCGTGCTGACGCTAAACTGAATTGTTTGAAATAGAACTGTTTGACTGAATTGAATTGCTTGAAATAGAAATGTTTTTGACAATTGAACTGTGTACTCATGTTAAACTGAATTGCTTGAAATAGAACTGATTATTTATATAAAAATGAACTTGGCATTAAATAACCTACGAAGGTTGATATGTCATAAAACGTAAACAAGCAACCAACCGCACCTTCCCTTTATTTATTAAGGAAAATGAATCGTTACAGTAATTATTAATAATTAATGTGTGTAGTGAGAATCGACCTCTCTACAACCAGAGAAGACACTTCTATAGTAAGCGACCTTTGCTGATTTTTCACACATACATAGACATCTTCTTGCAAATGTGTATGTATTTACCCAACCCCTCTACCATTCGCAGAATGCGACACAAGGTCAGTTTTTAAACGGAATAAATCTGGTTGTAATTCAGGTTTAGCGATGGGGGATATTATTAGGTTATGTTGGTGTTACGTTGGTTACTTCCTCGCTAATGTTGTTAGAAAATAAAGGAGGATGCAGAAGGTTTTATATGATGAAGGTTTTAAAGGCAGCATGGAATAAAGGGTTTACGTTCATGCCGCAAGCCTCGTAGGAAGCAAGGAAGGAAATATAGTAGTTATAAAGTTGAGAAAGCATTTTAGCAGCTAAATGCCTGAGCGAAAAGTGCATCGTTAGGTTAAGGCATTGTTGAATGTGTGAGGGAGATATGTTCGCCATAGTGTAGCAAAAGTCGTGTTTGCTGTTTGAGGACAGAAACGATGTAGTCACTGTGAGTTTGTGGTTCTGGTTGTTTCGGGGAGAAGCGTGAATTTCTCCAGAAAATGTTGCCCAGAGATGAAGTAGCTAGGTCTCGGAGCGAGATTTTGCATCGCAGTCGACATAGCCAATACGGGAGGCGACAAAAAGTTGTTCCTGTGTGTGGCGTATTGAATTCATTTAATTCATATTTAACTGGGAACCCTTGGTCTAAAGGAATAGACGCAAGGAGTCCATAAATTAGACGGCTTTCCTCATGGTGGTGTGATGCTGCTATTCTGGAGAGCGGACAGTCATTTCGTCTGTTCTGAACGAAGAAGTTCTGAGAAAAAAGTGTTTGGCGGCTTCCCCAATTTGTACTGCCCGGAAAGATGGTCCGGATTGTATAGGATAAGACATCTTGATTGGGTGAAATTATGCGTGGAGCTTAACGGTCGAATTAAATTACGCGCCAAACAAAATACGAAATTCTTTCTGCTACACAGGTATTCCACATCAATCCAGTCTGCCCTACTATTTGCCACCATCACCTTGTCGCGGGGAGCTTACAGAGATGTAAGACCCTCTCACTATTAAAAAAATGTGGGTGTCCTGGGTATAACATTAAACTGCATCTGATTGTCTGGCACCAGATCTGCATAGTGTGGTGTATCCTTTCATTGCCATTACTCCTAAGTCCACTTTGAACCAGAGAGGTAAAACCTATAAAATTTCCGTCTATGAAATTAAATAGAGCTTTTAAAAATTATTTGTATCCGATAAGAATACTTGATTCTATTTAACTAAATTATTTGTATGTTAAAAATAGTTACTTGAAACAGTAATTGTTTACCGAAGATTATTATTAATTATTTGAAACCGTTTAAGTTGGCGACCGTAGTCGAGGGTGACTCGAAGGCTCCCTTTTCGATAGCTACTACACCAAGGTGTAAGGGAGGGCGCTACTCCTTTCTCTGGATTGCTCCACTACCCTTGATCCGTACCTTATAATGCTGAGTGTTAAGCAAGGAGACATCAAGTACCATTTTTTAGTCTTTGGTATGACTCGACCTGGGATTGAACCCAAGTCTACCGGGCCATTAGCGAACACTCTAACCATTGTGCCAATATCCAGTACTAAACCATTTAACTATGTGCAAACAAATGCCTTTTTATTAAATAGAAAAAAATTATTTGAAACCATATAATCCTTAGAACCTAGATAGGAATATTTGAAATCATACAACTTTATTATTATTATTATTATTATTATTATTCGAAATACTTGATATCGTATAACTGAGCAAAAAAATTTTAATCATTTGAAATATGTAAATAAATTTAAAAAAAAAACAGATATAAATATACAATAACGCAATTGCATAACCTCAAGACATAGAATAAACCTAGACGAGTTGACATGCCGTTAAAATCAATTTATCCCATTAATCCAATGTTGGAGAGAGAGCAAATTGGTTTCATGCCTTTCCCGGGCGTATTAATTAGAAGTAAAATACAAAAAGCTTCCCAAAAAATTTGAACTCGAGTTTCTAATTCCCACGATGATAACCATTAAACTAAGTACGCATCAAGAATACATCTGTGTTTGTGTGTCTGTGTGTGCGCGCGTGTATTTGTCTCTACTTTATTTCTAGCAAGTTGAATGAACATCTCTGGATTGTTCTTATTCATGTTGAGCAAATAGTAAGTCAGCCTTCTCTCTTCTCTGACAACCATGCTATCAGGGTGAATCTATATTTAGCTGACATTGGCCTGAATATTTCTCAACTTTCCTACGTGCAAATATCACAACAACTATTGGACAGCGTGCTTTTTACAATTATGCTACTTTTCAGCCAGATAATGTTCAACACAAGAGATGAGTGTAATTTTATTAGGAAATCGACTGGCTTATTTTTATCTATGATCCAAAATAGATCACTTCATCATTGAGTCGCTGGAGATTATAATACAATCAGCTGTAGTAAATGTAGATCATATTTAAGTTTTACATATATGTGTCTCTGTGTGTGTGTGTGCGCGCGCGCACACACGTATATATATATATATACGATCAGAATTTACATAGCATCTTCCATTTTTTCTTTGTCTCGCACAAATACATATATAAGCAAACGTATAGACACACACACATATATATAAACTTTCCATATCTTCCAGTTTTTAATTTTTCATATTCTCACATGCACACACCTTTTTAAAGAAGTTTTTACATAATGTCATTTTTTTTTAACCAAAAGTACCAGTATTCTATTATTTCCATAGGAACAGCAGAGACAAAACGGATATTATTAGGTACTAGTTCTTACTAAATTTCACAGTAGTGAAATTCTCTAACAAAAATATATGAATTTATTGCTGTCCAAAGATAAATTCACCTTTATATCTTAGCAATTTTATTTTTGTTTAGTTTGAATGCCGTAGTTTGGTGATGAAAGTACCTGATAGTAACTATTTTGATAAACTTATCAGTGATTCTATAAATGGGAGATTTATTTTAAAAAATAACTCTTTAAAAAAACAAATTTATTGCTGTATTCATTTTCAAGATACTCGGTTCCCTTCACCACCACCCCCATTTAATACAGACCTCCTCACCTTTTTTTTTTCTTAAATAGTCCCTTTTACCCCGTTTTTAATACAATCCCCTTGGCCCAGTTTTTTAATACAGTCCCCTTCGCCCTGTTTTTTAATACACAGCTCCACTCACCCGATTTAAAAAAAAAAATACTTTGTTTGATTTATTCGTTAAACGGCATATTCACTCTTTATCAGTTATTTAATTCCAAAATTTGATTAATTCACTTGTGATAGCAATCCTAACGATTTGTATTTTCACCGTCCCATTGTAATCCTTTGTTAACTTCCTTTTTTATTTGACTATAATAAAGTAAAAGTTAAGTTTGCGACCGTTGTCGTGGAGGACTCGAAGGCTCCCTTTTCAATTGCTACTACACCGAGATGTAGGAAAGGACGCTACTCGTTTCCCTCTGATGAGCTGGCGACCGTATTCGAGGACGACCAGAAGACTCCCTTTTCAATAGCTACTACACCGAGGTGTAGGGGAGGGCGCTACTCCTTTTCCTGGTTTGCTCAACTTTACCCTTGATACGTACCTTTTTATTGTTGAGTGTTAAGCAAGGAGGTATCAAGTACTATTTTTAAAGTCTTTAGTATGACGCAACCTGGGATTGAACCTAGGTCTCCCGGAGCATAGGCGAACACTCTACCCACTTGGTCAATGTAATACTGCAATAATAATTTGTTTACACAGCTACGTGGTATTACGTCTTACCAAATACTAATCATTTATGCTCGGTAACATGCTTTAAAGTAACTAATAATCGTTTGTAAACAATTCTAGCTTCCAGTAACTATTCTTAAAGCACATAATTCGAAACTGTTCGATGGTTTCAAGTATTCTGCTCTAATATTAATAATTCTGTTTAATAAAAATGTTTGCACGCAGTTAGCGTTTCAAGTATTTCTCTCTTACACGAATCACTACAACTTATATGGTTTTATGTATTCTTATCAAATACAAATAACTTGCAAACATTTGAGCCATAGATGGGACACAAACAGATACTACAACTCCCCGAATCTCCAAAAATGCCACCTCACTAATGTATGCAGTGTCGTACTGAAGATGCAGCCGATGTATTCTACAACCCCGGTCGACAAGGCTACACAGTTTGGTTATCTCCTGGTTCTGATATCAATTGTTAAAATCTCTAAGGAATTGGAAAGGCTGACGTGACGAGAACAATATTGCATTGCTTACCGTTTTGGCGGAGTGATAGAAAGAAATACAGACAGACAAACAAGTAGATTAGCAACAAAGAACGATGTATTTATCGGTGGAATATATAAGACAATTTGTGGCATAAATGTCCGCTCGGCGATACTTGAGTTTTCATGCGCTGGGTTAAAGAAATAGACTTCGTGTTGTGGTTTGTAGATTTGGGTGATGCTTGGGATGAAGTAGTCACATGACCTCAAAGTAGCCGTTTGTAAAAAGAGAAGGTTGGCTCTCTCAGCACAGACTTGGTCTTATTTTGCTGTTATAATTAGTAGATGACTGCGAATTCTTTGTAGGGTCAGTTGCTGATAGAGCTATAATGAGTATTCAATGATATTACGCGTGTTGAAGCGGGAAAACCTGGAAAAGGACGACATACAGCACGGAAGAGATGTGCATGTGACTTAAGAGGTTGCTATGCTGCACGTCTGTGAGCGTGCGTGGATAGGACTGTTGTCCAGGTTTCCTACTCGACTCAATTTGTGTGTACAAGACTTTTAAGAGAGGTTTTAATGCTGGTTAAGCATGTCAACATGGAAGGAACCTATATTTTAGTGTTCTCTACTCGGCACATGTTAGAGTGAGTAGGATAGATATAATCACCAAGCAATCACTTGCACGGAATCATTGTGTTAGTTAAGAATGGATCTCCTACTTGGTGAGGTTGAGAAAGATGGCCGAGTATCTTGGCCCGCGAAAAGATTTTCGTGGGTAGTCGAGTCGAAACTCATGTTTGCAATTCATGAGGTTATGAAAAAAGAACTTTGCGCGTGATTTCGTTTAGCGTTAGCTATGTGTGCCAACTGATGTTGGCCTAGTCATGTGTTATTGCTAGTTTGATTCCACTGGGGAGATGGGGAGAAGAAAAAGAAAAATTGGGGTACAATTGTTAAGTATTTCTGCATTTTTACTCGCCTGTAGTCAGGATTGAACCAGCAACCTTCAGATGATTATCTCCTTAGAAACTTAGGCGTTGGTTCCCTAAGCTTCTAAGGAGACCATCATCTGGAGGTTACAGGATCAATCCTGACTGCAGGCGAGTAACAATACAGAAATATTTAACACTTGTACCCGGTTATGGCTAACGGAATCAGAACAGGCAACCCCCGTGTATTCAATAAAGGACATAGTTCCAAGTTCCGTGTAGGTTCCCGAGTTCGACAAACACCTGAAGACCGGAGGACATATCGGCCGAAACGTTGTGGAAATAACAATAAACATGAAGACAATAATCCGAAAACCCTTAATGATAAAAGTTCTTGTATTGCTTTCGGCAAGAGTAAAATTTGAATTTTATTATTATTATTATTAAAATATATTTTTTGATGAAAATAATTTTTTAATATATTTTATATTTTTTAATCAAGAAATCTTTTTGTTAAGGTGCACATAATATCAGTATTTTTATGCAATGTTTATATATTCCTTTAAAAAAAAAAACGTCACCCCTAATTTAAATACAACTGAACCTTAAAAAAACTAATTCCACAACAATTGAATAGTGGCATATAAATTATAGATAAAATATATATTCATACTTCTATGGAAACTATTATGTATTGTTAAATATTGAATAATATAATTCATGTTATTAGGAAATAATAATTCAATGCTGATATCAATTTACAAAATTCTATTTCTAATTATCATAAAAATTCTTGTTATTTATATTAGGAAGAAATTAACATATCTGATGTTGATTTAATCGTAATAAGCAAAGAATCAATATGTAATAAATATTTTATTAATGTAACTAATAATTCCTAACTTATAATATAAATGAATATTAGTTTCTTAAATTTTTGTCTGTAAATAGAAAATCAGTGTAATAAAAATGGTATCGTACAGGAATAGTTCCTTCTCGTTATAAAGCTAGACACGCTTACTCTACTATAAAGCCAAATTGATGTTAGTCTTTCCAAAAGTCAGCGAACAAGGCAGAATGTTTTTGAATCTCTTCTATCGAATAATTTAAAAATACGTAAAGAAAGCCCTAACAGTAGTTTAGAAGAAAAAGAAAAAGCCTAAAACACCTAATGCTACTACAACCCCCCCCCAGAGAAAGGGAAAAAGAAAAAAAAAAAAAAAAGAAACGAAATGAATTCTCTCCCCCCCCCAGTAGACCGCCTCCAAAGCTACCTAAAATTTCAGTAGTAAATAAAAGCCAAAACGAAGAAGAAGCATTTGAACTCAGGAGCCAACTGGAAGAAATATATCAATATTGATCAGTATGTCTTTAAGTCCTATCAATTTAAAATGCTGAATTTTACAAAATGTTATGCTGTATTTTGTTTGTGAAATAATGCTTAAACTATGCGTTTTAAATGTAAAGACACGCTTACTCTACTATAAAGCCAAATTGATGTTAGTCTTTCCAAAAGTCAGCGAACAAGGCAGAATGTTTTTGAATCTCTTCTATCGAATAATTTAAAAATACGTAAAGAAAGTCCTAACAGTAGTTTAAAAGAAAAAGCCTAAAACACCTAATGCTACCACAGGCCCCCGCCCAAGAGGGGGGGAAAAAATTTTAAGCTCTATAATTCCTGAAGCCCGCTAGGTTCCCAACTGTATTAAAAAAATAAAAATAAGATAAATAAAAAGCCTCGGAAAAGTCCCAATACAGCAAAAAAAAGCAAGTCAGTACCAATGAAAGTCATACGAAAGTACCTTAATGTTGGACTTTAACTAAGTTAAAACTTAAACCAAAATTACCCCACCTTTCTTTTTTTTTTTTCTTTTTTTTTTTTTGCGTACACATGGGAAGCAGCATGATGTACGTAAAGGTATTCGAATAAACCCATGGACGACCAAACTCAATACCTAAACGGGTCCTGGACGTGAGTTTGACGACTTTACGCTCAGGATCGTTAGTTCGATCGGGGAACTACTGCTGCTCCTCTATAAGAGTGGCTTCTTTAGAAGAGAATAAAACAGCCATCGAAAGATAACCATGACCCACACTCAAACCACTTACACAAACCGCATCGCTCTTCGCGCGGGTAAAAAAGGGGCGCGTCCTGCTGAGGTTGGAGCCCTGGCCTCGGTGTTCGAAAAATCAGCTACAGAGCTCAAACAATCAAAACTACTAAAATGCAAGCAAACACTACAAATAGCCACATTTAACGTAAGAACCTTAAATAGAATAGGACAACTCCCAGAGCTAATCGCATCGGCCGAAGAACATAAGATAGACATAATATGTATACAAGAACACAGATACACGCACTCCGAAGTATCAAATATCACGAAACTGGCAATGGCTGGTCGCTCGCCACTGTATCTGCATGGAAAAACTCTGTCAACGCTGCAGTAGGAGGGGTAGGATTACTTATAGGACCTAGAGCATTAAAAACGCTTAACAGCGTTGAGAAAATACAACCTAGAATGATGGCAGCTACATTTAACGGCAACCCCAGAGCAACAATCATCTCATGCTACAGCCCCACCAATGTTAGTGAAGAAACTGAACTAGTCACCTTCTACGATGAGTTATCCTCATTAGTGCGTAGCATCCCGAAACACAACATGTTAGTCATTGGCGGAGACATGAATGCCCAAATCGGGAAAAACGGAAACAACAAATACAGCCTCCACAACACGTCAAATAGGAATGGGCAACATCTAACAGATTTCATGATAGAAAATAGATTAGCATGCCTCAATACAAACTACCAAAAAAGAGAGGGCAAACAATGGACATACACGTACGCAAACAATACTAAAGCTCAGATAGACTACGTCCTTATAAACAAGAAATGGAAAAATAGTGCACTGAATTGCGAGGCATACTCCTCTTTTGAGGGTGTGTCCACCGATCACCGAATAGTCACGGCGAAAATACGGTTAAGCCTACGAAAAAACGCCAAACAAACAGAGACCACCAAACACTATGACTGGGCCCTATTAAACAACAAAGATATAAGAGATAAATACGTACTAGAATTAAGAAACAGATTCGAAACACTACAAGAAAAGACGGAAAAAAGTACACCAAACGACGAATACGAAAATTTCGTCAATGCACACCTCGAGGCAGCAGCAAAATACATTCCAACAAAAATTAAAACTAAATATAAAGTCCCATGGGAAACTTTAGCGGTGAGAGAAAAACGTGCACTAGTGAAAACAGCCTCCAAAAACTATCGAAAAAACCCAACAAACACAAATGCCTTAAAACTAAAAACGGCACAATATCAATTAGCAGGCATATATATAAAGGAACAGACAGAATACATTCAAAATCAGATAGATATGATTAGAGACTCGGTGGAAGATAGACAATCTAGAATAGCCTGGCAAAAAATAAACGAAGTGAGCAGAAGAAAGAACACAGCCAAAGCAAAACTTAAAGCAGCAAACCAACAAGAAAGAATAAAACTGTGGAAACAGCACTTCGAAAACTTTCTTGGAAACCCACCAAAAATAACGCATGAACCAATCACCAGAATAATTAGCAAACAATTAGACATTAAACTAGGACCGTTCACACAAGAAGAACTCGACTCGGTTCTCAGAAAAATTAAAAATAGGAAAGCTGCAGGGCTGGACGAAATTCCCCCGGAAGTATGGAAGACCAGACAATTCGACGACATACTGCTCCGACACTGCAACGCAGTATACAATCAAAATCCGATAGATAGATGGATGAAGGGATGCATACTCCCCCTCCCTAAAAAGGGGGACCTCGGATTAGCCAAAAACTACCGAGGCATAACACTTACATCCATAGCTGCCAAAATCTACAACGCCCTAATACGAAACCGAATAGAACCCAAAATCGACAACATACTTAGAAAAAAACAAAATGGCTTCCGAAGAAATAGATCCACGACCTCACAAATATTAACCATCCGCAGAATCCTCGAAGGTGTACGGGCAAAGAACCTACAAGCGACATTAATATTTGTCGACTTTACCAAGGCTTTCGACTCCATTCACAGAGGAAAGATGGAACAAATCCTACTAGCGTACGGCATACCTAAAGAAACCGTAGCGGCAATAACGATTCTCTATAGAAACACTAAAGTAAAAGTACGATCACCGGATGGAGACACAGAATACTTTGACATTGTAGCAGGAGTATTACAAGGGGACACGCTGGCCCCGTACCTCTTTATCATTTGTCTAGACTACGTACTTAGAACATCGATCGACAAAATCAAAGAGAATGGCTTCGAACTGACGAAGAAAAGAAGCAGAAGATACCCCGCAACAACAATTACCGATGCCGACTACGCCGATGACATAGCGATACTGGCAAATACACCTGACCAAGCCGAAACACTTCTGCATAGTTTGGAACGAGCAGCAGCACGCATAGGCCTCTATGTTAATGCACACAAAACGGAATATATGTGCTATAACCAAACGGGGGACATCTCCACTCTAGAAGGAACCCCACTTAAACTAGTAGACAAATTCACGTACCTAGGAAGCAGCGTCGAATCAACCGAAAAGGACATCGAAACGAGGTTAACGAAAGCATGGACAGCTATCAATAGGCTATCGATTATATGGAAATCAGACCTAACCGATAAAATGAAACGCAGTTTCTTCCAGGCAGCGGTCACATCGATACTGCTATATGGATGCACTACATGGACGCTAACAAAACGACTGGAGAAGAAGCTAGATGGCAATTACACAAGAATGCTGCGTGCAATCCTGAACAAGTCCTGGCAGCAACACCCCACAAGACACCAACTGTACGGCCACTTACCCCCTATCACGAAAACTATCCAAGTTAGACGAACCAGACATGCAGGACATTGCTGGAGAAGCAGAGATGAACTCATAAGAGATGTACTCTTATGGATCCCCACACATGGCCGCGCAAAAGCAGGACGACCAGCTCGAACGTACATTCAGCAGCTATGTGAGGATACAGGTTGTTGTCCTGAAGACCTACCTAGGGCGATGAACGATAGGGAGGAGTGGCGAGAGAGGGTCAGGGATATCCGTGCTACCAGCGCGATATGATGATGATGAAGTTTAAAGACTTTTTAACAATTTATATTTTTTATTCTATGATCATTTTATAAAAAAAACACTTATACTTTATCCTTTAAATTTAATTGTATTCTTTATGGGAAAAATATTTTAAATTATTTATCTAATCTATTTTTTGAATTATGGATCAATATTTCAATATATAGAATTTAAAAAAATCACCTCATTAATGGTAGTTAAATATATTTGATATAATTGGTATATCAAGTTGAATTATTCTTAGAATTTATTTCTATGTTTACATGCAGATATCGTTTCAGTTCTGGTATTAAGCAAATTTCCACTCAAATAATTTAGTATAAATTACACTCACCAAGTAAACTGTTTGTTGAGGGGGATCTTTTCATTATTTTCCAATTTATAACAGGTGGAAGTCCTAGTTCTTCCAGATACCAGTGATACCTGAATAGGACAGTTTGATTTTTTTATTTATTTATCTATCATATATATATGTGTGTGTGTGTGTGTTGGATTTCTAAATGACTGTAGGTGGTTGTAATATCTAAATTTCCAGTTTACGTTTGTCATAGCAATGAATGCTTTATTATCCTTTTCTTTCGTTGAAATGTTGGCTTGATATATAATATTACCGAGGTTACATTTATTTCTTTGTGGGCATTTATTTTTTTATTTTACAATCACATGAATTTTTTTAAATTGTCATGTTTTAAGTTGTTATTCAAGTCCAATTTATTTATTAATTTCTTGTGATTGTCAATTATTTTAGATATATTGTTTGTACAAGAACAACTAATTTTTATATTATTCTTCGTTATTTTTCTAAGGGTGTTATCATCTTTAAAAATGTTTGTTTATTAAATCTAGAAAATATTTCCCTATATTGATATTAGTTTGCAAAAAGGAATATAAAAACCTGATAATATTTCTACGTATATGTTTTTACTTAGTTTATTATTCTTAATAGTTTGTTTAGTTTATTATCCTTTTGTGATGTCTATTGCCTTCTAAGGACTTAAGCTCATTTTTATAACCACTGTTATGTATGGCTTCATTGTAAAATTCCTTATGATTATAAAGTGAATTTTTTTCTTTTGTTTAAAACTGACAGGTTTCAATTTTTCATTGATTTTTTTTTAATGCTTTAAGATACCTTAAGGAGATGGAAAATCTTTAATTCAAAATTGAATCAAACTGGTTTGCTTTCTACAACCACTAATCATTTTCAAAGGTAGAATTTTTTTATTTAAAATCTAAAAAACCTTTTGCTTTCAAAATTTAAGATGTTTTTTACTCAGAATTTAGAAAGAATTAGAATATTTGTAGATTTTCTATATATGTACACAAAAATAATTATTTACCTATAATACCATGTTTAGCTGTAACTTGCAGTTTCATGCGCTTTGGGATTTGTTTGTTTTTTTAGTTGGGATGGGAGTAAAGAAAACACAATCATCAAACAGGAGGTTTGGGTTTGATTTCTTTGTTTTATGGCCTATCAACCTTTGTGGGTTATTTAATACCGAAGCTATCCTTTTAGAAAAATTGCAATAATGATATTTAACCCATAGTTAGGGGATAAGAGTTCATGCCTTTCCCAAGGGTATTAATTCGAAAGTGAACGACTGATGTTTGAACTTGTTTACTTCAAGACCGCTGTCCATTACTTTAGCCACGACGTCACAAGGATCCCCCCCCCATCACTGGAGTTTGGGGAGGAATTTTTTTTTCTTATATAACTGTTGTTTAATTTTCTATGGATGCCAAACCTGAGGGCTTTAGGTTACTTACAGTACTTGCTCTTCCTAAGTGGTCACCCATCAAAGTTCTGAACAATCTCATCGCGGCTTATCATATTTACCCAACCCCTTCGCTCGGGCAGGATATGACACAAGGTCAACTTTTAAGCGAAGTTTAACCGGTTTGAATTCAGAGTTTTCCTTCTCCTAGACTAGTTGCCTCACCAAGGCTGAAGAAGCTAGTCTGCCCTACTATTTACCCATAGCTGGAGGGGGAATAATGGGATTCATACCTTTCCCAAGGATATTAGTGCTATGTGAAATGCAATCAGTCTCGTCCAGGATTTGAACTCGTATCGCCGTGTCCATTTCCTGCGACGATAACCATTACACCACGGGCACCTCATCGCGGCTTATCTTTGTTTTTTTTTATAAAACCATGTATCAGTTAGCAAAGTCTAGGTGCCGTAGTGAGCTGCACCGCTGATTGTACTGAACGGAAATATTTTGATTTATCTAATATGGGCTCTTAATTTCGGGGCAGCAACCAACCCCACCCCACCCCACCCACCCACACCGGTCTCGGTTGATATATCTTGACCATTTCTCAAATTTGTCTTGCGCATGCAGCCTTTTTCTGATTTCAAAATCCACTAAAATGCTGATGGTGAGGCTCCAGTTTTGGATATCTGGGAAGTGTTGAGTATCATTTCATTGCCATTACTCCCAGGTTCACTCTGACCTAGAGTGGTAGTACATGTTAGGGTCTAATCTGTGAGTCGAGTTGATCAGTTTGAAAATTGTTATTGCGCAAAAGTAAAGAAAAAAAAAAACTCTAAAACAATTACACAAAAAATATAAATATAAACGTACAATGAACGCGGTTCCCTAACCCCAAGGCATGATATCACTCCTGAAGGGATGATGTGCCGTTAAAACCAATCAATAAAAAGGCCTTACTCAGACACCTCCTATAGCTTAGTAAAGACACAAGACCTGAAATATGGAGCATCCAGTGAGAATCAAATTCACTCGTAATAGTTAGCCTAGCTTACTAACAATGCGATGCAGCAAGTATTGTTCCAAATCACTGGCTTAAAAGTAAGACTTGGTAACCCCTGGGACTATAAGTTCACTGGAAAAAAAAACTTTCAAAGAGGGTCAAAGGTCATCTCTAGGAGACTGTCAGGCGTCAAATTTGTAAGATACTATCTTTAAAATCCCTTTTATTAGTCGACTAGAAAATCAATAAATAAATAAATCTACACTATTTCTTAATGAACAGTTTTCCACGAAATGTAAACCCTTTCAGCGCGCTTCCACCTGCAAAAGGGATGCCCTTTTCTCTCTGGTTCATAAATCTCCTCCTTCAAAATGACAATACAACCGTCGCCGCCACCGAAGGAGGAAAGAAATGTTCGGGCTGCTTTGCCAGATGTAAATTAATAGCTAAATAAAACTCTTTCTAAAGCCATTCGTGTCACCCCCGAGGACAAGAATAAATAATGAATATTTTTTCTTTCTTGGCAAAGGTAAGGACACCCTTGCATAGTGTCATGGTTAATGAGAAGCCGGATGGCAATATCAGATTATTACTGGTGAATATCATTCTTACCGGGTGCCACATATTTCTAGTTTTGTGCCGAATTTAAAAAATCTTAGTAAATTATAACTGAATCAGGTACTTCACACAGTGTAATTAGAGCGCTAGACTAGCAGACTATTGAAAGTGAATTCGTTTCTCACTGGGTGCTCAATAAACTGGGTCTTATGCTAAGCTGGCAAGATCCCGGCGTGGCAGTGTTTTGGAATAAGCAAGCCTTCTAATTTTTTTAATTTTTTAACGTGCAAAAAATTATTCGTATTATTAATATGAACTCAGAAAATTCAGATTATACATTTTTTTTTCGAAAAGTTACATAAACTTTTCGGTCACCTCCTGTGATAAAATAGATAGCCGGCTAAATTAGAAGACCATAGTTGGTTTGTCCAATTCCCACTGGGTGTCCTATACTTTCAGGTTTTAGAAGTAAATAGTAAATACCTATTTTGACCCATTTCAAACTTTTAATTTCATTAATACAAAATGTACATTAAATTAACCAAAATGTATGTGATACTGGAACCTGGAAGAATGGTTAATCAATTGAAAGCAAACAGACCAAGAGAAGAGGACAAGGTTGTACACGTGTGAAAATCTGAGGTACTAAAAAATATTTGAAACCCAAAAGATAGACAGCTGGTTTCAGGGTCGGCCATCGGGCTGTTTACAAAATTATCAGAAAGGGAACAGATTTGTTTGCAATAAAAGAATGATTAGGAGGGTCTGATGAGGAAATATCAATTGCTTATTTCAATAACTGAAATTTGGAGACGAAGAATTTTGTATCGCTTATGAAATTATTAGAAAATACCAAATTTCTTGCATAAAAAAGTATTTCAGGTGGACGATCCGATTGGAAAATATCAGTCTCTAATAAATTTTGGAAGCCTCCCTCTTCGCTTACGCATTTTGAAAATCAAATTTGTCTCGGGGGACAGTTGTATCCGCCCAGGGAGGAGGGTTTGGTTAAGTATTGAGTGGGAGGAATAAAGAATTCTAAAACCCTTCTCGTACCAGGTATAGGTGAAAGATACAAGTTAAAATAGCTTGGAGTTGAGAGGGTGGATCTAGCCCACTGAATTTGGAAAAAACGACTTTTAAAAAACCCTGAAATTACGAGAAATTGACATGAAGGATGAGCAAATAACTGAGTTGCCATACCCCAGTCAACCCCGACACCATTTGAACACCGGATTCTATATAAGTAGTGAATTTTTACCACTAAGGCACTCTACTTCCGCCGCTGTTAGTCCACTTTTCTAAACTCAAGACCTTGTGCCAGACTCTGAATACTAAAGACTTGACTGTTTACAATTGTTACAGATTCCAGTTTCACTCGTCTAAGACACTAATTGGAAGGGTTAAAACCGCTCTCTATAAAAAAAGATATTTAAAAAAAGTTGTTACTTTTCTAACCCGTGTTGACTTTGTTTTATTTTTTGTTGTTTTTTGTGTTGGAGAATTATTTTGATGTAACCACTGGCCGTCAACCTGTTCGTCATTGCGGTGACTTCATCAAACGACCTTATTTTCTGTGATCAAAACACAACATACGCCGAGGGGTGGATGGTTGTGAATAGCCCTGCAGTTAAACCAAGTGGAACCAGGTGGCCCCTCATCAATCGGTTTCATTGCCGGTTACATAGATATGAAAATCTTATTAAATACTTATTTTAACTGGACAGTGGGTTATAATGATTTCACGTAGTCCAAAGGTTATCAAACTAGAATAACAAATGATTACAAGTGAGTTCGAGTCTGACTCGACACTCCAGACATCTGGTCTTGAGCCACAAATAAGTAAAGCTTAGGGAATAACAATAATATACTTTGATACTTAAATGGAGACATTTACTTGGATTTCAGTGTCAGAATTTACAATCACTTTCAAATAACGACTACATCAACCCATTTCTGTCCCTTCCACAATAAAATGACTTTATATCAATTCTGACTTAGTGGAAAGCCAAAATAACAATGTTCCATTTTTTTTCTCCAAATTCGCCTTCGATTTCGTATATGAAATACTGTTGTATAGCCATAAGCACTATACATACACATATACATGCAGAAATATATTCAACACAATAAAGACGAGCGAAGACAGTTCTTTAGAAAAATCTACCTCTCACTTTATTTGAAAGGGTTCGAAAGGGTTACTAAAGATTTCACTGTGTGAGAGGTAAGTTGGAGACTGAACAGAACTGCAACATATTGACCCCCACTCTTATGGCCATAACAGCGTTTCTTTCCCGTTCTCCTGGGCTGCTCAACCGGGTGCCTGGGGGACCAGCCTCTCTAGGACATGGTCCTTATTCCAGCATCTTCTTTCCAACTGACTCTCACTTCCTGTGCACTGAGTTATGTTATTGTTTTACGTCCACTCAATTCAACCTGTCGACAGTCAAGGTTATCCCCTTGACATCTTCGACCGGATGCACCTGTTATTTACACAGGTGCATTTCCTATTTTGACTGCTTGGCCGGGTCGGAGGTTAATAAACAACAATACACTGTGACCTGTTTTATGTCAGTAAATGGTATTGAGACTAAAGCAGTAATTCAGTGGAATGTTGTGAAATTTGTTGCTCAAAAATGGTCAAGTACGATCCACTGGCCCCCAGAAACTTTTTGTTGAATAATATGAATCCCTGCAGCTCAAATTTTTTCTTTTGTTTGGTCAAATATTCATCAGTGGATGCTTATTGAAAACTCCAACAAAATTAAATATATAAACACCATCTCCCCTCTTGGGGTTCTCATTTTTATGTACTAATTCATAGAAACCATTTTATCTTGCATCCACAGCATTTGTAGTTGCGACCAATCAGATTTAATAGATGCCATTTCCTACGCATTCAAAATTCCCTGGCCTTGTACCTGTAAAAGCGACTCGCATACCAGTGTGTAGATGAACACTTCTGGTGCAAACGTGATGGTAGTGTAATGGTTAACAAGCTGGTCTCGCAAGTCATTACTTGTGAGTTTGACCTTCACAAATTGCCTCCGTACTTCTGATCTTACATTAAACTTTTTAAATGAGATTTACTCTATGAACTCATTAGTCGATCTTGTGTCAGAAGTACTACCATTCCGGGGTCAGAGTGAACTAGGGAGTAATGGTAAAGAAGGGGTACTCTGCATTCCAACTTGCTTCAGAACTGAAGCTTGACCGTCAAAGGCAGTTTGGATGGTGGGTCTTACCCCATTGCAGGAGGATACAATCGACATATTCTAAGCCCTTTTGACAGGTTGTTACGTCCAAAATATACTGTTAACAACTAGTCACAAGCAATTATGTTCACTACTGCTTGAAAAACCTATCACATGACATTCAAGGTGTGTATGAAAAGGAAAGGGACTGATGCCATAAGCAATTTATTTCAATTCCTAACTACAAACTCAATGGTTTCCCTTTCAAAGTAATCGCCCTCAAGTCTGATGCATTTCCCATCTTGTTCTGCCACGTTTCTGTGCTTTTTTGGTAGATTTTTCTATCGTGTTCCGAATCTCTGTTGTTACGGCCCTCTTGATAGCCTCACGTCTTTAAAATGGGTAAAAATCTGGTAACTAGTGAGTTTTTTTTCCTGTACAGTGACGTTTCTCTCGGCTAGGAACTGCCGGATGCTCAGGGCGTTGTGAACAGGTTCATTGTCGTAGTGAAATAGCCACGATTTGTCCTGACATAATTCTCGTCTCTTCTGGCGCACTGCGTGAAGCACACGCTGCAGGATCTCTCGGTCGACTTGATGATTGATCGTCTGGCCCTGAATCAGGTACTCGCTGTGAACGATGCCCCTTGTCGAAAACATTGTCAAAATCAAGTTATGTCGATTATCTTGCTTTCGCAACCTTCCTTGCTTTCAAGCACACCCATTTTTATTTCCATACACTTACTGAAGCATTTCAGGTCTTCTGACAGAGTTATCTCCAACCGGACCAAAAATGTCAGATTTTTTCCTTGCTTGGTGTTCTGCGTTTGTTCCTTAGTGCTCATCGCTCAACGACCTGGAAAAGAGGCGTAAACAAAAGCATGGAAGAAAAAAAAAATAGAACGGTTGTTGAAAACTGAGATTTGTTATGTATTTCCAAGATATGTTAAACGATAACATAACTTGATTATCCCTCTTTCGTCCATAGCTCACACAGCACACCCGGGCCCGTTATTTGTTAGATAGACATCGTACTTATGCTTGATTAGTTTTGGTGAAAAGGGTAAAATGTATTCATCCATTTGATCCTTTTGATGTCATTAAAAGTATCAGGAGGTTATGTTCAATTATTGCCAGCAAAAGTAACTGTAATAAAGATAGACAAGAAAGAAATTCGAGAAAGAAAAATAAAACACGATAAAAGAAGAATTCAATTTGAAATTTGTTTTGTTGGATTAAAAGAAAAAAGTTGGTGATACTCGATAAAAAAAAAACCGGCTTTAAGAAAAGAAAAAATGGGAGAAAAGAATAATTGAATGATGCGAAACAAAGAAATAAAAAAAATGGCAAGAAATACTGCGAAGGTAAACAGATATTCTTCAATTCTTCTGCTTTCTATGACAACGCTGAATTATTATTTATTCATTTATTTATTTTATTTTAGTGACTGAAAAATAGAGAACCCACTTTCCTCGGCTTTCGAGATGGGATCGAAATGTGATTTTTTTTTCCCCGACGATCGCCCTGTTGGTGGGTCGTAGTATACGCTGGCTGTATCCCCTACAGAGAGATAAGATACGCCCCCCCCCCAAATGTAGTGTCCTGGATATGACACTAAACTGCAGCTGATGGTCAGGCCATAGTTTTGAAGCACTGGGGAGTGTAGATTACTCTTTAGTTCCACGGATTTTTGGGAAACATCTATAATTAATATTTTGTTTAAATTGCAAATATGTAATTACCAAAGTCAATTTCCAGCATGAATATCCTAATTAGAACAGGTTCTAAAATGAAACTTACAATTTGATGAAAGATTTTTCAATCCCTGTTCTTTTCAGCATAAGACTATTTAGAGCTCATAAATAAACTACTGATAAAATTCTGGCCAATAAACTATACAATAGACACGTGTTTATCATATTTAACAAATTTATATTGTTCAATCCAAATGACCACTCAACCGCCAATTTAGGCCATTGTATGTCAGGTACCTTTACTAGTGAATATACAAATGTAAACGAATGAATAAAGTTTTTTCTTCTCCTTTTTCAACAGTTATTGTTGCTCTTCTTGGACCGATTGCGTTCTCAAACAGGTGAAGGACGTTATCCAGAAAAATCGATACAACTGCACTCTTATCATAATCCTGTAATATGATTCTTTTCTATTCCCTTTTTTATCGATCCCCATATTTGACTCTTGACTGAAAATATTGATTTGTGATCAGTGATCACTTTAGAAAACCAAATATTTCACTTGTTGCAGTCACTGGCTTAGTTCTGACTAAAATTAGTAACCAACAAAATACATTCAATTTTAAAATTTCGATACTTTTGTAACCGGCAGCTGTTACTTGCCGCTTGTATATGAGAAAAAAGGATTGGTTTTAAAAATTGATGATCTTTTTTGTGTAAAATTACAAAGGTGAAATGAATATTAATACCGCAGTATAGTAAATGTGTGCATATGTATTGAAATAAAGAAATACATTCATCAAACTCAACCGATATTTACACAAAACAAGGTTCTGCAACCTTTCCCCTTGAAAGCCACAAAGTTTTACTCAAGAAATTTTGGGGCTGCGATCTTAAAATAACAAATCTTTTTTTTTTTTTTTTTTTTAATGACCCCTTTTCAAAAGAAGACTAATTGGGGCACCTACCATAGAACGATAAGCAGCGATCGCGTCTTGTGGCATTTTTGTTGTTGTTGGTGGTGGTGGTGTATAAATTTCATTTCTCATTGAATTTTCAATTACTATTGTTTTGTAGCAAACTTAATAGAATAAATGTAGACACTTTATAATACAGTTATGGTTAACAAGTTACGACCAATACTACTATACTGAGATCGATCCACACTAAGTGTTTCATTATATCAAGGCCTTGTGCTATAGAGTAAGCTAAGTTTGATTTATTATTATTTAGTTACAATGGATACTGATTTTCTAGGTGTGCAAATCATTTACCCCCAGGAAAAATGTCGGCAGGGTTTAGAATGCACTGATTGTATCTCTTGCTGTGTCTGGCCAGACATTCCTGAATCGGGGTGTCTAGACTATGACACTCAACTGCATTTGCTGATACGAGTCCAGTTCTAGGAAGTGTGGAGTACCGCTTTATTGCCGTTATTCCCATGTCTACTCTGACCCGGAGTGGTTGTACCTGTTAGGGTCTCATCTAGGGGTCAAATAGATCTGTTTGAAAATTATTTATACTCGATAAGAATACTTGATGCCATGTAGATTATTTCTCGTAAGATTAGTTCATTGAATTGTTTCCTAAGGATTATGAATCGCTCAAAACCATATAACTGTACGCAAACAAATAACTATTATTAAATAGAAATAATTATTTGAATTAAATAGGAATACTTGAAACTATAGAAGTATGTGGAAAAAAACCCTCAGAAACAACTACATACAAAATATAAATATAAAAATACAATGTACGTAACTCCCTCACCACTAGGCATAAAAAATTAATGTCGTTGTACATATCCGTATAAGTTCATTCGCGATCCGCTTCACGAACGAAAAAAATTGATCTGTTTTTTTTTTATTCGCATTCCTGGTTCTAGATTTTTTTCCGAAAGAAATTACTGAGTGATCAAACTTGTTCTTACAAATCGTACAGTATGTACTATTATACATTTTAAGTAAAAAATATTCGAGCCTTTAAAAGTTATTGGTTCGTCTCGATTCGGAAGAAAAATCAAAACACTATTCTACTTTTTTTTTTCCGATCATAAAGTCGGTTAACAATGTTTTGACATCAAATAAAATATATCGCTGAAAAAGACCGTTCTCAGAACACATATACTACACACATTGAAAGTTTGTATGTGTTTATAAGTAAGAGTATGAGACGGTGGACAAAAGGACACCAACTGGATAAAATCTGAACTTAGAATAAAAAGAAAAGAATGAAACGAAAATTCCAAACGGTTCATTGTGATGAATGATGTCTCGAACTGGCGACACTTTAACAATAACATTTCATTTTCAACATTCGAAAAGGATATGGTTATATTATTTCCCAGTTGACAATAAAGTCGAAAAATTACGTATGCACTTTTGCATTTCTCTCTTTACCTCGTTCTCACCTCTGCTCTTAGGAATAAAAATCTAAACATTAGATATTCGCAAACGATACGCCTATTACAGATAAAAGCTGGAAATAACACACACACACACACACACACACACACACACACACACGAGTGTGTATTCACCCAACACTGGAAGAAGTCCGTGAGGCGTTGTGGCAAACGTGCTGGACTGTGACATCGTAGTGAGTGAGTTCGAACTCCAGTCACGTTATTGCCTTCATTTTTGGACTAATACCCTTGTGATAGGTAATAACCACCTCATTCCCTACAACTATGAGTTGAAAAGTATCCCTACTGTTATTTTACAAAGATGGCTTTGGCAATAAATAATCTACGCAAGTTGATATGCCATTAAAGAAAAACAAAACAAACTCCTCCGCCACGAGCAGGATGCGACACAAGGTCATTTTTCAAAGCGGACTGTCGCTCATTTGAATTCAGTTTTCCCTTTTTTTTTAAATTTTTTTTTTTTTTTTTTAGATAGGTTGCTTAATCAAAGCTAATAAAAACAGACTGCCCTACTATTTACCAATAGGTGGGAAGGAGAGAAACGGATGGATTCATCATGTTATTTCCAGAGGCATTAGCATTAATTAAAGCGCCAACACCGTCGTTTAGGATTTGAACTCTGATTGCTGATTTCATTTCCTACGTTACGCTAAGCACGCCTCCAAGTGTGTGTGTGTGTGTGTGTGTGTGTGTGTGTGTGTGTGTGTGTGGATAGGAATTTTTTTAATGTTTTATTAAATGCTACAGCTAAAGATTGTTCTTTTGTTTGTTTTTCTTTAATGAAGTTTCATGCCTTCGAGTCAGATACTGCGAATACTGAAGTCTAAAACACCCGTAGTTTTCACTTTTTTAGGTTGAGGTTCGAGTACTTTTTTTGGGGGGGGGGCGGGGGGGTCATTATCAGGAATCCAAGTTATCGCTATGTCGTGTTCGAAATCCAGATATAGTGTGATGCTATTGAGGAATGCGGTGAATTTTTAATGAAACTTTTTCATTATGTGTTAATAACGACAAGAATAAACGACTTTGACAGTCAGGCTTTGTTTAATCATGTGACTGCTACATCTGTAATGCCCTCGCTCAAATAATATATATATATATATATATATATATATATATATATATATATATATATATATATATATATATATATATATATATTGTGTGTGTGTCTGTGTGTTCTTACAAACAAGATGAGTTCAGATAACCATAAAAGAATTGACGCACAACATCCAATCTGCCACATAAAATGCTCTTAAACAATGAGGAAAGTCAATAGCATTCTGGGTGTGTCAGTTCAACAAATTATTATTTGGTGTTACAACTAACAACAATAAAGATGAGGACAACAGTCAGAAAAATAACACAGAAAATATTGCACATCAAACCTCATTTCAAAATTCGGACAGATAATATCTTTTGATTTGCTAATAAGTTTCACAGATGTTGTTTCTTCAGTGATATATCAATCTATGTCTTCACATAGATATACAAATAACTAGAAAGAAACTGATATAAATGAATCAGATATATTGCTAGGAAAAGACTTATAAATAGAGAGAGAATAAGATACATAAACAGCCATATTTGTTATGTAAAAAGTATTCTAGTCTTTGCAGAACTTTTTGTTCTTGTCACGACTGAAATATTCTAACTAGATCACATGTTTGTACTGTGTTACCGTTCAATGAAATATATCGTACAAAAGGCTGTTTTAAGAAAAGGTATGATCTCCATACACATATTTTACATTGTTATTGTGATTCAGATTTTGTCGGCAGTGTAGCAAAACATAGTCAGTTGAATACTGTCCGCGCTATAAAACAATTCCCGCCTTGAAATGTGGAAATTACATGCTATACAGATGACATTCACTCTGGAAGCTCCAAGACGAAGATTTCGGGATGTTTGAGTATTAAACTAAGAACAGTGTAGAAGATTTGAAAAAAAAAAAAAACTGGATGAATCTATTGGTGATTATAGAGATACTGAAGCTTGGAAACCTCACTGATCGTTCTGATAAGAAATGCCTCCATTTATTTTTCCACATAGCCTCAACACGAAGGCCTCCAAGTGCCTGGATCGAGAGGTTGGCTGCTAGAAGATCCTATATCTAACATCAGAACTCTGCACCATGCCACACTAGCAAAAGAACTCGGCGTTGGCTGTGATAAGATTTCTGCGACCACATCACTCTTAACATCTGGTCGCCTAACTCCCCAGATTGCAATCCCTTTGATTATTAATGTTTGAGAGCGGTTGAATTAGAGACTAACAAAATTCCATGCAACAACAAAGGTGAACTGAAGGTAAGGATAACAGCAGCATTTACTAATTCAAACAAAGAGGCTGTCGGAAATGTTTGCAAAAGATTCTCAAGCTGTAGTTGAAGCCAATGGCAATTTCTTGGAATAACTTTAATTCAAAGTATGGTGAATTTTGCAATAAAACGACTCGTATTTCAACCAGAAAAAAATTGCTTTATTTTTCAATATAAGGTGAAATGAATGAGAAGAGGGGTGGCAGAAGAAAGAGGACAGAGATAATGAATGTATAAAAGGAAAGGAAGTAGAAATAAGAGAGATGAAAAGGAGGTAGTTTGAGAAAGAAAGCAGAATAATTATTGAAATACTGAAAAAAAAAAAATATATATATACCGGTCTAGTGGGTAGAGTGTTCGCCAGTGCCCCGGGAGACCTGGGTTCAATCTCAGGTCGAGTCATAGCAAAGACTCAAAAAAATGGTACTTGATATTTCCTTGCTTAACACTCAGCATTATAAGGCACGCATCAAGGGTAAAGTGGAACAATCCAAGGGAAAGGAGTTGCGCCATTCCCTACACTTCGGTGCAGTAGCTATTAAAAAGGGAACCTTCTGGTCGCCCCTCTTTACTTATATAAGGAAATTACGTAATTGATACTCACCAAAAAGTGAGCGGAGGACAAACAGATGCTTCTCTTGCCATTATCATTCCACAGAATAACACTACAAAATGGGATTTTCTTCGTTGAATGAAAGTTTTAGCCTTAATCCTTTTCTTTTCCAATAAATCGTATTAGGTTCGTCAGGAGAGAATGTGCACGGTTTCGGAGCGTTCAACTCAACAGTTTTATATGCACATCGGCCCTTCTCACTGAACAGAATTGTATATATTACTGAGGCCCTATTAGTTATTTACTAAGCTTAGCTTAGATGTTGACTCAGAAATGTAACGGCGAAATGTGATTTGAAAAATAATTGCGTGCGTTATGAGAATAGTGCGTGAATCTCGTTACGTATTCGTGATTGAGTGTAGGTTTAACGAACTTCATTTTAAATTGATCCACGGGAAATTTTCTTTACTTTATATGAATATGTAACTATTTTCCGTTATTTCTATATGGCGTTCTATACTTTTGGCTCTATTACGTCCTTTGATTCCAATTTGACCCAGAAACTCGTACAGGGTGCCAGCTACGAAACCTCTTGCTTCTATTTCCACAGCTTTCACGGTCACGCTATATCCTTCCTTTTTCCAGCTCTTTTTTAAGATCTTCGTATTTGCTGGTTTTATACTTGTGGCTTTGATCCATCCTGATTTCATGTGCCACTGATAATTCTTCTACGATGTTTTTTAAGGTTCGCTCTTGACAGAAGAACAATATCTGGTTGCAGACCTTAGATGGATATTGTTTTTGGGTAATCGTTATGCCATCCTGATAGGTCGGCAGATACCTCCCAATCTCCACTTGATCCAAAAAGGTTTTGACCGGGTACAGTTTGATTATTTGCTTAGAGCAGGTGTATATTCTCCCCCTCTCTGAAACAAATTTCTGGGTTGAAATAGTTGGTTCAGATTTCTTCAGATTCTTTATAAATCAGACCAACTCCTCCAGTATTCTGTTGTGCCTCTACGTATATCTCCCATTTCCAAGAGCTGTCTTACAGGAGATGAAGACATGCTCTAATGTTTGTGGTTTGTCATTACATAGAGGACAAGTAGGATCGCTTTCTTTCTTCCATTTAAAAAGATTGTTTTTAGAAGAAAGCTGGTCATACATTGAGTGTATTAGAAAACTCAACTGGAGAAGAACCATCTGCCATTCCAAATAATAGACTTTTGCAAAGTTTCCTCCCAGTTTGCCCATTGCTCTTGTTGGGATTGCTGGACTCCTTTTAAGAATCTTTTATTGTCCACCTCACTCCTTACATCCTGAAAGACCACATCCTGGCAATTTTTGCCAGTTGTTTTTGATCACTGCTGCTTTTCATTTATTCCTAACCCTTGTCTCCCTGTTTAAGTGTGTCCTATGATTTCCTTGAAACTTAGGTTGATCTTAGCACTTCTAATAGTGTCACTGACTTTCCACTTCTTTCCTGTTTTCAATGTAGGATTTAGTGATTTTTTTCACTTCATCATTTGAGTCATCCAGCATCATTTGGAGTCTAATTTTCCCGGACTTGAATTTTTCCACAATTCATTTGAATAGTAATTTTAATTTTACTTGTCTGCAATATAAAGCAACATCAGATAAACCTGGAGGTGTAAACCCAACCATTCTCGGGTATATTTATCTATCTTAACCTCCAGTGACTCAATTGTAATTTTTGCAATTACGTATACGAGTAGCGGCCATAATAACATCGGAAAACATATGTGCTACAAAACCTTGAATTTTCCTTGTAAAGCAGAGCGATCAAATCTTATGGAGACCGTCTTGTAATGTTCTGGATATCGCTTTCGCTTGATTAATATATTTCAAGGACTCATCAAACCAACGTCCCAAACCTTTTACCAGTTCTTCTGACACACAGAAGATTCTTTGACCACCTACTTTGAAATTTATATTTTGATTCACTTTTCCTTTCCAATGCGAAAAACTTCTAAACTTTTTGGGTTTGAATTTCATCCTACACCAAGTAATCTGCTTGTCCATCAGGCTTAGTATCTTTCGAGTTGTAGATTCTTTGGATAGGACGATTTGGCATTAAATAACCTACAAAGGTTGATATGCCATAAAACCCAAACAACCAACTAACCTTGTAGATAACTTGACTACTTTCATTCCTTGTCTCCTAGTTCTTAAATGTGGAGTCTTGCATATGATGTTATCAAGCATACACCAAGCTTCTGTATCGGATGCCGATGGAAATTTTATTTTTGGCAAAACAGGTTGCGTCTCATCGTTTGATATAGCAGCTTAGATATCTTCAGCTCTGTGGTATACATACTGGCTTTGGTTTTTCGACGTCTTATCTGTGTTGGCAGAGCACTACTCCTGAAACACTCTCAGAGAAACACAACCCATTTTTGTTTGATGGGTTTTCGTTCCCTTTTGGGACTTAAATTTCCGACCATAGATGCAATGAGAAGTCCGTTGGGAATTCGTTAATATATGTATTAATAATTATCCCTTTATATGCCCTAAAACCGTTATTTATCACTCTTTATAAATATGGCAAGCAATATTAATTATATACATATATGATGATTATTCAATAAATAAGGTGCATTTTGCAACATAACAATTTACATTTTCGATGGAAAAAACCGTTTTGAAGAATGGAAATTATATTCAAAAATATCATTAGCTATTATATTCATTCAGCATAAAAATCTTTTGATAGAATTCCACCCAGAAATTCATTGTGTGGTAATCCAAAGGGGGCCAGATCTGGACAGTAAGGTGGATGCGGCAGCTATTTCTAACTAAAGCGACTGATTTCCACTGTTCTTACTGTAATATAAGACCTTGTGCTCTTACATCAATATTTAGGGAACCCAACGACAACTGACCTAAGAAAAGACAAACACATCATGCACAATTTTGTGTGCTGTACCAACGGAAATTCCCAGTTGTTCAGAAATGTTCTCTATTAGCCAAAACAAACACATTAACTGAATCCATCATTTCAGATGCATTCGCTATTATAGGCCTGCCTGGCTTGTCTTCATTTGAAATATTTATTCAACTTTCTTTAAACAATTTTGTCCATTTATAAACATTTCTTCACTAAAACCTGCTTCACCATACGCATCACACATTTTGTAAATTTCACTTTGTATTCCTCCGCCAGCGAAATTTGATAACAGAACCCTGTTCAAATCTGAAGCACTGTTTGATTTGCCGACATTTTAAATAGCCTCAAAACAAATATTTTTGCTGAGATTAAAATAATTTTTGCCCTAAAACAGTTCTAAACAAAGCAAAGTTTGCACAAATGGAAAAAATTCTGAAAAATGGTATTTGGCTTTTTCAAATAAATGAACTTTTTTCTATTCAATGACCCACGTTTGGGTATAGGTGATTGCACTGAGATGCTATTTACTCCCGCTCACCCAACGATGGGATATGACACAAGGCCATTTTATCAAGGGAGATCCCATTTGTATCGTGGATAAAAATTACTGGACTCCATCAACACTTCTTTTTAAATGTATAGACTTTTAAAAAATGCCATTCACCAAAGAAATCGTCTAAACATAACGCTAGGTGCAACGTGGTATTTCTCAGGAATCTCGGCGTCTGTTGGCAGACTCCATTTCCTCTTTAAATAACATACAACCGCTTAGGTCAGATGACATTACCATCAAGGAGTAATCAGACACTTGACCAGATAGTTATATATGAATAGGATGAAATAGAATAATAACTACATGTCTGTGTGCATGTCTGCTTAATAATGTCTAGGTCTCTTTTAGCTTCTCAGAAAGAAAAAATAATTTAACCGCAATTTTGGTGTTCTATACAAAGATTTTTGCTCAGTCTGACACACAGATCTCACACAGCCCAGTCGATTAGGGATGTAGAATACACCGACTGCATCTCTAAAGAAGGTTAAAACCTCCCAACGAGCATCCTGGATATGAGACAAAACAATCTGATGGTGAGTCTCCAGTCCTGGAGCTTTGGGGAATGAGGAGTACGCCTTCAATGCCATTGCTCCCAGGCACACACCCACCCGGGGTGGTTACACCTGATAGGTTCCTATCTATGAGTCAAATAGAAATGTTCGACTTTTAAACTGTGTGCAATCAAATAACATACTGTGTAAATGAATGATTAGTGTTAAATAGCAATACCTGTAACCACTTCACTGGGTGCAAACAAACAAACATATGATAGAATCATTTGTGTTAGCCAGCAATAAGTGAAACCATTTAACGGTGTAGAAACACAAGCAATACAAGCGTGCAAACAAATTCGTTCTAACTCATTTAGAAATGAAATTGCCAAAACAGTTTGTGCGCAAATAACTGATGTTAGATTATTACTGTTACATAGCAATACTTGAAACCATTTAGCTGGGTGCAAAAAAAAGAGGTCAGACTCATTCAAAAATGTTATTAATAAATTTGTTTACAAATATATATATATAACTGGATTTGGCATTAAATGACCTACAATGGTTGACTTGCCTTAAAATACAACCAACAAGGCCTTAAGATGATTTTATACCTGTTATTAAGAGGAAGAAACAAAAACTTCCTGATTTGTTACTTTTATATGACCCAGATCTTACTAGGATATTAAAGATCGACAACCCTACTAAAGAGCAAACATTGCCGATCCTTTTTCCCAACAATAATATCAGACTAATTAGTAATTGGGAATGCTTGTGTATGTGACTCGAGTACAGTGAGTTCAACAGTTTTTAGCATAAATTGCATACATGTTACAATTAATTACATGGGACTGGGGCATTCTCCTCTGTGCAAACGAAACGTTCGGAGGCTTACTAAGCTCGTTCATCTTCAAAAATTTCGATTTCTAAATGAAATATTCGGGGCCAACTCAGTCAATCTTTGACTACCTCGCAGTCTTCTGAGTCAGTTCTTATATCTAAGCTTTTAATGGATTTCTTTTACAGGTATTCAGTTCATCACATAAAAATTAATTTATTAAACAAGTGTTCCCCCACACTGAACAAATAATCTGACCAACAGAGTGAGCTTTTAATGATCCTAAACTCAATTCTATATTGCCCTTTGTAGAATTTCACACTCGGGAATATATTATTTTCATTTGATTCAAAGGATGTGTTGCAAATATTTTGGATAAAATCAATCAAAAGTCCCTATTTTATACTTTTACAGAGAAGACCAGTTAGAGCATAGGCTCTACAGACAATTTCTAGCTTTTTGCTAACCAGACACGGTTCACAAATTTTGAGAAGAAACGTTTTGTTTTTAACAAAGATAGATGGTTCAATAGAGGGTTAATTAGGGACAGTGTGGGCATGTATTACGACCTTCTTATCAAGGTTAATCTGTGTTGAATGCTTTGCAAACATGAGAAAATGGGCCATAAACAAGCATTTCAACCAAAGAAAAAGGATATGCACTGTCGGCAAGGCATAGAATATGCTGAATGTATTACCCTCCAAAGGGTAAGACCCCACCCCACTTGAAAATACTCTGGCGTTGAGGCTTAGAATACACTGAATGTATCCCTGCAGCAGAGGGGAAAGATTCCGCTACACTAAAAAAGGAGTTCTAGGTATGTTACTAAATTGCATGTGCTTGTCAGTCTCCAGTTCTCGAGATCTGAAAAGTGTAGAGCACTTCTTCATTGCCATCACTCTTAGGTACACTTTGACCCGATGTGGCAGTTCCCAAAAGGGTCCAATCTACAAGTCAATTTGGCTTTCCTTTGGAATCTCCTCTCAGGGAGGCTAACAAACATATTTTTAGAATTGAAGCTATTCGAAAATATTTGCTGAAAGATGGGAAATATTTTGATAGATACATTAATTTTAATGGCATCTCAATTTGTCTACGGTTATTTTATGCCAAGAAGTTAAAGAATTGTGTTCATTGAACATTCATGTTTACATTTTTGGTGATGTCTAACATTTTTTTTGCACGCGGTCTTATCGAATAATTTTTAAACGGATCCACTTGACCCAGAGATGGGACCGTAACAAGTACACAACTACTTAGGGTCAGAGTGGACCTGGGAGAAATGGCAACGAAGGAATACTCCACACTCTCTAGATCTCGAAAACTAAAGCTTGATCATCCAATGCAGTTTAGTGTCATACCCAGAACACCCCCTTTTGGGTGAAAGAGAGGTCTTACCCTTTGCTGGGGTTACTGTCAGCGTATTCAAAACCCTCAACTGAACCTGTGAAATATTTTCAATACATTCTCAATAAATGTCCCTTTTATCTGCATAAAACTAAATCATCAAACAAAAACAAAAACCGACTCAACAAAAGAATTCACTTATGCAGAAGAAACTAAAAAAATTGCCTTTAATTTCTATTTTCGATCGGGACTGATAATTTAAATCTAAAAAAATTCTGAAAATCAATAAACAAAAATAACTTATGAATTCGTCTTTAATTCTCCAGCAGTGCTCAGCATGTCTTGTTCGTCTTATTTGGATGGTTTATGAGATGGGTGTTAAGTGACCATACAACTGCTATTTTGTGGGATATTGCATTTTGTGCAGTTATCTAGCTTTTCCTCCAAACGTTTTGTTAGCGTCCAGGGGTGCATCCATACTGTTGTAGTGACACAATGCAGTTTGGTAGAGAATTCCGTTTTATTTTATCGGAGAGATCAAATTTTCATATGATCATGAATCAGTCAATAGCTGTCCACGCTTTTAACTAGGCACGTATGGTGACATCGTTGTCTTTTTATGTGATATTGATGCTGAGTTTTATGTGATATTTGCTGCTGGGTTTTGTAAACTTGTCTACTCATTTCAGAGTTTTGCCACTTCTTGTTTAAAACACGTGAACTTTTTATTTTATTTGCATTCATGTAGAGACTAATGTTTCCCTCTGTTTGCTCCAGTCTATGCATCAGGGATTCAGCTTTAGCAGGTGTATTTGCCAGAAGAGTTACACTACGTAGTCTGTTATCGTTTCTACGGCATATCACTCGCTTTTTGTCTTTTTCGTGTGATACCATTTTCTTTTATTAGATCTATTAACGTTCGTAGAACATAATTTAGGCAGATTATAAACGTATACGGTGTTAATATATTTTCTTGCAAGACTCTAGTGACAATATCGAAGAAGTCGGTGAGCGAGGAATTGCCTTCGTGTTTTGTAGATTATCCTCATAGCAGTGACAGTTTCTATAGGGAAACCATTTACAAGGAATATTTGCTCCATGGAATCAAATGTCTTTGAGAAATCTACGAACAAGGGTTTTACCTCGAGATTTTTTTCTTAGAATTACAGAAAACGAAATGACTTGAAAATTAGTTTTACTATCATCAAACTCGACGATTTTTCACAAGAAATTTACAACCGTTTATTAAAGAAAATTCATTTTAAATCTTATTTGTTTTCTTTTTAAACTTTTTTCTTTGACTATTTTTTTTTAAGTCACCGAGAAAATCTACAGTATTTCGACTTTTTCGTGGTGGCCATAATTCAAACAAATAACTACTAATATTATAAAAAGATTCAAGGGTTTTTTGTCACCCCAATTGTTTATGGGAGGGAAGGCCGGTCAGATGTCTTTCTTTTTTTTGTTTCTAATTTTTTTTTTCTTTTTTTTTTACTAGAGATTAATTTGATGTTCGATTCCTCAGATTTATTACGTGAGCAATGTGAACAAATCCACGAATTCATTTTATATTTTTGTTCGTCTTATAAAAACATTAAACATATTGAAATTTATTTCAATGTTCAGTAGAGATGGATTACATTAATTTGATCAAAAATGGATTAATTTTAATTTCAGCAAAAACCATCAATAGATAATAAATAAATATAAAAAATCGACAATAATCTTATTTATATTTTAACATTAAATTTCAAAGAAATAAAGTAGTTAAGAAAATAAATCGTATTATTCGATTTTACTTCACATAATTTAACTTATCATACAAAAATTATTCTATTTGTATAAAATTTAGAATTCCAACCAAATGAATAACAAAACAAAGGAACGAACAAACTGAGACAAAAGCAGCAACATTGTGTGTGCACGCGCATGCGCATTTACCAACCTCTCCACATGAGCAAGATTTGACACAAGGTCAATTTTTAAAGGGAGTTTAACTGATTTGAATTCAGTTTTTCATCTCTTAGACTGATTGCTGTAAGAAGGCTAAAGAGCCTAGTCTGCCCTACTATTTATCCATAATAGGAAGAATAGTTGGATTCATACCGTTTCTAAAAGTTTTAGCACTATTTAAAATGTAAAGTCTCGTTCAGAATTTGAACTCGAGTCGTCGACTTCATTTCCTACGACGATACTTATAAGGAAACGCTCAGAACGTAATGGTTATCGTAGAAGCGAATGGAATCGGTGACTCGCGTTCAAATCCTGGACAAGGCTGTTTACGTTTCACTTCACGCTAATGCCCTTAGGAAAGGCATGAATCCATTTGTTCTCCCCACGCCTAAACATAGGTGAATGGCATACTAGGTTCTTTTAGCTTTAGTTAAACGACCGGTCTAAAAGGAAAACTCTAAACTCAAACCAGCTTTAGTCTGCTAAAAACTTTGTGCCGTACCTTTCCTTTTGAGTGGAAACTGATAATATTTGGTATTATTATGTTTTACCAAAATCTCATGTCGTGCTATCAGCACGGATATTCCTGACCCTCTCTCACCACACCTCTCTATCTTCCATTGCTTTCGGCAGATCCTCAGGGCTACATCCCGTATCGGCACAGAGCTGCTGTATGTAGGTTCGAGCTGGACGTCCTGCCTTTGCTCCTCCATGTGAAGGGGTTCACAGGAGTATATCACTTATGAGCTCGTCCCTACTTCTCCAGCAGTGTCCCTCGTGTTTGGTTCGTCTAATTTTAATAGTTTTCGTGATGGGTGGTAGGTGGCCATCTGGCTGCTGCTTTGTGGAGTGCTGTCTCCAGGACTTGTTCAATATTGCTCATAGCATTCTTGTGTAATTGCCGTCAAGCTTTTTCTCCCTCCATTTTGCTAGCGTCCATGTGGTGCATCCATATAGCAGTATCGACACCATCGCTGCTTGGAAGAAACTGCGCTTCATTTTATCGGTCAGGTCTGACTTCCATATAACCGACAGTCTACCGTAAGCTGCCCATGCCTTTGATGTCTGTCTCGGTTGTTGAGACACTGCTCCCTAGGTAGGTGAACTTGTCAACTAGTTTCAGATTGCTACCGTTTTGTGTGGAAATGTTGCCTGTTTGATTAAAGCACATATATTCCGTCTTGTGTGCATTGACATGAAGGCCGATGCCTGCAGCGGATCGTTCCAGACTAAGTAGCAGGGTTTCGGCTTGGGTGGGTGCATTTGCCAGAAGCGCTATATCATCGGCGTAGTCCGTGTCGGTAGTTGTTTTTCGGGGTACCTTCTGCTTCTTTCTTTTGTTAGCTTGAAACCGTTTTCTTTGATTTTATCGATAGATGTTCTAAGTACGTAGTCTAGATAGATGGTAAATTGGTATGGGGCTAGTGTGTCTCTTTGCAGTACTCCTGCTACTATATCGCAGTAGTCTGTGTCTCCACCAAAATCTACAACATTGAAATTCTATGATCAAAAATGTAAATATGTAGTTATACAAAAATAAGTACATCTCTCATTTATGCAATCTTACTTTACATGTTTTTGTTTACAGAATTTCAATGCAGTAGAGTTTGGTAATAAAAATAACTAATGGTATCCGTTTTAATTGTATAATGCTCCACTAGAAATAATTCAGTCCTTGTATCTTTTAGTTTAAGATTTACATTAAAAAATTGTTGGAATGAACTCATTTACTATGTTTGTGTGTTCGTCTTATGACAATAAGTTTAAAAAGAGATGCGGAACTTATAGTTATACGACTGATATGAGGAGGTGAGAAAACATCTATCGTGCTCTGCTGGTCAGTATTTGAGCACTTCTGATTTAAGAAAAACAAATTTCATAACGATTTTTTTCATTTCAATAATATATATATATATAGACACACACACACACACACTTTTGGAAAGAGTATTTCTTGATAATGTACATTTTCTATTTATATATATAAGACTGTAAAATTCTAATCAATACAATCTCTATCTTATGTCACTTATCCGTCAATATTGATCGATTTATTTTATTTTATTTAATTTATTTTTATTTTATCTTTATTTCCCCAACCCTCTCCACTGAACAAGACGAGAAAAATCGACAAAAAAATTGTAGCTTATGTTTTTTTTTTCTGAATGATAACAAAAATGTCATTAAACATGCAAAAGAGAGCTGGCGCCAGAAGCCGACAAATCAACCTACAGGAGTTCTTTCCCCGTCATGGTTTTTCACACTGTTTCCACCTCTAACACGACAGTGCTCTGCCTCTTGTACAAGATTCATAGCCTTTGTCTTCTGAAATAGGTCAATGGTGTTAGGAAGTTTTCCACTCCACCCACATCTCTTGCTCACTTTCTTTCTGTTCTCTTTGCGTGTTTAGAAGCACTGGACTTGAATGCACGATCATGTGTCTGTGTGTCCGTTGCCTGCCAATCATAAATGACGTCATGTTTTAATTGAAATATTCGGCAAGCGTACAAATCTTTGAACAAAAAAGCCGACAATTTCTTTCTGCAACGTCAAAGATCAGTTCGTGTTTATCTTTCTTTTCGTCTCCTCTGCACATGCGTGTGTGTGCGCATGCGCATACGCTTTTTGAATTGTTTTTTCCTGAAAATCTTTTTGTCCATTTTTATTTATATATATACACGCATGCATAGTGTATAAACTCGTGTATAAGTCGATTTCTTATAGAGGATGTTACTTGATTTTATTGCTTCGATACTGTTCATTAAACCTTAAAATATACATCAAGTCTCTACTTGGCTCTCCGCATCATTTCGTTTTATTTTGATGTATTGTTTTCATGGGAATGCATGAACGCTTATCTATTTCGATGACATCATATTTTTCCATATTTAAATCCCAACGGAAATGCCTGGCAAAATAACATATTTAATGGGGCTTTTACAACTTCCGAAACCACTAAGTGCTCACATGTTTATACCGAAGTAAATTAAGTTTGTAGCCTAATCATGAAAAATTCCTTTTATCAAAAAAAAAAAATATTTGTTCTTTAAATAATTTCCCTTTTTTATTTCATGATTACATCTTATTCAGCAATGAATATTAATCACAAGTATCGAACATTATTCTATGAAATTTTCAGATAAAAATGCAAGTGATAAATGTGTGTTTGGTTACGAATTTATAATGAAAGGCCACGTTATAGTATTTATTCTTTATTGAAAACAATTGTCTGAAAAAAAATGGGGAGGGTATAATTATATTCTCCTGATAACCAAAGGGTCGAAACTAGTCGAGAAAAATTTACAGAGAAAAAATTCTTTGTATGTAAATCAAATATTAACAATATGGCAGAGGTGAGCGATCAAGAAGAAATTAGAAATAAGTTTGTATGATTAGATTTAATCTTTTAGCAATCATAAAGTTCTCAAAGTTCAGTTGGTAACAGAAACTATCATTGTAAGACTTTGAGATAAAAATAAATGAGAATCTGAGTCTCTCTTCCTTTTGCCGATTGGCGTTGTTTAATGGTCGTAAACTGTCGGGCTAAATTATTGCAATAAAAAAACTGAAATTACGATTTAAAAAATTAGTAAAAAAATGAATCAGTTAACAAGGCTTTATCTAATAATATAAAAATCAAAGCGTATAGGTCTTAATGTTAACAAAGGTGAAATTTTTTAAAAATTAGAACAATTATATTCAGAGGGAAAATATACCCATCTCTTCCACAACGAGCAGGATGTGACACAAGGTCAACCTCTAAGCGATGTACAACTGGTTTGAATTCATAATTTTTCTTTTCCTAAACCTGTTTCAATAAGTTTAAAGATCTCAGTCTATTCACTTATAGCTGGAGAAAGAATACATTTCTCAAGGATATTAATGAGTTGGTTTGTTATAGAGTTCGATTTGCACTTTATCAAAAGGTATCCGTGTGCAAAGCTACGATTTGTAAATTACATGGGTCCATCAATATCATGTATCTACCCAACCTTTTGACACGAGCACAGTGCAACACAAGGCCTGTTTTTTTTTGTTTTTTTTTTTTGCAAGGGGAATACATATGGCTTGAACTCAGTTTTCCTTTTCTTTATTTTGGTTGCCTCAACAAGGTTAAAGAATCCAGTCTTTCCTACTATTTTCTCATTTCTGGATTCAGACCTTTCCAAAGGGCATTAGCACGAAGTGAAACAGTCTCGTCCAGGATTTGAACTCTGAACACCGATTCTATTTCCTACAATGATAACCGTTACACTAAGTGCTAACTGTATTCATGATTATTTCATTGATATCTACGAAGCTTAATTTAGTCTGATTCAATGCTACAGTAGTCTTACCCCTCTTCAGTGGCTGGGGGGGATATTTCAACCCCCACTGACTGGGCGGAGAGAAATTAGAGTTTATCAGTAGTAAAATTAAACACTCCGATTGTACATTCCTCTGATTCCAGAATCAAATGAATCCGAGCAAAAAATAATCAACTTAGGATTCAAGGAAATATCAAACTGCTTAACTATTTAACTAAATTAATTTTCAAAAGTTGAATAAATGTGAATAATCATCAAACAAAAGTCAAAACGTAAAATCTAGAATATTATTGTGATTCCGTTGATGTTGTAAATAAAAAGTGATAAATTGTTGCTGGGATCGATAAATACGTCGATTCCACAAACTTTTGAAAAATAAGTGATTGACGACCAACTAGACAAAAATGTCTAAAACAAAGAGGGTTGATTCGAAAAGGCCAAGATTCATACGGCGAATCGATAACAATAAAAAATTGGTCTGTTCAGGGACGAGGATGTTGTCCGAATTGGTGTGCATGACTGCCCAGTCCCGAATCCAAAATTCAGTTACTGGTTGCAGAGGCTGGATGTTTGGAGACCCGGATGTGCGGTACTTTGGTTGACCGCGGGTGCGTCGATGCAGCCTCAGTGTGTTGGGTTAGTCCGAGCAGTGGTTGCTCGTAAACTAAGTGATGCAGAAGCCTGCTGCTGAGCGAAGCTAGTGCTGGTAGCTTCGTTGCACAGGAACGGCTGCTGGTAGAGCTGGTCTGTAGATGCTGGAAGGTGCAGGAACTGCTGCTGGTTAAGCTGGAACCGGGAACGTGTAGTGAGAAGACTAAAAGTGATTTTTAGAAGACTTTCCAGTGTTAGCCCTAAGAAAGTCTCACCATCCTCGACAGGTTAGCTCCTAGAAGAGCTGTTTGAATGAGAAAAGCAGTTGTGGTTGGTTTGGCAGGATGTGCAGGGTCCGCGCCTGGTTCCTACGTCGTCTACTGGCTGGAGTCAAGACATCGGTTGTTGGGTAGGTCTGGAGTCGTGCATCTCTGGCGGCTGTTGCTGATAAGCCCTTGGTGGTGGTCCCACAAGGGGAAAAAATCAGAAATATTAAGCTAAAATTCATTAAATCGAGTTTTTTTTTGTTTTTCACTTTTCATGAATGAAATAGAAGCGAAATTTCAGCTGTCAATTGTTAATCTTTTCTTCTGAAGATTGTAGTATCTGCGCACCTTTCAGGCTGTGAGCCGAGTGAATATCCTCCACAGAGCGGATGTGAAACAAAGTCCATGTTTAAGCGAAGTATAGCTGGTTTGAATTGTTTTCCTCTCCTAGACTAGTTGCCATACCAAGGCAAAAGTACACAGTCTGCTCAACTATTTATCCATTACCCGAGGGAGAAATACATTCATGCCTTTCCGAAGGGCGTTTGTGCGAAGTGAAAGGAAAACATCCACGTCCAGGATTTGTTATCGATTCCATTACCTACAGCAACCGTTACCCTAAGCCTACCTCAGTGTTTAATGTATGTTTCTCCTTCTTTTCCTCTTTTGTTGTTGTTGTTGTTGTTGTTTTCTAGCGGAACACACACACACACACACACACACACACTAAATCTGGCTTTATCTAGTCGTAATATCTTTCCTTTACACTCTAGAGTTGGGTCAAGATAATTTGACACCTTCGTTAGTCACTGAGACAAGACAATTTTTATTCTTATCAACGCGTATACATGTAGATACTTATGCTAAACTGATCCTGTTTCCCATTCAACCTCCATATCGATATCGTTAAATATCGGAACAGTGTAGTATCTGCTCGATCACAAACCTTCTGAATTGGAATCAATTCCGTTCCATTACCGCGAAATCTGAAAACTATCAAGAGGAAGGAACTAAGAAAAACAAGAAGAGAATTTTGGTGTAATAAAGGTTAAAAGAAGAAATGGGTATAATAGAGGTTAAATGCTAAGAACGTTTGAGTAAACTGCTAAGAAACTTGGCCAAATAATATAGAACAGTTAAATTTTCAATAAGAGAAGGGCTATTGTGAAAAAACCTCCAGTAAATAAAGGTCATGTCCGTAAGAAAAATGATGTATTCTGGAATATGGGAAAATAATAAATTGCTAAACAAAAAATAATGCATTGCTTTTTAAGTGCAGATATTTTGACAATTTAGCTCGATTCCTTTCAAAATTTAAAACTGTTCAGATTTATATATAGATAATAAAAAAAAGTACGAGCATTGAAGATAGGAAAAGATAAGAGAGAGAAAAGAAGATGCAGATAAAAAGAAAGATGATTAGAAGCATAAGATAATAGATAATCTTAATCGTTAACGCACATGAAATTTCCATTGGCCCATTGAGTAAAACATTGTTTTAATTATCAATAGTTTGGACAGCTTCAAAATTACCTCGAATTCTTCAAAACTTTTCTGGACAATTCGATGTATGGCTATGGAAGAAAATGTCACTTTTTTATATTTCAAAATTGTTCTTCATTTCATTAAGATATTTTTTCAGATTTTCAATTTCTTTCTATTTTATTCTGTGCGAAACTGGAATAACAACAAATTACGATTTGACTCACCTTGTCTTTATTTACAACAAAAAGATGTGAGCTTCTCACCTAAGTTGAGTGACTTGTTTGGGTTTTAGAGTTTTATTTGTCACTATTCCATTCGTTATTATAGTGAAATACTTGTCATTTGCAAGATTCCCAGTCGATAACAGTTCCCATCCATTCATATCTATTTTTTGCACATTTTATGAGATCATTTAGTGCATTCTCTAATCAGTTTACGGGCATCATTAATCTCTTTCTCACACACACACACACACACACACACACACACACACACACACACTCACTCTTAGTATATATAAAATGTCAAATGATTTGATGAATATGAATTGTTTTCCCTATTCTCATACAGAAAAGATGATTATTTTTTAAGTACATTTTTAATTAAAGTTTAAAAAATATTAAAATAGAATTTTATTTTCGAGTAAACGGACAGATATGAGTAGACCTAAATGAATATACAAATATTTTCGTGAAATGTTAGGATAATTCGAAATAGAAACTCTGTGAGAGAGAGAGGGGGAGTGAAGGGGGAGAGAGAGAGGGGGGAGAGAAGGGGGTGATAAATAAAAAGTAGAATATGTATAGTAGATATGTCAGAGTAATGGAAAACTCCGTTTGTTGACCGAAATACCAATTTTCTTGATTTTGACGAAAATGTAGGGGGTTTTGTTTTTTTTTTGGGGGGGGGTAGCAAAAAGACGACGATTTACTGACTACATTTTGTGATTCTTTTTTTTTTTTTTGCATGATCAATACTTTGACTTTTGATTGGAAGTATTCATCGATTTTCAATTAGCTAACGTCCTTCAAACAAAGAGACCAGATTGTTTTATTAGATCAGATGTTGCGTTAATCTTAAAATGTAGAAAGGAATTAAAGAGGAAAGAAAAAGAAGCAAATAAAAAACGAAGAAACGAAAAGAAAATTAAATGCAAGAAAAAAGAAAGAGTAATGACAAAATGAAGGCGAAAATAAAGAGACAGAAATACAAGAGGAACGAGAAACAAATAAGAAAAAAAGCAGAAAAAGAGACGAACAAAAAAGTAACCAAAAAAAAAAAAAAAGAAGGTAATAAACAATCGAATGCAAAGAAAAAGAGACAGAAAAAAGATAAACAAATGAAAGAAAGGGCGGAAACAAAAAAAAAAGCCAAACAAAAGAAAACAAAGACATAAACCAATAAAAAACGTAAAAAATGAATTTTGGTTTGAGTAAAATAAAAACTGAACAAAAGTTAAAGAAAAATTGATATGAAACATTTTTCTATATTTTTCTTTTTGTGTAGTTTTATTCTCTTATTTATGTCAAATAAAATGTCTGATAGATTCTTGCATATTTAATTTTTATGTAGACATGACTGTAACAGTTTATCATTGTGGGGAAATGAACTCTGACCAATGTCCAAATCCTAGACGAACTTGTTGGCTTTTCCCTTTGCGCTAATACCCTTCAGAAAAGCACAAATTCAAACTATTCAAACTCAACTATTGGTAAAATAGTTGTGTAGACTAGGTTCTTTAGCTTCTGTGTAGGAGTACGAAAACTCTGAAAAATACTAGCCTTACTCGGCCTAAAAATAACCTTGAGTCACATCCTACTCGTGGCGAAAAGATTGGATAAATCCATTTTCTTTTGAGTGGCCTCACAAAGGAAAACATGGAGTGATTTTGCTCAGTCGATAAGGAAAGGTGGCTTCTCTACAATGGGGGACTGTTTCACTTAAGTCCCACTCGACTTTACACTTCGGATCTCAGTTCTTCCTGACTTTTACAAATTAAATATCTAAGATATCACATATTGGCAGTTTGTTTCGGGAAAGTGAATTTTGACTTATCCCCTGTCAATCACACCTCCATAAATTTTACATATCCAGCATTTTGGATAGCGGATGTAGCGGTGGCTATTACCTCATTCATGTCATTCATTTCGATTCTAATTTAATTTCTTAAATCCCACGTGATTGCTTATTGCTAACCAACAAACTCTCATTTTATTTTTAACTCTTTCTCAATCTAAATTTAACACAGAATCAAGTTCTAAGGAAGGTACTTACTAACAACAGCTTGTGATACAAACCAATTCACCATCGTTCCACAACAAACGAGCTCTAATTATAAAGCTGCTCTTTTTTCCTTCCATGGCAATACTAGTGTATAGTTGCACTATTTGGACTCTGAAAACAATGTCAACAAACGGACAGGTAAATCATGGACTGCTATAGACAAGTTGCCGACCACATGGAAATCAGATTTCTGATGAAATAAAGCGGGAATTCTTGAAAGATGTTGCTGTATTAGTACTACTCTCTGATTGCACCACTTGGACTCTAATGAAAAAGATCGATGAGAACTACACAAGAACGCTCCATGCTGTTTTGAACAAATCTAGGAAGCAGAAACTCCCAAAACAGCAGTTGTGCGGCTACTAACTTTCTATCGCACAAACAATCCAAGTAAGATTAACAAGACATAAAGAGAGTTGCTGGAGAAGGGCGATCTCGTAAGCAACGTTTTCTAATAGACTCTGACACATGAACAGATCAGGATGGGCTAACCAGCAAAAAACTTACATTCATCTCCTCTGGGCGAACACTGGACGCCGTCGAGAGGACAAGCCAAGTGTGATGATGATAGGGATTGATGCAGAGAGAGAGAGAGAGAATCAGGGAGATCTATGCTATCGACACACCTTGAGTTTTTTAACTGAATGAAGAGAATGGATTGAATTTAAATGGATTGATAGTTTGTATGTTTATTTTGCAGACCTTTTTATGAGTTCAGTATTGACTGCATTCTCAGTCAGCATAACCTTGTGCCAAACTAAAAGGTTGTTGCCTATTTTGATCAAAGATAAGGAATATGACAGTTGAAGTTTGTGTGTTTTTGTGTTGGAGTCTTTACTAAAGTTTTCCTAAAATATCCAAATGTAACAAAATATATTTGCATTTGACACAAAAAAAAAAAAAAAAAAAAAAAACAAGTACCATTTTCTCATCATTTTTGTAGACTTATCTTTTGACCGCTATTCCTTGAAAAACTAACAAAGGTCAGAATTTTAAACTGATCATCTATTTTGATTAAACCGTAAATATTGAATTTTTCAGTTTAACATTTGTTCCCTTTTTCTTTCTCTTTTTTTTTTTTCTGCAAATCTTTTTTCTTTCTCCTTTCCTCTCTTTCTACCCTTTTTTTTTTTTTTTTTTTTTTTCACTGTTTCGGTGCCTTCCTGCCTTTTTTACTTTCTGTTGTTTTTCTTTATTCTATCTTTTGTTCTTGACCCTTTCCTTTTTTTTAATTTGTTTTATTTATTTTTTTTTTTTTGCTATCCTTTCTTTCTTTTGTTCTTTGTTTCTTTTTTATTGTTCGTTATCTTTTTGTCTTTTTTCAGTATTTTTATTTTTTAAATCTCGTGATCAAATTTCATACTAAGCAGAATTGATGATAAATTTTACCAACTCGAGACATTCGTAAGGAAATCTTCAGCAACTCGTTTGGTTTAATCGCTTTGCAAAACTCCGAAATTATCTTCTTTGTATTTGTGCTCCATTTTGTAAAATAAAATTGTAAGAAGAAAAGATGTCATTAAATGAAAGTAAAATGTTAACATTCTCATTTAGTGAATCAGCCAATCAGGCAACACTTTTTTTTTTTTCTGTTACCTGTCCAAGGATTTGTACTTTGCCAATGTCAAGGGTTTGAACAGATGGTGTTTTTGTGTGTTATGTGGTGAACCCGGGGGTCAATGACAGGTATGTATTCGTTGTAGCAGTATAATTACTGAGGGTCACACGCGCCCATCGTACTGAAAGTTTCAGTGAATGGAGTAGATGACATGCCAGTAAAAGTTGTAAGAAGCGGTTATTATCAAAATGCTGATTGTAGCACTGGCCGGTCATAGAGTTGAGATTCATCTACAGTTGGGTTTGGGGGATGAATTAGGGCAAAGAGACAGGAAAAAGAACAGAAGAGAAAAAAAACGAAAGAAAGGAAAGAGACAAAGGCAACGAAACCAGAACGAAACGAAAGGAAAGAAAGAAAATGAAGGGAAAGGAACAGAAGCTGAAAAACAACTGAGAGGAAAATGGAAAAAAAACTTCAGTAAGACGGACAAAAGTTAAAAAAAAAAAAGAAAGAAAGAAAGGAAGAGAAGATAAAAGTAAATGTTTGGTTTCCTTATTTAATGGCATATCAACGACAGTAGAAATGCTATTTAACTCATTGCCAGCGGTAGGGGCGGGTGCGAATAAGGAGGTTCATATCTTTTCCTTTGAGTATTAATCCGAACGTAAACGTAATAACGCGACTGGAGTTTGAACTCACTTACAGAGATGTCACAGTCCACTTCTGAGCTACAACGCCACAGTGACACCCCCTAAAAGAAATAAAGACAGGAAACAGAAAATGAGGACAAAATAAAAATCAAGAAAAATAGACAAAGTTTAGAGTTTAAATGTCTTTTTTTTAAATCCTACTGATTATACAATGACTGTAAAAATTTATTAGTTTTATTTTCAACTTGTGAAATTTACACTTTGCCTTGCAAACAAAAAAATAAATAAATAAATAAATCCTCAGTATTTTACTGCTCAGTCGTTTTTTATTTGGTTTTGTTAATAAAATTCATCTGCATTCATTTATGCAAGTGAATTATTCATGCATACATTTCTTTAATTAATATATATATATATATATATATATATATATATATATATATATATATATATATATATATATTTTAATTTTTTTTTTTTAGTCCCTAGATGGCCGCTTTCAGAATCTATTTACGTTCAATGTCTGTTCATATCATACCCATAAAACTTATATGCAGGTTATCGCCCTGGCGAAATTATAATGATGGGGATTAAAGCTATCGCACAATCCCTCAAAATTATCGAGTTAGAAACTAAATCGAAAAATGCTTTTTTTTTTCTCTTAATTGCGCCAATAGCTGAGTTGTGTTTTTTGTTGGGGTTGGTTTTTGTTTGTTTTTTTTTTTTTTCGGTTTCGATGACAACCACTAACAAATCAGACCATTATAATATAGATTTATCTATTTTAGTCTTTCTTTTTTTCTTTTACTTTTTTCACTTTCCCTTTCTCTTTTCTTTCTCCTTTTCCCTCTCTCTTTTCTTTCTCCTTTTCCTTTTCCCTTTCTCTTTTCTTTCTCCTTTTCCCTTTCTCTTTTCTTTCTCCTTTTCCCTTTCTCTTTTCTTTCTCCTTTTCCCTTTCTGTCGTTTTTCCGTTATTTGGTTTCCTTTTCTTTCCCTTTCAACGAGTTTTCTCGTTTTTTCTTTCTTCACTTTCTTTCGTCAAATATTTATTCTTGGATTTCATTCTGTATTTACTTATTCCATTCTTTCGATTTTCTTCAGCTTTCCTTCATTTGTCTTGTTTTCTCCTATCTAAATATAACTTAATATTTCCAAAAATATAAAGAGGAATGAGATAGGAAGGTTGTCTTATGTCAGGATTACATGTTGGGAGAGTTTCTCATCCTACAAAATCAGCATTCGATTTCCTTACTTTTACCTAGATTTGAAAGTCACATTCTCTTCCTCAAAAACTATCACCTAATTCCTCTCTTGCGCTCTTCTATCACCGGTTTATCTCTTCTCGACGCCATCTTGCTCATCGTTCAGTCGTTATCTCCTGTCGTTTTAAGTTCTTTTTGTTAGGATAAGAAATAACGATAAGATCACTTATGTATTAACGACAATATTTACATCCATTGTTACCAACTGGACGCAAATTTGGAATAAGATGAAAACTCAAATTTATTGGCATTGGCCATTCTCTGCTGACTGAAGTTATGTTAGAATCTATTTCATTGATTTTCATCAAATAAAAACCAAGCCCTCAAATGATCTCTGGGTCATCACCTGTCAATTACACGAAGCGACCCTACGGTTTTCGTAACCGTTCACTGTTATTTAACACGAACCCTAACTTCCGATATAAAATGAATAATATGTCTTTTTTCCCTCCGCCTTTTTTTCTTCGTTCTCTTCCATATGGACTTAATTTCCTTGTTCTTTTTTTTTTTATAGAAAACAAATTCCTATTTCCAGGTAGAATTTTTTTGCACTCGTCGATCAGGGTATTTGCTCTGGGCTGGATTGAGGGTGATGGTTGTTTTGATCCCCAGAGATCAGTCGCTGGCGGATCGACAAAGAATATTTTATTTTCCATATCGGATTTACTTTTGGCATTGTGATGCAGCCCTCTAACAGCATTTACAAGTTCGTTTTGCTTTGGGCTAAATGTTTATAAATTGCCCTTATCGACCGTTCCTTCTATGTAGAGGGTTTGATCAACAATCTGTGCTCCACATTCGTTGACATGTGTCAAACTAATCTTGCCTAAGTAAACAACATCACAGAAATATCAAAATAAATAAAGTTGGTGACCTTAGTCGAGGAGGGCGTCCCAAAGGCTCCATTTTCAATAGCTACCACACCGAGATGTAGAGGAGGGCACTACTCCATTCCTTGGATTGCTCTACTTTACCCTTGATCCTTATCTTATAATGCTGAGGCGGCATCAAGTACCAATTTTTTGAGTCTCGACCTGGGATTGAAATCCGGTCTCCCGGACCGTTGGCAAACACTCCACTCATTAGGCCAATGGCCCGGTAGAAATCACAAAATATTCTCAATATTTCTCGAGTTTTCTGTTCAAAACTTTTCAATTAAGCACTCGGTTAGAAAAGACTTCATAATACAAATGTATTTGAGACGACGATGATGATTATTACCTCCCAATGCGATAAAAAAATATATAGGGAAATATTTTGTCTCCATTTTTGAAGTTTTGTTAATTCTTTTAGTAGCAACTAAAACTTTACATGATGCCACGAATGGGACAGAACCGATGATTCGTCTTCTCTATTGTTCAATAGGAAGGCAAGCGAAGATGACTGCCTAGGCTTTTTTTTGTGGTGGTGGTGGTGGGGGGGTTCTGAGTAAGCTTTTCTAAAAATGGACTACCTTTTAGAGATAAGGCTCTAACTACTCTGCAATTTACACCTACTCGGGAAGAAGGGAGAAGTGGGACATATCTTACCACAAGAGTATTAGTATGAAAAGAACGTAAGCAGCCAATTATATTTTTCCGTATCTCATTGCCACTTCTCACCTAAACCTGATTTTTATTTCGCATTCGATGGATTAAAAATCACTTCAGCTTCGTTTTTCTCTAACATTATTTTTAATATTTACCAAGAATTACTAAATATGGTACAAGAGTAGTCGATAGTTATTGCACCCTGTCAGAGGGACTTAGAATACGCTTACAGTGAAGCCCTCCCCGGCAAAAAAAAGGATGTCTTGGGTATGGTACTAAACAGCATCGGATGGTGAGGCTCCAGTTCTAAAGGGTGTAGAGTAAGCCTTTATCGCTATTACTCCCAGGTACACTCTAACCCGGAGTGGTAGTACTTGTTAGGATCGCATCTATAGATTTGTTTGAAAATTATTTGTATTAGATAGGAATACTTGATATCATATAACCGTGTCCAAGAAAACTCTACAGAATCCCTACAAAAATGTAAATATAAACGTACAATCAAGGCAATTCCCTAACCTCTCGGCTTAAAGTAATTCCTGACGGGTTGACGTGCTATTAAAATCTTTGGTCATATATTTCATCTTTTCATCTTTGCATATATTTTCCTCTGTAAAGACTTTCTTCATAATTTCTCTTTCCCTCCCTCTCTTACTCTCTCCAGCTTGGACTTTACTTTCTCTCTCTCTCTCTCTCTCTCTCTCTCTCTCTCTCTCTCTCTCTCTCTCTCTTTCATTGCTTTTCCCCTTTTTTCACTTTCAAATTAGACTTTCCTTTTCTCCAGTAAGAAAAAACAAAATTTAACCTTCTGTTTGCAGCTGTTATATACCATTTAGAGAATCCCATATGTTTTATCTTCCAGCCTTTTAGCGAGGCAGACGAAACCAGCGTTTTTTTTTCCCCTGAAAGAATTTTTGTGCAAATTAAAATAATTATCAAAACAATGTGCGCATCACGTACTTCTATACTAAACTCCCTTCATATGCCCCCTCTCTCTCTCTCTCTCTCTCTCTCTCTCTCTCTCTCTCTCTCTCTTTCTCTCTCTCTCTCTCTCTTTCTCTCTCTTTCTCTCTTTCTCTCTCTCTCTCTCTCTCTTTCTCTCTCTCTCTTTCTCTCTCTCTCTCTTTCTCTCTCTCTCTCTTTCTCTCTCTCTCTTTCTCTCTTTCTCTCTTTCTTTCTCTTTCTCTCTCTCTTTCTCTCTCTCTTTCTCTCTCTCTTTCTCTTTCTCTCTCTCTCTCTCTCTTTCTCTTTCTCTCTCTCTCTCTCTCACACACATCTAGATATTTTTTTTGTGTTTAGGAGTTTAGCTCTTTAATGAGACCTATACCAAGATTTTGTGAGATTTCTGAATTCCTCACCCCGTTAAGGGCAAGATGTGGCACAAGGTCAATTTTTAAGCAAACTATTACTGGTTTAAACTCAGTTTTCCTTCTCCTACACTGATTGCCTAAACAAAACAAAAGAACCTAACCTGCCCTACTACTTGCCTATAGTTATGGGGAACAGATGGATTAATGTCTTTCAGAGCAAAGTGAAACGCAAAGAGCCTCGTCCAGGATTTGAACCTTGATCGCCGACAATGACCGTTTCACTAAGCGCCTTCCAATTTATTATCTATAATGCTAGTTGAAGAATAATAAGTTAACTACAATAAGTGTAAACTTTCTATTAGGACCCTTTCTTAACTGTCCCCTTCGTGGCGTATTATTGTCAATATTGTTTTCTGTGCAGCTAATAAAAACTTGTAACTTTTCTGATTTTACTGACTTTCGAAAGAAAAAGAACTATTCATCTCATTCTTTTTATCGTGATGTGACATCAAATTATTAATCGTAGATATTTCCTCAAAAATTGCAGCTGATACGTTCCATTTCGATAAAAATAACTCAGCGCTTCATTCATGTTCATTCGTACACACATTAATCCAAATAATGTTTTTCCGGTTAAAAAAAGAGATAGACAATTAAAAAATCGAGAGAATGAAATGGAATCATTGTAACACTAGAACACTAATAAAGAAATAGTCAAGCCGGCTTGGGATTATTAATCAAGAGGGATGGAAAGTAGGTGTCGTAGGAATTGAAGTATTAAGAAGACGGAAAAGCGAACCGGGCAAATCTTTAAGTCAAGAGAAGAAAAACCGCCATACTGTATAATGCGAAAACTATAAAAGAATGGAGGCACGACGAGAAAATTTTTACATTAGAGAAATTTTTCAATAATCTCTCTCTCTCTCTCTCTCTCATTAATTAACACCGAAGATATGTTCAAAAAGAATTGATACTGAAACTGTATTTACCAAGAGAAATGAAGAATAAATGAAACGCTTATTTTCTTAAAATTAATCACCTTGGAATTCAAGACGCGGATTCAACACCAATTTTCCATTATTCGAAACATCTATGAAACTCAACTTTTCATTTGGTGGAAATCGGCACTTATTTATTTAGAAATATTATCTCCTTAAGATAAAATTTCTCTTTAGGAAATCGGGAAAAATTGGCAAGGAATTAAATGTCAGGTTTTTGCCACAAAAAAAAAAAACCTGCCGATCCAAAAAGTATCAAAATTGACACTCTTTTTTCTAGACTTGATCTAGACGTATAGACATCATAACTTTGTCATATGATTTGCTTAACTATGCCCTTGTCTTCATTTAACCAATATATAAATATTAGTCACTCAATGCTGTAAATATTTTTGCAAAAGAAAAAAAAAAACTTTTTCAGGATTTTATTGAGCATAAATGTAAATTCTGCATTTTGGAATTAGTTTCTAGCAAAAATTACTTTAATCCCACAGAAATATTTGTTTTAAGGCTTATCGAAATAGTGACAAATCAGAGTGCTTCTGGTTTGAACAGGGATATGTCATATTTTTGATGGCTGAAAAGTGCAAACTATGAAATTTACAGAAAAATGTCTGTATACAGAGAAGATTTTAACCAAGAAATGTTTACAAATGGGCTAAATCGTTTAAAGGAGATTGAAATCGAATTCAAGATAAAGACAGGCCAGGTTGGCTCACAGTGATAAGCACACCTGAAATGGGGAATTCCGTTAATGTTCGTTTTGACTGACAAGAATTACAATAGAGGACTTTGCTAAATAACTGCAAAGGTACTGCACACAAAATTGTACATGATGAAGTTGCCTTTTCTAAAGTCAGTTGTTGTAGAGTTCCCAAAATGTTGACGCCAGGGCACAAGGCCTCACTCAGCAGTAAGAAGACTAGAAACTATTCATCATTTTCTTGGAACCCACTGTCACATCCTCCTTACAATCCATATTTGGTCCCCTCTGGTTTCTAGTTTGACCTTCTCAAAGAATTTCTGCATGGAACAAAGTTTTCAAGCAATGAAATAAAGAGCACTAAAAGCAAATGGCTAAACACTCAGTATAAAAATGTCTCCACTAAAAGAATGCAAAAACTTTCTTTTAATGGGGAAATGTATTTAAACGAATGAAGATTATACTGTAAGAATAATGCTAAAAAATTTACCTAGATGAAATGTAAATCATAATATTGCAAACTTTCCTTTATATAACACGATGGTCATTCACTATCTCTCTCATATATATATATATATATATAGTTGAATAACTGTTAGATATATATTAAGTATTTCAATCATCCTTCTGCTTCCTTCCATTTTTTTTTAACATTCATTCTGCTTTTCTTCCTCCACTCTTTTTTCTTTTCACTTCAACTTCGTCTGATGATCACATAGGCTAGAAACTGACAGTCACCAAACGCCGTTGACTGTATCTTCTCTATTCTAAATTATATATATATATATATATATATATATATATATATATATATATATATATATAGGCTCTGTCACTGATATTGAGCCCTCTTTATTTATAAATATAGCTAACCACACACACACACACACACACACACACACACACACACACACACATTCAGTATTTCACTAATTCTTCTGCTTTCATTCTCAGCTTTTATCTTTTTAATCTGTCCCTTTATTCCAACTTCCTTCCTTTCTTTACATTCATTCCCTCTCTCCCCCTCTCTCTCTCTTCTTCTTCTTCTTCTTCTTCATCTATTTCTTCTTCTTTCCTCACTTTTACGTTTCTGTTTCAATTCTCTACCTGATGATAAACTATTTCATTTTTTAGCTGACTTTCTATTAGTGCTACTGTACCGAAATCTGTTTCCCAACAGACGCTGGATACCCCACTCCAACCCTTTACATACCCCGACAGCAGTAGAGCTACATTTCTCAGGATGATGACTGATCTACAGACACAGACAGACAACGCCAGTAAAATTGGCACCGAGAAGCCATTGGGCAAAAAACAGTTTCAAGACTGATGCCACAAATAGCTCCCAATCGGTCGTGCATATTTCTTTATTTCCTTCATGCAATTAAAAAGGGTTTTTTTATTCTTTTACTTCCAACAAATAAAAAGTCCCAGCTGAGATTTAACCGGTAACTACTGAAGGTCGGAGATTTGCCAGTCAACATTTTCTTATCAATTTTGGCTTTTATTGCTATTTTGCTTTCATTTTTCTTATTCCTTCTCGATTTTTTTCATTCTTTCTTTTCTTCTGTCTTTCTTTGTTTTTCTTGTGTTTCCTTTCATCTTTGTCTTTCAGTTTCTTTCTTTCTTTCTTTCTTTCTTTCTTTCTGCTCTTTTTCTTTCTTTCATTTTTCTCATCTCTCTTTGTTCTCTCTTTTTTTCCTCTTCCACTCTGTCGTTGGGGCTTAAAATATCCTTACAATACTTCCTGGGTACTAAACTCTATCCGTTGTTGAGGCTCCAGTTCTAGAGCTCTGGCTTGGGTGAAATACCTCTTCATTGCCAATACTCCAAGTCCACTCTGACCTGGAGTGGTAGTACCTGTTAGGCTCTCATTATCAATCTGTTTGAAGATTATTAGTATTAAATAGGAATATTTGATCCCAAATAAGTAAAGTTGGCGACCATAGTCGAGGGTGACCCGACGGCTCCCTTTTTGATAGCTACTACACTAAGGTGTAGGGGAGAGCGCTACTTCTTTCCCTAGATTACTCCACTTTACCCTTGATCCTTACCTTATAATGCTGAGTGTTAAGCAAGGTAGCATCAAGTACCATTTTTGAGCCTTTGGTATGACTCGACCTAGGATTGAACCTAGGTCTCCCGGGCCATTGACGAACACTCTAACCATTATGCCATCCGTGTAAACAGATAATTCTTAAATAGAAAAAGTTACCTGAAGCCAGAAAATTTCATAAAAATTATTAGTGTTTGACAGAAATACTTGAAACCATACATGTGCAAATAAAAATTAATATCGACAAATCAAAAGTGTAATTTAAAAAAATGCTAAGGAACACATTAAAATCCTGTAATGATTCAAATCAAATATTTACCATATTTACCCAACCCCTCCGCTCGGGCAGGATATGACTCAAGGTCAATTTTTTAAGCGGAGTTTAACAGGTTTGAAATCAGAATATTCCCTCTCCTAGACTAGTTGCCTCAACAAGGCTGAAGAACCTCGTCTGCCCTACTATTTACCCATAACTGGAGGGAAAATAATTGTATTCATACCTTTCCCAAGGGTATTAGTGCTATGTGAAATGCAATCAGTATCGTCCAGGATTTGAACTCGTGTTGCCGTATCCATTTTCTACGACGATAACCATTACACCACGGGCATTTACAAATGAATCGGATTCCGACATTAAATAAACCACAAAGAGTTGATATGCATGTAAATAAACTGGACTATCTTTTTTCTTCTTCCACTTTTATTGTTTGTTTATTTCTATTCTCTGTTTTCTTTATTTTACCCCCATTTCCATTGTCTTTTCGTTTGTTTTTGTTTTCTTTTGTCACTCACTTCTTCGACCCAATATCATAAAAATATGACTACTCATCCCCCAATATATTTCAAATGTAGATTATAGTTAAGGCATTTACGTGAATGTCTGATTTAATGTTCCAAACTGAACGTCGATGAGCAGAGGCATTTCTAACAGAGTCAAGTTATCGTGCGTGTTAAACATTTGCCATAATAAATCAATAAAATTAGTACTTTCTCGATTCTCTCCTGAAAGACGCATATTTATAACTTGTATCTCTATCGAAAAGTAAGTTGATATCTAATATTTATTACCAGATTTAAAGCAGCTGGTTATTGCATAGAGTATATAATAAAATAAAGAGCCGTGTAATAAGAGTGTTGTTCAAAGAACTTTATTTTTCTATTTTTCTTTTTTATGATGTTTCGGATTTTGACAATCAAAAACATTTTCGCTCAGAATCGAAGTTTATTTGATGTCTATTGAACCAACACAATTGCTTTACCCTTCTTCTCATAAAACATCAGAAACTTTAAATTTGTAAGTCAGCCATCAGTTGAAACAGAGGAACAAAACCTTTTGATGTAGAGCTCCTAAATTTTCTTGGCATTGCAAAATACAATTTTTCCACTTATTGAGTTTTGGTTTGAGAAACGGTTATTCATTCTTAATTTTTCAATGCAATTTTTTTGTTTCTTTACAACAAAAAGATTAAGGAAATATAAGAACTCTCTAATAAAGAGGAAGTAAAGATAGTTCAATATTTGTTTATTCAAATGCAACAACCATGTCTCATTCTTAAAAAAATGGTCCGAGAATGGTTGAAAACCATTTGGAAAAGACTTTGGAGAATTCTTTCACTCCCTTAACTCTTACATACGTTTCTTTGTAAGGAAACAGTTCAATAAAAACAAAACAGACAACAATTTCTTGCTCATTTCAATGAAACTTATTTTCATATATGCGTATATATATATATATATATATATATATATATATATATATATATATATATATATATGTATATTCACCCTGGTGTGTATAACACAAAAACTACGTAAAACTGGCTTGAATTAAGTTTTTTCCTCTGGACTGTTTGTTTGACCAAGACTAAAGAATATCATCTCCCCTTCTATTTACCCGTTTTGCTTGGAGGAGATGATACGCAGGTAGCTCCATTCCGGATTTGAATTCGGGTCATCGATTCCATTCCTATGACAATAATCCTTACGCTAAGCATGCATGCATATATATATATATATATATATATACTTAGCATAATGATTAATGACCGGGTCATTGGCCTAATGGACCGAGGTTCAATCCCAGGTCGAGTCATACCAAAGACTCAAAAAATTGGTACTTGATGCCAGCTTGGTTATCACTTAGCACTCTAAGGTAAGGATCAAGGGTAAAGTTGAGCAATCCATGGAATGAAGTAGCGCCCTACCCTACACTTCGGCGTAGTAGCTATTGAAAAGGGAACCTTCGGGTCACCCTCGACTAAGGTCGCTAACTTATATAGTGCGTGTAATACAAGCTGTAGACTCCTTGAAGAACCATAAAGATGCATCCTCTCATCAGTGTTGTCTTACGGAGGAATGCAATCGTCTCCGTACACCTACCCGGTTTTGAATTCAATTTTATCCTTCTCCAAGACCGGTTGTAACTCAAGGTGAAGATCCCAATCTTCATTCTTATTTTGCTGATATTTAGAAGAGAAAGATCCTGTTTTTCCAAAGCTGTGCATTTATCAACTTCTCCAATATGGCAGGATGTGACAAAAGGTTAATTTTTAAGCGGAGTAAATCTGGTTTGTATTTAATTTTCCCTTATTTGCCATACCAAAGCTGAAGATTCCAGTCTGCGCTACTATTTACACATGGCTGCAGGGAGGTCGGATATATGTTGCCTTAGCGTCAAGTGAAACACTAACAGCTTCGTACAGGATTAAACTCGGATTACAGAGTTCATTTCCTATGGCAATAACCGTTACGCTTGGCACGCTTCTTTAAAGATATTAGTTTGAAGTGAAGGCAAACTCTTATAGCCGGGATTTGAAATATTTTTGCTGCTTACATTTTTGAGCCATTATTCACCCAGCAATCTACACTTTTGCGCGCGCGCGCACACACACACATACAAGATGAAATAAATGTATAAGACTCTAGATTTAAAAAAAAAGCAATCTTTCTTTGTCCTCTTTTGGGTCTATTTCTCAACCAATCAGCTGTCGTTCAATCAATAAAAACGAAAAAATAGAATTGAATAGAGAAGTCCAGATAAGTCGAACGACAGTCCTATGAAGTATATTTGCATTTTTTTTTAATATGAAGTTGAACCTATTCATCAATTTACCAAAAATGAACACGTAATTATCAGCTATTGTTATAAATTTCCTTCTTGCTCCCACGTCTTTCTTTGAATTCTTGGCGGAGAATCGAAAACTTAAAAATATCAAATTGAAGCCATCAAAAAATTAATAGTTGACCGAAAATGGAACTTGATATATCTCTGCGTCAATGTGAGTCAAAAACCCCTAAAGACTGCAATTGGAAATTATCTTATAGTGTATATATATATATATATATATACATTTGCTCGAACTCTCTGCTACGGTAGGATTTGACACAAGGTCAGTCTTTTAGAGCACTGCTAGTTTTAAATTAAGAGTTTTTACTCTCTTAGACCGGTTGTCGTACCAAGGTTGAAGAGCTCAGTCTGCCCTACTATTTATTCCTACTTGGAAGATTCATGTCTTTCCCGAAAACAGTAACGCAAAGGGAAACACAAACAAGTAGATCAAGGATTCGAACTCGGATCGTCGTGTCCATTTCTTAAGACGATAACCGTTGCTCCAGCGCCATCTCGTATATATTAATATATTGTGTTATGGATAATGTCAAGTAGAAAATTGAACCAGCGAGAAGAGTTTGTATTCTTTTCGCATTAATGTTCTATGGAAAGGTATGAAGTCATCTCTTCTCTTTCCAGCAATAAGTTAAATGACCGGCCATACTAGGCTCCTTTAGACTTGCTTTCTAATCGTTGGGCAACTCTATATTCAAACTATTGCCAACTTCTGGTTATTTCTATTTATAAGAAAATCTTCTGGTGCAAGTCGAGAGCTGCAGTCCGCAAGGAAGTTCCACATTGTCATCAATCTCGTTCTAACATCTCTTGCGAAGATATTACTAATCTGTATCGCTCTCACTGTTTTCTTGAACAATATCTTTTGTGTGGAGAGGAAATACTTGCTGCATGGGAAACTGCTCGTTTTTTTGTTTTTTTTAATAGCCTTGCCCAGGCCTACGCTCTGAAGAAGGAGCAATATTTTGATATATTGTCTTGTTAGACTAATTGGTGCCACATAATTCATTTGTATTAATCGTGATGAGTCGATGTTTAAGATTAAATAATGAATTTTAAAACAAGTATGCCATGTTGAACTGCTGAGCATATTTTCTAAAACGATGAACCCGCAAAGCCTTCAGCCAAGTGTTGGTTCGCAGCAGTAAATATCTTTAATCTTTTTAAATCTCTTTTTATCGTCCACTTTTCAAGACTTGAACCAAAGCCTTAGGGAACTGATTAAAAAATACGCACTAAAAAGATATTTTTAAAAAAGGATTGGTTCCCAGACGTTTCGCCTGCGGCAGCGTTTTTTTGTTTTTGTTTTTTTTGCCAAATAAGTGCCAAACTGTAATCGATAAAAAATGATAATACATTTGGTTTTATCTCAAAGCAATTGTACAAAGTGTACAGTTATTAAAATATTTAGTTTTAACGTAGTATTTACCGTCTGAACTCGAGTATAAATTCTGTTGAGCTTTTCAGCTAAAATATTATATAAAAAGCTTGAAGACTGACTTTACTCCAAGATAATTGCTTCGTTAGACCGAAATTGATGCGCAGTAATTTGAACTGGAGACAAACCTATACTCGACTTAGTAAATGATTATTTTAATATTAAAAAAAAAAAGATCTTTACTCTGTCGTAGCCGGAATAATTAAAATACATCTGACTAGACAAAATATTCAATGTGCCAACTGCACAGAAGAACGCCGATTTAAAGCAATGCGACTATAATTGAAATACGTGGTTAATGATGAATACAATTTAAAAATGATATTTGCAAACACTCCCCCTCCCTGTTAATAACAAAAATATAGAACCGTCGGAAAAATCAAAATAGATGTTTTAAAAAGTATTCGAATTTAAAAGGAAAACTTGATGCTATATTAAAATATATGCAAATTATTTGTCTTAGGAATACTTGATATCATATTAGTATGCGCAGCAATAGGATAATGGACGAATAATTCTTTAAAGTGCTTTGGAGCATTGAAAATATAATTATGGTTGCAGTTAAACATTAAGAAATGAATCAAATGCCTGCATTAAATAACCCATAAAGAGTTGACACGCCGTTAAGCAAATAAACCAAACCAAGAAATAAAAGAAGCTTCAATTAATCTCCTTTTTCTACCCCCAATGCTGCTCAAGGTAATTGGAAATGAAATTGAAGGTAAATAAAAATTCAACCTAATTTTAGAGTTTTGTGTGTCTTTTTAAACTTCGTTAATTACTGTCGCGAATGCTGCCATTATTTGGGCAAATCCAAAAGGACATCTTCACCATAGTCTTCTCAACAGAATGAATTTCGAATTTTTTTAGAGGCTTACCAAATCCATTTTTCAGAAGACCCGAACTCTCGCTCCCTTTTTTTTTTGTCACCATTCAAAATAGTGGATGCACAACTATTAAAACCGTCTAATTCCAACAGAAGTATTATTCACTTTGCCTTTGGATTTACCGACCAAAAAATGCCGGTCTTTTTATTGAACAACAGTTACAAGATTTTTTGATTATAAACAATGTTATAAGAAAAATAACGTAAATGTTGCGACTCTTCGAATGATTGTTTTCGTCTGTAGGGCATAGAATACGTTAATTGTATCCCCGAAGATTCGCTTAAAAGAATGTCCTGAAAAATGACTCCCCGACTCTCCGGTTCAATCTGACTTAAAGTGGTAGTCCCTATTAGTCCCATCAATCGGTCAAATAATTCTGTTTGAAAATTATTTGTATTAGGAATACTTGACAGCATATAATTGTGCGCAAAAAACTAAAACAATTACTTAAAAAAGGCACATTGAACATGATTTCCTAATATCTAGGCCTAAAATTATCCCAAACGGATAACTGTCGATTCTTCCCTAATCTTCAGTTGTAATAGAAAAAGAAAAATATCAAAACAATAGTCTTTCTTTATTAAGGAGTATAAAACGACGGAAGAAGGCAGGAGAATGCAACAGCTGAAATGTTGGGTGAATAACAACTACTACAAGTAGTTTAATTGTTCTAAGTCTTTAAATAGAAATACCTCGTTGCATAACAAGTCACGTTAAACTCATTGTTTGTCGGTGGTCCACGATTGATCAGCGCTTAAATAACTGACCATGAAATAACAGTAGGTACTGGGAGCAATTTTAGTTCTGTTTGCCCGATGAAGCAAAACTTATTGAATAACAATGCTTAGCGTAACGGTTATCTTCACAGGAAATAGAATCGCTCATCCAAGTTCAAATCCTAAACGAGATCGATTGCGTTTTACTTCGCAATAATACTCTTGGGAAAGACGGGCATCCATATCTATTCCCCCCAAAGCTATGGATAAATAGTTGGGCAGATGAGGCACTTTAATCTTGTCAATAAAACCAGTCTTGGAGAAGAAAAACTATCTTTCCTCCTTTCTAAAAATTAACCTTGCCTTGTATTCTGCTCATGACAGAGGGGTTGGGTAAATACTCTGAGAAACAGATAATAAAATATAAGGATGGTCGCTAATAGTTTTCAACAACTTGCTCCTCTATGATAATCAGAATATAGTTTGCTTTTATATTTCGAACTCCCAAAATATGAATATTAATTTTTTTTTAAGTGAGAAACTTCTCTTAATTCAATAATCAACGTGCAATTCAACTCTATAATTGTAGGGGGTGTCCTCGTGGTGTAATGGTTAAAGCGATGGACTGCGGAATCGTAGTACGCGAGTTCGTACTTCAGTCACGCTATTACGTTCACTTTCGGGAAAATACCCTTGGGAAAGGTATGAACTCCCTTATCCTCCCAGCTATGGGGGAAATAGTACCACTACTGTTCTTCTAGGAGAATGGCTTTGGCATTAAATAACCTAAAAAGAGTTGATATGCCATTAAACATAGAAACCATCTATAATTGTAAAAGCAATTTTATTATTGCAACTACAAGTTATACCTGAGATAAGTATTTATTTTAAGGTGTTTTGGTGAATGAAGTGCATGTTTACTAATTTAAAAACAGCACAATACACCGAAAATATTGCTTGTTTTCTTAAATCTTCTATCAACAAATTTAAATTACGCCATTTTTATAGGTGCTGGTATGACAGCTGTCACAAAAGAATCAAACGCAATTTTTATTCAAAATCGTTTAAGACTAAACTCTTCTAATGCCATTGAATGACTAAAACAGAACGATTTTTTTTTTTTTTGTTGTTGACTTGTATGTCTTCTTTCCACTTCGTCTGCAGTTTGTTTGTTTTTTTCCTTATTTCTTTTCTTTTTTCAAACTGACGACTTATCTTTACTTTTTCTTTATTTTCTTAAAGACAGATTAGATATCTGTCGGCCTGAAGCCAACCATATTGTAGTAATGTTTTCTCCACAAAGTACTCTTCATAAATCAGTACCCTCGGTGCAACCATTTTTCTTTTTCTAATAGCAACCTGATTTATGACATTTACTAAGCTAGCATTGCTGCGACAAAAGGCCACATCATGAGAGTGAGAAAAACAAAGATTATGTTGCGTCAGTCATCCAAGTGGGAAGGATCCACCTACCTTAAACAAAATGATAGTATTTTATGTGAGTTCGAACACCAAACGCTAATGAGGAATACACAACGTAAAACTTGGTCTGGTAAAAGACTATTTATATGATAGCATAGTGAGGATCATATTCACTCTAACCGTCTAAGGGATTATTTTTCTAAGCCGTTTGCTTCCCAGTGACCCCCTATTTATTGACACACCAAATGACTTTTTAATCTGTTCTATGCTATGAAAAATACAGCAAAGTTTTTCTTCTTGGGAGTCAGTTAGAATTCAGCTGGCAATAGTTAATTATTTTTCTTCTGAAACTAAATGTCAATTCATCTTTTCAAAAAATCTTCAATCCAACACATTTTCCCTCTTTCTCCCTCCCTCTTTTCCGTCTCTCTCTCTCTCTCTCTCTCTCTCTCTCTCTCTCTCTCTGGTCTCGGTCTCTCTCTCCCTCCCTTCTTTTTCGTCTCGGTCTCTCTCTCTCTCTCTCCCTCCCTCCTTTTCGTCTCGGTCTCTCTCTCTCTCTTTCCTCCTTTTCGTCTCTCTTTCTCTCTCTCCTTCCCGTCTTCCTTTTCGTCTCTTTCCCTCTCCCCCTTTTCTCTCTCTCCTTTCCTCCTTTTCGTCTCCCTCCCTTTCTCTCTCTCCCTTCCTCCTTTCCGTCTCCCCCCTCTCTCCTCACTGCTATCATTCACTTTTTGTACTTCCATTTTTTTTTCTATCATCCCCAGGATTCTCTTCCATTCTCATCTCTTCACCATTCGTTACCATCTCTCCCTCTCTCTCACACACACACACACACACACACAGCGTTACGGTTATCATAGTAGGAAATGGAAGAGGTGATCAGAGTTCGAATCCTAGATGCGTTTTACTTCGCGATAATACCCTCGGAGAAAGGTATGCCTCCAACCATTCTCCTTCTGTTATGAGTAAATAACTTGGTGGACTAGTTTTTATTTTTATTTTAGTTAGGCAACCATCCTGTGAGAAGGAAAACACTAAATTCAAACCAACTTTTATCCACTTTTAAAAATTGAGATTGTATCACATTCTGCCCGAGGTGAAGGAGTTGGAGAAATGGGCACATCACTTTTTTTTTTTTCTCGAACAGCCTCTTAACTGATTCCATTTAAACTTATTCTTCCACAATTCTTTCCATTTTCTGTCTTTTACTTTTGTCTTTACTATTTTTTCTTTTCTTTCTCAATCCATACGTCTCTCTCATTCATTCATTTTATTTCTATCAGCCATTCTCTTTTCATTTTAACAAATTCTCTTCACTCACTTATTTTCCCTTATGATTCTCTCCTTTTCTCTCCTTTTCATTTCGTATTTCTCTTCAGTTTTATGGTCTCTTTTCAAAGGCAACTTGCTTTTTTTTCTTTCCGTTCGGCAACCCATTTTTCTCTCCTCTCTTGAAGCCCGCCCCCCACACTCTCTCTATTTGTTTCTTTTTTTTACGACCACTTTAAAGTACACAGGCACAAAAACATACATTTTCTCCTCCTCCTTACCCCCCTTCCTCTGTATACACAATTCTCTGAGATTTTTTCTCTTTTCTGCTACAGTCTCTTTCTTTTTCTCTACTCTATTCTTTCTTTCTTTCTTTCTTTCTTTCTTTCGCTATCCACAAAAGTCTGTTTTGCTCTCTCTCTCTCTCTCTCTCTCTCCCTCTCTCTCTCTCCAAACTTTCCCTTTTGTCTTCAGAACGTTATATTTATCATTAAACTTTATTTTTTTTATGTTCGTTTTATTTCGTTTTTCAATTTACCTTCACAACTCTTTCGACTGCGTCAGATCGAGACAACGATCAACGAGTTAAAATGGCGCCGAATGGAGTGCAGGGTTGATAGGTAAGTAGCTAGTCAGAATGAGATAAAAAAAGAAAAGAAAAATGATTAAAACCCGCAACAAGGTCGCCCAAGCGGGCAGGTGAGGACTGATAAGCCGCCAGTGGTTGCGGGTTGAGTTGATGAGGAATTTGGCTGAGTCTCTTAGACGATTCCTCATATTGTACCTCGTGACATTCACCTCCAGACATTTTTGCACGGGAGTCAATGACACACCTTTGCTTAAATTATACCAAACGTTCTTTTTTATCCCCATTATACATCTTTGTAGACATGGAGGTATATAAATATGCATACCTTGGTATTTTAGTATATGTATAAATATACATATGAAAATACATATATTGTATACATACATACAACAAAATATATATATATATATATATATATATATATATATATATATATATTTTGTATGTATGTATACAATATATGTATTTTCATATGTATATTTATACATACATACAACAAAATATATATTGTTGTATGTATGTATACAATATATGTATTTTCATATGTATATATATATATATATATATAATATATATATATATATATACGCATTTACGTATATTTGTATGTGCGTATGCATACTTACATATGTGTATGTAAGTATGCACGAACAGATTTACTTAACAATACAAGTACTTGCCTACTTATATATGTGAATTGTCTGTATGTGTTTTATATATATATATACGCATACATATAAACTGGTCATTAACACACTGGCATACGCATACACACACATACGTAAGTATATTTGAGTACATCTTTCATTAAAAAGGCATAAGAGAGAGTACTCTATATCTGTACTCTCATTTGGGGTTCATTTATAATGTATTTTCTTATATTTTTTATTAAGAGTGCTGAATATCGGTGATAAATATATATATCTATGTCAATATAAACACAGTTAAGAGCGCCTCATCCAGTGACCCTGAATAAGTGCCATTAATTCTGTGTCTACGCTATTCAAACATCTATATGACACAACAATGTAATCGGTTATGACGTGAAGGCCAAAATTTGGTTGGGTATTTATTCAATAGAACATTTCGCTCATTTACGAGCTTTACCAGATTAGGATTTGGGAAAAGAATTCTTGAAAAAGTAAACAACGTGATTGTCATGGCAACGTATGTAAAAATGACAATCGTAACGGATCTTTAAAAAATGTGGGAATTCAAAATATTAGAAACCTTATTTATGGCTGATATTTAAGCCATGAAATAAAGAGTTTGGAAGATATTACTGTTGTTGGTGTGTGTGGGGGGTAATAGTGTTTATAATTGATTATGACTAAAAAGTACATTATAATTAACGAAAGGAGATAAGATTATGCTAATCTAATGTCAAATCAAGTTGAATTTTATTTTGTAAAAAATATATATTTCATTAGCAAAGGTTATTTGTTTGATATTGGGAAATGACTTCGGATTCAATTTGTTGTCTGTTTGTGCTTATGAAATGACATTTATCGTGTACACAATAAATTTGGAGACCAAATATGGAAGTTTTACCTAATCTATTCTAATCTTTCACCTTTCCTCTGTCAGATTATCAGTTTTTGAGATTTTTACATTTCCTGATCAGGAAACGGTACATCAATTATGAAGAGTTTTAAAATCTTTTTCTTTTCTTGCAAAGATCCACAGAATTTTATACCCATGGAATTGAGATTTTGCCTACTTGATATGATTGCATCATCGAAATGAAAGAAATGATTATCTTGGTTGAATCTTTAATCATTCATTGAATATACACCCACTTGGTTGGGCTTGGATTACGCGGACTGTATCCCCCCACCCTTGCAGAGGGGTGTCTTGGGTATGACACTAAATTTCATCTGATGGGAACAATTCTGAACTCATGGAAAATGTGGAGTAACTCTTCATTGCTATTATTCCCAGGTCCACTCTGACTTGTGGTGTTAGTACCTGATAGGGTGCCATTTATAGGTCGAATAGATGTTTAGTCAATATAATTATGTGCACAAAAAAAACTCCACTAAGGGGCCCAGCATTTCTAGACTGTCTGTAAGGCAATGGGATGATTTCATTTTAAAAATCCGTTTTTAAAAAAAAGGTCGATGAAGTTCGATAATTTTTGTTCACGATCTCACGGGATCTCCTGTAACAAATAGGCCTTGTACCACATTTTAGTTATTTTTGAAGGTGAGCAAATAACATCTACCAATTTGTGAAATTATATATAATCTGTTCTTGGAAGACGCTCTGTCGGCGGTGCTCAGAATACCCTGTGACTATCCCCTCGATTATTTCTGTCTTCCATCAATGACAAGATTAACAGGCGAACATAAAGCTTAGGGAATTTGGGTTCAAGAACATTAAAGTCAAAATTGGAATTTGAACTATATTTCAAAATTCCGTTATCGAAGTCGATAACCACTTTATTACCCCAAAGAATTGTTTGAAATAAACTAGACTGAATAATTTTAGAAAATTTAAAATTGCTCCACTCAGGATTCTCTCTGTCGACTCAAAATGAGTTTTAGTTACGGATTTCAGTAATTCATCAATCATAAAACAAAAAAAAACTTTTTTCTTATTCTATCTTTTCATTTATGATTAAGTCTCTTGCCGTTTCTAAACATTTATTCCATCTTTTTCTTTCTTCACAATTTTTTTCACTTCACTTCACTTTCATTTTTCTTTCTTTCTTCGCTACTTTTTCTTTTTTATCGTTTCTTTCGTTTTTTTTTTCTTCGAAATCTTTCCTCTTTTTTTCTCAAATCCTTATTTTCTTAAATGCTTTTTTTTTCGTTTTGATCAATAAATTTCTTTTCCAACTATTCTTCTCTTCCTTCTATTTTTTCTTTTTTTTTTTTTCTATTTCTTTTTCCTTCCTTCCTTCCTTCCTTCTTTCTCCTATTTTCATTCGCTTCCCGCCCTTCAATACATTTCCCTACGAATGACTCACATACCGACAGACCCCACCCTACCCCGTCTGCATCATCAAGATGAAGATATGATCTGGTCACTGTTTCTCACGATGTTCGACTCCTTGTTGACTCACAACTGAATCTGACATGGCCACAAGTAAAAACCTTTTGCACACACCAAGTAGAAACAAAGACTTCAACAATTCTGAGGATCACAACATCTGTATGTCGAGTGTATACAGCAATTTTGACGTGTCACGGTCATCTGTCCACTTGTCGAAAATTGTGACGTCACTAAATGTCACTTTCTCGCAATTTGTATGCCATTTTCTGTCTTGGTCATCTGAATTTTGAATATCTGGCGGCCCAACCCAGGATTGGAGTTTTCTTTCTTCATTTTCTCTTCAGTAATATTCACGACGACTAAATTTTCCCAAGGAAACAACTTTTTTCCTATTTTTTTATGTTATAAGAAATAAAGAATAAAATCTAACAAAACTCTCCCCCTGTTAGTATCCTGTGCAGTAAGAGTAAGGAGTAAGACCCCCTTCAAAAGAGAGTGACCTGAGTTTGAATAAATAGCATCTGATTGTAAGGGTTCAGTTCTGAGGATCTATCAAGTTTACCTTGAACATTCTCTTTCATTGCCAAAATATTTCCCAGTTCAACCCTGACTCGGACTTGTAGCACTTGTTAATTGTTAGGATTGAATAGAATTACTTGAAATTAAACAACTATATACAAATTATTAGAATTATTAGAATGGAATACTTGATAGACTGTGTGCCAAAATTGCTAAGAAACATTCTCCTAAAATATGAATATAAACATACAATGAACGCAATTCCTTAAACTTCGGGCATGAAACAACCCAAGACGAGTTGACATGTCGTTAAGATCAATTAATCATAAGCTCATCTTATTTTAATAAAAGACCATTCTTTAGATTTGGATTTTCCAAGCCTTCAGAAAGAGACTGAAGTGTAACATCCCCTCAGTATTATGGTCTTGTCTTTGAGCGAAAAACAGCAGAACTAGCAAGACGATCCCACTATACCTGCCACTAGAACGCTGGTTATTCGTGACTTTGTTCATGTGTACCGTCTTGTTAAACTAATCATGTATCGTATATTACTTCCAAGGGAATTTATTTAAATACCACTATTGCAGAAGAATAGTTTGTTTGTTTCAATAATAAAGAAAGACCTTTAAATCCTCTGATCTACAAAGAACTTCCCCTCGGCAGATAATGTATAAGCCGTGATTTTAAAAGCTGTCTTGGATCGAGTTATAAGTTTATTCGTTTCCAATTCTCGTAATAAATCGATTTTCCTCAGCAGAGACTATCTGTCCCCCAAATAATATTTTCCTTTCTCAAGAAAGATGAGAAATTTATGCGTTTAGATATTGACCGATGTTTTCTTGTATAATTTTATATAGAATCCTGTCTTTCTCAAACCTTCAGATTTTTTTTTTGACGGTGGAGTACATTTGGGTGATAGATACCACAAGCAATAAAAGTCTAAGGAAACTTCTAAGATTTCTCAAACATTGGGCAAAATGAAAGAGTTCTTCAAAGTTTTGCATCAAACTAATTCTTTGATTATTTTAGTATTTTTGTCTCTTTAAATTCGAGAGAAAAAAATAATCACTTTGGGTCTTCTGATCGCAGAACTGGAATTTGTGAGAATAAAACTAGGAAAGACTTCAAACTTAATAATTACTTCTTGAAAGTCGTCAAAAAATATCAAACAATATTTAGCGGCCACTTTCCTATTTGTATTGTTAAAAGTTAAAACAAATGTTGAAAACTGAGAATATGAACACATGACCATATATTGAGAAACGGATAGATAGATAGATAGATAGGAACAAACTTTAATAAATATTAACAAATTGATATAAAAATAGGTGTATCCTATGAGACGATAGATTTATAGCTAATTAGATATGAATGGATTGAGATAGACAGATATGACCATCCATTTGACTGACATTTTCTTGGTAAAAATCAACGATGGTTAAGAACAGAGTTTATGTATTGAGACATTTTAAATTTTAATCTAATTTGAGTAGAGCATAAAATTTAAGGGAGTAGCGATGATTATCAACTTGAAAAACAAAAATGGTAAACAAAGTTCATCTTCTCCCTGAGACTCGATGATTACTTTGCGAAAACGATTTAGTCGAATCTCCCATCATTTTGACTACCATCCCCCGTCATTGTTGCTTTTTATAATGAAAGAGAAAGAGTGGGAGTAACGAGTGAGTACATGAGAAATCCCCATTCTCATAATTAACTTACCTTTCCGGACAGGTAAGATAGTATCTGCTATATCCTTTGACAAATGCAGATCAGTGCGTATTTCTGTACACCAGAATAGTTTCGTTTTAGTGAACGTCAACGCTAAGAATTATTTCTTTTTTAAATGTTCAGGTTTAACACCTTCAGTCATGTACTTGTAAAATCAGAAATATCGATTTATTCGTTATAATGTTAATAATGAAGAAAATCGAAATTTTTACTTGAATCTGGAAGAAATGTTAATGAGCCTCTACTGATAAAGTTCAGGTACGAAATTAAAAAAAAAAAATCAGAATCAGTTGATTTAGAATTGATCATCGACTGTTGAGGTAAGATCAATTGGTTAAAATCGATATTTCTATTTCTCTTCAATCGATTTATTTTCAAGCTATTTGTCTGGATTGATATAGACAAAAGAATGAAGACGTCATTTACAATCCAGTCGAGCAATGTAGGTTATTTCATATCATGACCTTGGACGATGAAAATCATACTAAACTGCAAACATCGAATGACTTTTTCAGCAACAAAACGATGTCCTACTTTTTATTGGGGGGGCTTTTATTCTCTTCTATATTCTAAGATTTTGCGAAGAAATGACAATTTTGGAGGAATACCTCCCATTCCATCTCATCTCTCTCTTTCTCTCTCTCTCTCTCTCTCTCTCGTGGTCGAATTTAAAATTAGTTGTTTAAAAATACCTAAAATTTAACGCACTGTGACTTTTAGAAAGTCATTAAAATGCAATAACAACTGGATTAAAATTTAAATATTTGTCGTGTAATAATGTTTTTCTATGTTGGCTTTGTTTCTTCTGTTACAAGAACTATGGCAAAGATTCTCCTTTATCGATCTCAATATGATTGCATCGATCATATTTCATCATTCAATTTATTTGTTTAATGGCATATCAACCCTTTATGGTTTATCTAATGCTGGAATTTGATTCATTTGTTACTCGTCATTATGATTTCAAATAACTATTCCAAGAAACAATCCTTTGTTAGCACGCAGTTATATGGTTTCAAGTATTCTTATCCAATACTAATAAGTTTTAAACAGATATATATCACCCATAGCTCGGACTAATGGGCACTATCACTTTGGATGAGTGTATCATTTATGAGAAAAGAATATATCAATCATTTCCCAAGAAATAATACACCATCAACTGCTAAAATCTGATTTAGTTCAGTTTTGATGCGATCATCAGAAATATTAATTTTGTCCGTAAATAACACGAGAAAAATATTACTCAACTCAATTTTGTAGAACAATACAGTTTAGTAAAAGAAGGGAGAGAACAAGTGAAATGACGCAAATGTTACAGGAAATAGAAAAACTGAGGATGATGGATAATGCGAAAGTTGAAAGGAACAATAAAAAAAATCCTAAGGCGATGAAAATAAGGAAATAGAGAATTTTTTAAAAAAAATAAGAAATCAAAGAAAATTGAACAAAAAATGTTATAATTTAGTTGTGAAATATTTCTGGATACATCAAAGCAACGGATTTCAGTTTGGTAAATTCGCAAAAGAAAGAAAGAAAAAAAAAAAGAAAAAATGTACTGACTAATCGACAAGCCTCCTATTCGCCTGTCACGCTTTGTACAAACCAATCGGCTGTTCCGCTTCGCCAATCTCCAGATCAATAGCGTTCCAGTTCAGCTAATGCGCTTACTCCCTCTACCGACGCCATATTCCACCGTGTTGAGTCACGTGGAGACACATTCCCGCATGCGCAAACTACAACACGACATTACTGAAAGTGGTAAGAAAATCCTTACAAATATTTTGAACATGCGGAAATATTTGTCTACAAACAATTGATATGTCAAAGTTATGCATCAAGTTCCGCCTTTCGGGGTAAATAGCACAATAATGAAAGTGACAACTTAGTCTGAATAATTGTTTTATACAATTTTCCGCATCTTTGCTATTATACCCGAAACGATTCAGCCACTTCACAACAAACAACATCTGAAGAAGTTTGGAGAGTAATCTGTACTTATTTACCCAACCCCTACCCCCTCCACAAGCAGAATGTGACAGAAGGTCACTTTTAAGTGGAATACCGCAGATTTGAATTCAGTTTTTCTTCTCGGCTGATTGACTAATCAAAGCCCAAGAACCTACTCAGTCCTACTATTTACCCAAAAGAACCAAGTCTGCCCTACTATTTACCCTTAACTGGGGAGAGAAAAAAGAGAGACTCATGAATTTTACACAGGCATTAGAACGAAGGGAAATGCAAACAACCACGTCTAGGATTTGAACTCTGGTCGCCGATTCCAACGACGATAACCATTACACTACTCATGCTTCATCTTGTAGTCTGTAACCTTCAGGGAACTGCACACTCAAGCCTTTATTCAATTCATTCTGAAGATTTAAACAGATAATGTAAAATAATGATATCCAAAATATGCCCATCATCATAATGATGATGATGATGATAACTTGCAACTTCTTTTATAAACTTTCAAAAAAGGATATTCTCCATATACAAGACCTATTTGGGCAGATGTGACATGTCAAATAATGAATGTATTTACTCAACCCCTTCGCAACGAATAGGATGCGACACAAGGTCATTTTTTAAAGTGAAGTTCAACTGGTTTGAATTCAGTTTTTTTTTTTTTCTCTTAGACCGGTTTCCAAACGCGGTTATAGAGCTCGGTCAGTTCTACTAACTCTTAACTGACAGTGGGGAGAATAGTTGGATTCATACCTTTCCTCAGTGTATTAGCGCTATGTGAAACGCTAACATCCTCGTCTATAACGACAATAATAATAATAAATGTGACCACGATGAATAATCTGTCTGGGCAAAAGTCTTTTATCATTAAACTTAATTTTAACATTATTATACATAGAAATCGAATTAGTGTTTTTATTTTGGTTGATGTTTAAGTTATAATGTTTTGGCCATTCTACTTTCCGTCTTTCTTCAAATGTCTTTTGTAGTCGATAATCCTACGGGAATTTCGAATTTTTTTAAATATTCAATCCTTGGGATAGATTAGTCCCATCCCACTACCTGTGCTTAGATTATCTTTTATCAGTTAATTCTTCCTAATTAATTCTTCTTTGTGTTGTTGCTTCCTCGTTTCTTCAACTAAACCAGAGTAGGTGGCTTTTATTCACAATTTAAACCAAGACTGAACTGATGACTTCCAGGTAACTAGATACAGTTTAACCAACTCTCTTACTCTCCACCCAGGCCATAACATATGTCCTAGTGGATAAAGAAGTTGAAGAATTAACTGATATAAGATATCCTCTTGGTATGAACAACGTGATGAGAACACTGCATGTCTCTAGATTCACCAAAGTGTTTAGTTCGAAATTCGCAGGGGGTTGACGATTATAACAAATACCTGAGGAAGGAGGATATGACGGTCGAAACGCTGTAAATAAATGGATAATTTCTATTGTCTGAAACGTAGATAGAAATTAATTTCGGGCACATCCACCAGTTTGTGTTGGTGTTCTTTTCTGATTCACACATTTGGCATGACAATGACAAAATTTATTTTAACTACTCGTATCAGATGATAGCATAAATATTAAGCTTCAAACAATGACATTCTAAACAGGCGATAAGACGAATGAAAGTATATTATTCACGCCTTAACCCCCGCCCCGATAAAAATCAGTAATAATCACATGACTCTACGCTTCCTCTCATATTCTTTCTCAGTCCATATATGTATATATAATCTCAAAACTTGCAATTGTGAGTCAACTGCCAAATGAACATCAGACACGTTTCTTCTCTAATCATCTGAATTGTGTTAGCATCTTCTATATTTTACAAACAAACTCAATCTTTATCGTCGGTCAGGGTTTTTTTTTTTACGCTTGTTATTTTTGGTCACCATTCTACAAATCCTTTGCCTGATATTTTAACACTCCATTCTAGTTTTATTGTCTTGTTAATTTCCACGACTCACAAACACCTCTTGATTTTATACACTTTACACTCACTCACACACACACACACACACACATACACACACACACACACTCTCTCTCTCTCTCTCTCTCTCTCTCTCTCTCTCTCTCTCTCTCTCTCTCTCATTATGCCAGCCCATTAAGAACCATTGAGGTTTGAGGTAGATGTTCTTTTATTGAACATTATTAAAATAAACAAAAACAGATGTTAAAATAATTACAACTTTATAAACTTTTAAACATGCTTATTTGGTTTTATTTGGAAAATATTTGAATCAAATAATAATAATAATAATAATAATAGGTGATGAAGAGATAAAGGAAGCGGTTTATCCTATAATAAATGAATCCAGCAAACTAGAACTTAGTGCGACAAGTACAAAGACTTGGCACGACTGAGAGGGAAAAGTGATCTTCTGGAAATTGTAGGACATTAAAATTTGATCTGGCTGACAAATTTGATATACACAAACCAGAAATTGTCCTAGAAAAAGAGAAGCATAAGATTGTCTTGGACTTTTAGACACAAACGGATCACCTAATCCCGACCAGACCTCGTGTCAATTACAAAAGAATCACCTAATCTCGGCCAGACGACCAGACTTGATCAGCAAGAAAAAAAAAAGAACTTTTCATCCAGTGGATTTTACCGTTCAAGCAGACCACTGTGAAAATAAAGCGAAAAGATGAACAAGTACTTGGATATTGTCAGAGAGTTGAAAAAGCTGTGGATTATAATTGAAGAAAAGGAACATCTTTTCGAATCCTACAGCTCTTGGTTAGAATAAAGACAGACTAGGTTCTCTAAACTTGGTAGACAACCAACCTTGGTAAAGGATAACACTGAATTGGATATTTTAAAACGATCCAATGTTGCTATTTATTAAACTGACCCACAGATTTCTTAGAAACAGCAGATACTGTAAGCGACCTAAGTGGTCACTCATCCAATTATGACGCTGGTTAATAGCTGCTTAACTTCAGTGATCAAACGGTAATCAGTGCTTTTGGAGTTTTTTGCTGTCAGTCAAAGACACTTCATTATGCTCTTTCACCTTATGGCAATTGGCAGTTGATGTGACAACGACGACGCCACCTAGTGTCAACTGATATCGACTTTATCCCTCCTCTTAGCTCACACCAATTGTATGTGTGCATTTACCCCTCTTCATGCCATTGAAATAATATAGTACGACAATAATTTTTAAGCGAGATAAAGCAGATTCTCAGAGTTTTTCTTCGCTTAAACTGGTTGCCGCAACAAGACTGAAGAACTTAGTCTGCCCTACTATTTACCTTTAGCTGAGAGGAGAAAAGATGGGTTCATGCTTTTTTCTAAAGAGCATTAGCGCAAAGTAAAACGTTAGAAGCCTCGTCCAGGATTTGAACTCTGCTTGACAATTCTATTTCCTATGACGATAACCGTTAATTTAAACGCGCCTCCAATTCAATATTTATTTCCACATTTGGGGACTCCTAGGGTAGAATGTTAAAGTAAAAGAAAGGAAAAAGGAACATTAATTACTTGTAGAGGAAAGATGGGCAACTGCAAAAATGTTGTTCAATCTTGCCCGGACCTGCAACTCGATACAAACGTTGATCCTACGAGACTTAAGGACAGTATCACCATCTAATTGATTTATCTGTAACCAAAGAATTATTAGAATGTGCTTTTAAACTTCTGTAGTACACGACAACCTTTGGTTTGGGACGAGTGTTAATATCTTTGGCTGTTGGCTCAATAGACAAGTCTAATATTGATGTTTTATACACTTATTTTTTTTAACGAATGTAACTACGATCAAACAAAGAATAGAAAATGATTACATCACACTGGGACCTTCGATAACTTGCTGTTGTGAAATAAACGGGACATTAATAATAAAAAAAGAGAAGATTTCGCATTTATTTTAATAGCCGACATTGCTATTTCTCTTGGGAATTATTCCTCCTCAATTTCATTTTCTCTTTCTGTCTTTAACAATTTCATTCATAGATCTAAAGTGACTGCCTTAGAAAGATATTGCTATGTATAGAAACAACAGTAAAAGTTCCTAGCAGCATTTTTGCACGAATCTAGGGAAACCTTTAAAGTTCCTCTGATGGTTAATCAGCTCTTTATTACTTGTGAAATCAATTATTTTTGATTCGACATTTGCAAACATTAAACACAAAATTTTTGGTAAAATTCGTTCGAGAAATGTTCGATAAAGAAACTTACGGAAGTGGGGGTGATATTTGTCGCTGCCCCCCACCAGACACGACTTGACACAAGGTCAAAAGCCCGAAGGCCGATTAAAGTAAACTTACTAAAGGGGTGATATTTGTCGCTGCCCCCCGCCAGACACGACTTGACACAAGGTCAAAAGCCTGAAGGCCGATTAAAGTAAACTTACGGAAGTGGGGGGTGATATTTGTCGCTGCCTCCCCACCAGACATGACTTGACACAAGGTCAAAAGCCCGAAGGCCGATTAAAGTAAACTTACGGAAGGGGGTGATATTTGTCGCTGCCTCCCATCAGACCCGAAGGCCGATTAAAGTAAACTTACGGAAGTGGGGGGTGATATTTGTCGCTGCCTCCCACCAGACGCGACTTGACACAAGGTCAAAAGCCTGAAGGCCGATTAAAGTAAACTTACGGAAGGGGGGGTGATATTTGTCGCTGCCTCCCCACCAGACGCGACTTGACACAAGGTCAAAAGCCTGAAGGCCGATTAAAGTAAACTTACGGAAGGGGGGGGGTTCCAGTCAGAATATTTGGGTTTAGTTTTTATTTATCTATTTCTCTGTCAGTTTTGATTAATTTTAACCGCATGTCAACCAGTCTAAGATTTTATGCCTTGGGGTAAGGAAATTATATTCATTGGACATTTTTTTGTGTAATTGTTTCTTCAGAATTTGTTGTTTTTTAAACGGTCATTTATACAGTATTCCTATCTAATACAAATAATCATTGGCTGGTTAGTAGGTGTTTTATGGCATATCAACTTTTATGGGTTATTTAATGCCAATTCCTGTTTTAAATATGTGATTTATAAGCAACTTTATTTTTTAAGTTAAAGCTCATTGCTTTAAACTTACTTAAATGGTTTCATGTATTGCAATCTTTGCACAATTGACCCTCAGCCACCACCTTCCAACAACTTAAAGATAAAATAGGGTTGGGTTCTTGCCACGAGAACAATTTGAAGGATAAGGTCGGGACAATCATTTAGGTGGTAGGGGTTTGACATGACCGATTGGATCGGACCTCTCTGGCCGCCTTTCTGTCCCAGTTAGGGCTAAAGTAAAGTACAGGAAGTTATGTGATCAGTTCAGTTGCCGAGTCAAGGATCTCGTCTCTAATAATTACGGGTCACCATCCTCGGCCAACAGGGGGCCTTGTTAGTGGAAGTGGGAACGAGTCTTACTCCTCTTCAGTGCTCAGTCGGTCTATTCTACAGCCCCACCCCCTCATCCGACGAGGCAGAAATAATTATAGGATTTCAAGTATTTTCCTATCTAATAAGTCATTTGTTTTCACACAGTCATACGGTTTCAAATTATTCATCTAATCTTTTGTAAACAATTATTATAGTTTCAATGAATTATTCTAAATACAAATAATGTACAGCTATATGGAATAAAGTTTTCCTACCATATAGGAGTAATTTTTGGTCTATTTGACTCCTAAATGGAACCCTAACAAGTGAGTCAGTGGACCCGGCAGTAATGGCAATAAAAGCATGAAATAACCCAGACTAGTCGATATGCCGTTAAAATCATTCAATCACTTTCAACATCTCGTACTAATTACTATTTTTTAAAGCAATCGTTCTTTTCTACTGTATACATACATCGCATGATAATCCGTGTTTCTAATTTAAATCATGGAATTTCCATGGGTTCATCTCAAGACGTTTAACTTTCTCCAATTTGATTATCCTATTTACCAACCCCTCTGCCCGGGCAGGATATGACACAAGGTCAATTTTTAAGCGGAGTTTAACAGGTTTGAATTCAGAGTTTTCCTTCTCGTAGACTAGTTGCCTCACCAAGGCTGAAGAACTCAGTCTGCCCTACTATTTACCCATAGCTGGAGGGAGAATATTTGGATTCATACCTTTCCCAAGGGTATTAGTGCTATGTGAAATGTAATCAGGCTCGTCCAGGATTTGAACTCGTGTCGTCGTGTCCACATCCTACGACGATAACCATTACATCACGGGCACCTCCATTTGATTATACGTTATCATGTTCAAGAGGGGTGTCCTCGTGGTATAATTGTTTAAGCGATGGACCGCAGAATCGTAGTAAGTGAGTTCGAATTCCAGTCGTGCTATTACGTTCACTTTCGGATAAATACCCTTGGGAAAGGCATGAACCCCCTTATCCTCCCTGCTATGGGTTAAATTGTACCAATACCCTTCTTCTAGTAGGATTGATTTGGTACTAAATAACCAACAAAGGTTGATATGCCATTAAAATAAAAAAAAACACTTCCAGGATTATAAAACACTCAAAATTGAACTCGCGAACCACAGTGAAAGGCAAAACAGATTTGGAGAGAGCTAAGAGGTGTCGAAGTGCGATGAAGACTGTCTTACAAAGCCCAAGTGTCATTTATTAAAAAGACAATATATTCAGCCTATTGAAATGTATATAAGAGGAAGTTTTGATTTAACCAGAATTGGCACAAAATGTTTCTGAATGTTATCAAAATTTTATTTGGAAGTTAAAGAAAGAAAAATGATTTTATCTTGGTAGAAAGTCGAAGATGAATATTGGGTTAATTTGATACGTTTTTTGTTTGCTTATTCATTTATTTTTGTTTTTTTTTCATACATTCTGATTTTCTTAGTTCTTTCCTTTTATCTTTCTTGATTCATTTTTTTTTCTTTTACTTCTTTCTTTTCCTTTGTTATTTCTTTCTGTGAGTCTGTCCGGATGTTCGTTCTTTCTTTCATTTGGTCTTTTTTTTTTATCCATTGGTTCATCCACATTCATTCTTTCTTTTCATTTTTCCAATCATTTCCGATCATTTTGGCTCAGAGTCGTTCTCTTTCCTTTCAATTCAACCTTCCTCCCTTTTTTTATTTTATTTTTTATTCTTATATATATATATATATATATATATATATATATATATATATATAAATCTCCTCCAGTTCTGAATCTTGTTATCTAAAAATTATTCGTTTGTCAAACAAGATAATCATGTCAGCCCATTAAGAACCGCCATTTTTTTGCTTTTTGCTGAGAAGTTTTGAAGTAAACATTCTTTTTTTATTATTAAAAAGATATGAAATAATAAATTGGAACATCATTAAAATAAACAAAAATAGACGCTTAAAAATATATAAAATCGTAATTATTTTAACATGCTTTTTTAGTTTAATTTAGACAACATTTGAATCAAATAATAATAATAATAATAATGATAGCAGTAAGTGTAAGAAATGTGGAGAGAAATGAAAGTTTTTCATATTGGCGAATGCAGCAAATGAACAGAAAATAAATACGAAAGTGGGCGTAACTTGGTAGGAAAATTGATTCACTATGAATTAAGCAAGACGTCAAGATTTGACGATTTCAACAAATATATGCACAAACCAGAATCTGTTCCAGAGAATGAGACTGATAAAATTCTCTGGTTCTTTCAGATACGAATAGACCACCCAATCTCGACCAGAAGATCAGACTTTGTGATCATTAACTAGTGGGCTTTTCCGTTCCAGCAGACTACAGTAAAAGTATAAGAAAACGAAAAGATTATCAAACACTTGAATATTGCCAGAGCTTTTTTTTTCGTATGGGCACTTTTATTGATAGTACACACATGAAACTCAAGTCCCCTTCCAAGTAATCTCCTCCGACTGCAAAGCACCTGTTGTAACGTTCCAACAACTACTGGAAGGCCCCATCGAAGTCCTCTTGTGTGAGCGTGTCAGTGACCTTCGTCACAGCCTCTTTCATCTCCTCAATTGTCTCATAACGACAGCCACTGAACTTAGGGAATAACCAAAAGTAACAGGGACCAAGATCTGCACTTTTGGGAGGTTGAGGAACTATCTCGATACCCATCTTGGTCAAATAGTCTGTGACAAGGATGGAGTTGTGGACTGGTGGATTGTCCTGGTGGAAATGCCACTGACCCGATTTGAAGAGTGCTGGCCTCTTCCCTAGGAATCTCTTCCTGAACTCCCTTAAAACCTCAACATAGTAACCCTAACCCTTTGGCCAATCAACTCTGGTGTATTGACTTCCTTACTCCTCCCACGCCTCTCAACATCCCTCACAGACCCCCTGTCTTCCTTGAATTTCTTATGCCACTCAAAAACCCATGCTCGATTCATGCAAGATGGTCCAAAAGCAGTCTGAAACATTCCATACGTTTCTCTGGCATTTTTTCCAGGTTTAAAACAGAATTTTATTGTATATCGTTCTTCTAAAGTGTCCTCACGTCCAGATTGCATTTTTGAAATTCACCAGCTGTGACAATCAGGTTTTAGTAGGGTGTATTCCAATTGCTGCTGTAGCTGTTCATTTGAACCTGAAATCATAAAAAATGGTCAATCCTCTCATAAGACGTTTAACAATAACATAGTGAGTCTACGACAATTTTAGATGCCCATACGAAAAAAGTATGGAAACTTATTGAATGCACCTCATATATATACCTCTGCACAAGAAAGATGTGACACAAGGTCAATTTTAAACGAGGATTAACAGGTTTGAATTTAGTTTTCCTTCACTTAGACTGGTTGCCATGGCAAGGTTAAAGAGCCCAGTCTGTCAAATAATAATGAATGTATATACCCAGCCCCTCCGTTACGATTACGATGTTACTCAAGGTCGATTTTTTTTAAATTGAATATAACTGGTTTGATTTCAGTTTTCTTTCTCTTAGACTGGTTGCCTAACCAAGTTTATTAATCCAAGTGTGCCTTACAAGTTACTCATTGCTGGTAGGGGTGGGGAATAGTTGGATTCATACCTTTCCCAGCGGTATTAGCGCTATGTATAAATGCAAACTTCCACATCTAGGATTTGAACTCGGATAACTGTGTCCATTCCTAACGGCGGTAACCGTTGCACCACGAACACCTCTCTCTCTCTCTCTCTCTCTCTCTCTCTCTCTCTCTCTCTCTCTCTCTCTTAGTTTATTTGATATAAGTATTTATCTAACCCCTCAGCGTAAGCAGGATGAGACACTTGGTCAATTTTTTAAAGCAGAGTTTAACAGGTTTGAAATCAGTTATCCTTCTCCGAGACCAGGGTTAAGTCTGCCTCACTATTTACCCATAGCTGGGTATAGAAAATAGTTGGAGTCATACCTTTCCAGAGGTTATCAGAAATGCAAACATCATCAACCAGGATTTGAACTCGGATCGCTGTATTCATTTGTTTACGACAATAACAATTATTGATTATATTGTAGCTACTATATCAGCTGAATGTACATAGACATGAGAGAATTTTCCTTTCTTCAACATTTTTATCATTTCTGTATCAATACGGACCAATCGTTTGTTTTACACTTTCAGTAATAAATATTCGGACGAAGAGGGTTTTGTTAACAAAATGTTTTTAACAAAGACTCTTATGGGGGTCGGAAGATGGAAAGAAATACGGACTGGGAAAAAGAATGGGGTGGGGGGGGAGAGAAAGGATAAGGTAGAGAAAGAAAGGATGGATTGAAGGGATGGAGAAAGGGGGAATTTAAATTGTCAATTAGATTTAAAAGTTGTCATTTTTACATCATTCTCCTCTTCCCTCGAGTGACGCACAAACGACAAATAGAGGCTGATCTTTAAAAGCAGGCATCCGGGAGTATGAAGGTGCTAGGGGCGAGAGGTTAGGCTTTTCTTAACTTAGTCCTCTCTTAGCAGCATACCTAACATCTCTCTCTCTCTCTCTCTCTCTCTCTCTCTCTCTCTCTCCTTTATATAGATTCCGTGGAATTTCTACGAGTCCTACTCGTGATGATTATTAGTAGTAGCAGCATTGCAAAAATATTGGAAAAAAGGTTGCTAAATCATTCTTATATGCTTTGAATCACTTGAAGAATCCACAGTATTGATATGAAGGCCTTGATGTTGAAAAGTCTTAAACACATACACACACATACGAGGATCAGCTGAAAAGTTTATTGCTTGACCAAGATACTCTCAGAGAATGTGACCAAATGAGGCTTATTTTTTAACATAGTCTCCCATGTGGGCCACATACTTCAACCATCGTTATTGCAGTGCTTGGATTCATTAGTTAAAAAAATGGCATCAACAGAATTGATCACGTCATCATATAAATTTTTCAGTCCACTCTACTACACACACACACACATATATACGCACACACGAGTATTTTGAGAATGAAAACTCCTGTTATTAAAAGTATTTTTATCTTTGTCCAGCACCCCATAGTTTTTTTCATAGTATGTGTGTGTACACGAAATATGTTCAGAAAGTATTAAGACATGAAGTTATATTTACCCAAACAGAAAGTAACGAGGAATGTAATTTGTTTTTGTTTTTGCTTTTTAAGAATTACCTTGTCATTCAATACATTTATTCCAGTGAGTTTTCTATTGGTCAGAGCACCTGTGAAACATTTCTTTTCATATGGTGTGAAGCTGCAATGTCATATTTCTTAATGTCTTCCTCATCCTCAAATTGTCTCCTTGAGAAAGAAAAAAAACCGCTCACTCAGAGCGACATCTAGTGAATATTTGGTGTCAGGAGGAATGACAAACTTGCACGTTCTTTATATTGGCACTAATTCGTCAAAACTTCGTCATTTTATAATAAAAAGGTTGCTCCGTATGTAGTTTTAAGTTGCATAGACACAACCAACAGTGTTTGGTGACAGCCCGTTTCTTTATAATAAAAAGGTTGCTCCATATGTAGTTTTAAGTTGCATAGACACAACCAACAGTGTTTGGTGACAGCCCGTTTCTTACCTATATGATCATCAAACACACACACACACATTTTATATATATATATAAAGTAAATTGGTGACCTTAGTCTAGGGTAACCTGAATGCTCCCTTTTCAATAATTAACACACCGAACTGTAGGGGAGGGTGCTACTCCATTCCCTGGATTGCTTCACTTTACCCTTGATCCTTACCTTATAAGGCTGAGTGTTAAGGCGGCATCAAGTACCATTTTTTTGAGTCTTTGATATGACTCGACTTGGGATTGAACATTCTACTTATTTGGCCAATGGCCGGTTAGGAATATGTGGAAAGTTGGATAAATCAAAAACTTAACTCCAATATTTCGTCCGTTTTATTCTAAAGTTCGATGAATAAAACGGACGATTTTCTATTTCTATCATACAGTCAGATTTACTACAATCTATCATTTCAACATTATATATATAATTTACTTGTTTAAAGGCAATACCCAACAATTTTTACAAAAAATCTTTTAGCAATTTGTTTTCTTTACAAATGAGCGTAGGTCTGCAGATTGTTCAACTATAAATGACTAGTTCTTGTATATACAATCTTGACTATTGGTTTACTCATCTTCAAGATCAAATCTTGTGATATAAGTCAAGACTTCAATCTTGACAGTTCTTGAATATTCTATCGACCAGCATACGTTCATTCGTTTAAGGAAAAAGGAATGATAAACAAAGAATTATTCGTTTTTATCAAACAATTCTTCATCCAAAAAATAATTTTAAAAAACTGCTACTTGAATACACAATGTAGATATTATTATCCAAGTTAAGTTCTTTAAAAAAATCTTTGAATTTGCAACAGTTTTAAGATTTGAATGTATTTGCCAGTTTACAAGCCACTACTCAGGTTAGCACAACTTTTTTTAAGTGCACTGACATAGATTCAGTGAACAGAAATACACCCAGACGCGTGCACTCGTTACACGATCGAAGCGCCAAGCGAACGCAATCTAACACCCATGCGCCGGAGATCATTGATGTACGCATGCGCTGTTGGATGAAGAAGATGACGACAACGCTTTGCAGTTTTGTGTTCGCATCTGCACAGTAAGTCGTGATTCCCAATCTGTTTTTCTCGGCCAACAACCAAGAAATGAGACGGGGAAGAGGAAAGTGAGGAGTGAAAAAAAGCATTACGTTTTCCTCTTTTGTGGTTTGCACGCTCCTTTTTTTTCTTCTCTTTCTTCTCTTTCTTGTCTTATTCAAATCTTTCTGTAAATCTTATCCACTCATCTAATTATTTTTTCTTTCGGCTTTTCGGTTTGGTTTTGTTTTTGTCTTTCTCGTTTTCCTTTTGGTGCATTTTTTTTTCTCTTTACTTTTTCTCTTCTTGTATTTCTCTTTTTTTCTTTTTTCTTCTTCTTCTTCCTTCTTTCATAAATGTTTTTCTTTTCAGCTTCCCTCCCTTCCGTTTTTTTATATATTTTCTTTTATCTATTAAATTTGTTTTGATGGCGTTTTGTTATTCTTCAGGTAAATTCCACCTTTTTATTTCTTTTTTTCTTCGTCTTTCTTTTTTCTCCCTAGTTTTCTTTCCTTTTTTTTCTCTTTTTCTTTCGTTTTTTTATTTCTTCCTTTCTTTTTTTGTTCCTCCTTCCTCCTCGTTTGTCTTATCAATCTTTCTTTTTTTTAATTGCATTCGCATCTCTCTTGTTTTATCTCTGATGAATTCCGCTGTTCTATTGCCTTTCTTTCTTTCTTTCTTTCTTGTCTTTCTTTCTTTCTTTCTTTTCTTTCATCTTTACACAATTTTCCATCTACTTCGAAAATATTTTCCGTCTTACAAACAACTACGAAAAAGACACGTTAGAAAAGATTATATATATATATATATATATATATATATATATATATATATATATATATATATATATAATGTGTGCGTGTGTGTATACCTGTACACCAGTGGGTATTAACTTTGGGAACATGCAAAGATATTATATAATGTGTGTATATGTAGACAGACTGGGGCTTAAGATAAGTAGGTGTCTTAGAAATAGTATGCTTCTGTATTTATGTATAAATGCATATATCGTTCTCTCTCTCTCTCTCTCTCTCTCTCTCTCTCTCTCTCTCTCTCTCTCTCTCTCTCTCTCTCTCTATGATTGTAAAACCTTTGAACCGTAGAGAAACTAGCATTTCGTAAACGGGACATCGGGCCTGGATACTTTTCAACTTGAACACCTTTGTGACATTTGCAGTCAACCCTATTTCAAATGTTTATCCAAAATTGGACTTGCTAATCGTTTGAGATCTCATGACACCAAACAATCGCGAGCTGATTTTACACAGCTCTTTTCTCAGCAACCTACAGGTAATTTGAGTCAATTCTTTGACAAAGTATGTGAATTTGCAGCAGGTCGAAGTCATTTGAAAATACACGGGGTTAACGTCAACGCCAAAGACAGGTGTTTTGCGTGTCACACATGTAGAAGGGTTTGCAAGATTAAAATTGGCATGAGAAGTCACATGTGTTCCTTTCCTCGAGTGCTTTTTGTGGGATTAGGGAGATGGCTTTTTCCGTTAAGAAGTGGCAGTCTCTCTCTCTCGTGTGTGTGTGTATATATATATATATATAGAGAGAGAGAGAGAGAGATTGAATGAGATGTTCAGAAATGACAAATAACAAAATTTAAAGTGAACTTCAACTTCCAAATAGAAAACCTACCTGTCTGTAAAATCAGCTTTCAAATGTTAGTTTTTACCAGATCTTGAACACCAGCAATTGATGTGGATGAATAATATGCAACTAATTCAACCGTTAAAAAGGAAAAAAAAAACAAAAAAACTAATACTTCTTTAGATATTTTGAAAAAACGTGCGAGAACATTAAACGCGATCATAAGTTGGCGACCCCCCCAGTCGAGAGTGACTAGAAGGCTCCCTTTTCAATAGCTAACACACCGAAGTGTAGGAGAGGGCGCTACTCCATTCCCTTGATTGCTCCACTTTACCCTTGATCATTACCTTCTATTGCTGAATGTTAAGCAAGACGGCTTCGAGTATCATTTTTGAGTCTTTGGTATGACTCGACCAGGGAATGAATCCCGGTCTCCTGGACCATTGATGAACACTACTCATTAGGCCAAATAATTTTCATTATAAAAAATTGTGCCAACAATCATTTTAGAATATATCATATGATTGCTGAGCCTCATAAAATTGGAATGGATTTATATTGGGTATCTTATTTGAGAACTATTTTCCAGAATTGGGGAAATATCACGAAATGTCAATACATAATAAATTATTGTGTAAATGTTTGGATCTATTCTCATACAAGTGACACTGTAAACATACAGTAAACCATTTTCTTTCATTTCATCTATTGACGTTCGTAGTGCGTAAAATTTAGGCAGATTATAAATATGGAGTTGATGTATCTTTTTGTAAGATGCCAGTTACACTGCCAAAAAAAAAGGTCGGTGTCACCTTCGAGTGAGCAAACGATTGTTTTTGTATTTTTGTGGAATATCATTATTGTGATAACAGTTTATTTTTGAAGACCACACGCTTGAAGTACTTTCTCCATCTTTCTTCTTTGTAAGGAATAAAATGCATGGGAGAAATCTACAAAAAGATGTTGTCACGAGACTTTTTGCACGTACTTCTTCGAGGATTCGATGAATAGTCGTAATCTGAAGTTGTGAATCGATTTATCAAAAAACCGTCCTGATTTTTCCTAAAGATTTTCTTTACTTCAGGTCAGAAGCAGGATATTGTAAAGCTTTGCTTCTATAGAAGTAAATTATGTCTCTTTAGTTCTTAGTGATTCCGAAGTCGCCTTTCTTTGGTAAGGGGAATAGTGGGTTTTGTTTATACACAGTGATGAGTAATCAAAGGAATATGCCGTCAAATTTTCTTGTCTTCCATTCTTCAGGGGTGGGGTTATCGCGGCAGCTTTTCTGGTTTTAATTATTTTCAGAACTCTGAGTTCTTCCTCAGTAAAAGTAAAAAGTTAGCGACCGTAGACGAGGGTGACCAGAAGGCTCCCTCTTCAATAGCTACTACACCGAGGCGTAGGGGAGAACACTACTCCTTTCCCAGGACTGCTCCACTTTACCCTTGATACGTACCTTATATTGCTGAGTGTTAAGCAAGGAGGTATCAAGTACCATTTTAAAAGTCTTTGGTATGACGTGACCTGGGATTGAACACAGGTCCCCCGGACCATTAGCGAACACTCTACCCACTAGACCTATGAGCCGGTCTATCCTCAGTAAAATATCCTAATTTGATGTCCAATTAGTCAATGATAATTTTTTTTCAGCGGGTATATCCCTGGTTTCAGAAGGATTTCCAAGCATTTTCTAGAAATGTTCTTCCTATGATGGCATTATTAACAGGTATCTTTTTACACACACACATACACACACACACACACACACACTTGCATTATTTATTTCTAATGTTTGGTCGTTATAAAGACATCAAAATTGTTGCCAACAATTTCGGTGTAAAAGTCTTATCGAATAAAACTGTAACTTATTCGATCACGTCAGTAGTTTTTATTCGCATGATTTTTCTATTAAAGTTAGCATAATCTGTTACCCCCATCCCACCCCCTTATCCACTGGTATGGCACTAAACTGCGTTTAGTGATGAGATTCTAGTTTTGGAGCTGATGGAGTATCCCTTCATTACCATTACTCCCAGGCCCACCTTGATTCGAAGTAGCAGTAACCGCAAAGGTCCCATTCATGGGTCAAATAGCTCATTTTAAAAATTATTCGAACTGAACGTGTGTAACAAAAAACTTTTAAACAATTGCACAAAAATGTAAATACAAATGTACAATGAACGCAGTTCTCGAACCTCTAGGTATAAAATAGCCCAAGACGAACTGACATGCCGTTAAGATCAATCAATTAGCGGCATAGACGGATACTTCAACAAGTACAAATAACTCAACGTTTTGAATCCGGTTATCTGATCCGAAACCGAAATTGTCCAACTGATGTCAGAGGTCGGTGTTCGCCCCCAAGAAGAAGCTATCATTTTAAATGCTCATTTTTCTTAATAGGGGGTAAACAGGCAAATTTTCAGCTTGGAATATTCACGCAGCATTCTCGTCTGCATCTCAGTTCTCCTCGTTTATCTTTGTGCTGCTTTAAGCTGATCAAAAACATATACTTTGGTGCACGTGCACTCACATAAACAAAAAGATAATTATAATATGGAAGCCGCAACGGGCAATAATAAAGATAGTAGCGTAGGTTTTCAGAAACAATGCAACATTAAAAAGGTTATGTGAAAGAACGAAGATCAATTTTTTTTTTTTTTTACGAGTCGACGCTGCAGTATTAGCAACGGCAAAAAATCAAAACCAAAAAAAAATGAATGCAATATTAACGCAACGCAACAGCACTTGTGCGCGCATGTTTAGAAAAAAAAAGTATATCCGTTAAGAGACAACAGACAAAGATGTGGAGCTGATGGTTTCAGATATATGCTGTGATTGCGCATGCGCACTATCGAAATCTGCGCGGAGATGGAACGCTGATGAAAGCAGAAGCATTTATATTATCATTTTTCACTAATTGGAATTTAATTCATCTTAAATTATCCTTAACATTAAAGATGGAAGCATTTAATCCGTGCACTCGAGAGAAGCACCAAGTCAAAATAATGGTAAAGTACCCGGATGATGTATATGCAATTCTTGCTGAAATCAATAAAACGTCTCTAAATCTGTTTAGTAGATTCAACTACAATTTATTTTCCATTCTGCCATCGGTAAAAATGAATAAATAGATAATTTTTAAAAAGTTAAAAAGTAACCTTTGGCTCAGATGGTTGTGATGTCACCATACTCTACGATAGTTTACCATAAGTGGGTGAGAAAAAGTTAACACATTTTCCCATTCTTTCCTTCCTTCTTAGTGTAAGTAGACAATAATTATCTCCCATAGAGGATGGGCGTGTCTGTTTGGTATCCCATGAAAACTACATAAACCCTTTCTCGACCTCTTTTGCGCCCAGTCGGGGGGGTCTTAAAATGTACTGATTGTATCCCTTGCAGAAAAGTACCCCCCCTCTTCTCTAAAAAGGAGAGTCCATGGTAGGACGTTCACCTGTATCTGATAGTGAGGCTGGTGTACTCTTTCATTGCTATTACACTCTGGTCCACTGTGACATGTTAGATTCCCTCATCCATCGATCAAATCGATCTGCTTAAAAATGATTCATATTCGATAAAAGACTTTGTACAACAAAAACCTTTTTACGAAACAACCATACAAAAAAATCTAAATTTGAACGTGGCTATCAAACCTCTTAGCATAAAATAACCCTAGATAAGTTCACATGCCGTTAAAATCAATCAATCAATCGACCTCTCTGATCTTTGGATAGACTTACTTCGGACCCTGCAAAAGTAACGGTAAAGCTACGTGGTTTTTCCACTTGTGTTCTCTTCCGAGTATGACACAAGACCATCTTTGGGGAATGCAGAATAGCTCTTCATTGCCATCGCTCCCAAGTCCACCCTGGATTGGAGTGGTTGCACCTGATAGGGTCTTATCTACGAGTCAAATAGAACTGTTTGACATTTAAACTGTGTACACATGCTAAACTGAATTGCTTAAAATATAACTGCTTGATCATTTAACTGAGTGGAAACAAATGACTGATGTTTAATTGAATTGTTAGTGATACATAGGAATACTTAGAACTATTTAACTTTGTTAACATATGCAAAAGTGAATTGTTTGAAATTGAACTGTTTGATCATTTGACTGTGTAAAAAAACTGCATTTAAATAAATGATTTTGTGTAAACAAGAAACTGTATATATGCTTAATTGATATTGAACTGTTTGATCATTTAACTGTGTATTCGTATTAGATAGAAATAAGTGAAACCATTTAACTGTGTAAAAAAAAAAATTAGCTCAAGGTCATTTAAGAATATTAATCAAATATTCAATATAAATGTATAAAAAGGATTTGGCATTCAATAACCTACAACGGTTGATATGCCATAAAACGAAACCATTTTTGTACTCTTTCCGCATCTTATTTCTTCATGTCCGGTTGAACCGGACATTGGCCGAGCGGTTAGAGTGTTCGCCAATGGCCCGGGAGACCTGGGTTCAATCCCAGGTCGAGTCATACCAAAGACTCAAAAAATGGTACTTGATGCCTCCTTGCTTAACACTCAGCATTATAAGATACGGATCAAGGGTAAAGTGGAGCAATCCAGGGAAAGGAGTAGCGCCCTCCCCTACACCTTGGTGTAGTAAGCTATTGAAAAGGGAGCCTTCGGGTCATCCTCGACTATGGTCGCCAACTTTACTTACTTTATTTCTTCATGGAACTATGAGTACATTTCTAACTCTCGAGACACGCGTCTACGTATCCTTTCATCTTAATAATATTGGTATTCATATTAGGCATGCATAAAAGGTTGAATGTTCTTCTATGCATAAATGAGTTTCTTTTCTTTTCTTCTTTTATGTAATGTTATGTAATGTTAATATTGGTCCTTGTTGAATAAGGACTCTACGAAATGTGATCAATAGTATCAAAAGCAGTTGATAAGTGTAGAAAGTGACAAGTAATAAGAAATTGTTAGAAAAAATCTTTAAAAAGAAACGCAATGAAAAATAAGTGGTTTTTAACTGAAGTAAAAAAAAAAAGATGAAATCAACAAGATAGATATATTTTATTTGGCAAAAAAAGAATATATGACCATAATGGATATTTTGATGTTAAAATTTGAATGATAACAAAATAGATAAAAGTGTGTTGTTATATATACGTATGTTTATAATTTGTTTGACATACGAAATATAAATTTAGCGGATACATCATTTAATCTAGGAGCAAAATATTTAAACAAAATTTTCTTTTCTCTCTCTCTCTCTCTCTTTCTCTTTCTCTCTCTTTCTCTCTCTCTCTGTGATAAAATTTAATTCATAGTCATATTAACGTCGTCGAAATATTTTGATGAACAAACTTCTTATTTCGATCAACTTAGAGGCACCGGAAATGCTATTTTATTTTGTCAGTTAAAAATATTGCTTTTTCTGATTGGTCAAATTAGATTTGCATTGGTGCCATCAAATACTTTTCGTACCGTTTTTTGATCATTTTTCCAAAACTTGAACTGACAATATTCATTTAAGTTGACATAAAAATGAACAAGTATTAAAATAAACAAGAATATTTCTTTTGAACTTTTTTTTATTATTTTTAACAAGTTTCGATGTTTGGTCATCGCCAGGATGTTTTGAAAAGTTTATATAAGAGAAGCGACGATAAATGAACTAGGAACCTGGCATATCAATTCGTTGATGAAAGAGCCTGATGAGTTTTTCACAGAAAAATGTTGCATCAACGTGTCAGATTTTCCAAGCAAAACTCAGATATTGAATTCAAAAGGTTTTCCTTATGTTTTATTTCACTTCGGGCAAATGGCTTTGGGAAAGGCATGAATCCACTTCTTCTTCGTCTATCTATGCGTTAGATAGTAGTGCAGACTGTGTACTACAACCTTGGTAACCTGTGTAGGATATCGATAGATATCTATCGTGTATATATATATATATATATATATATATATATATATATATATATATATATATATATGACAGAGGACGGACTAAAAAAAAGTATCAGATTAGGTAGTTGTGTATTTTTCACTGATACGAGTTATTGATAATAGTTCGGGTAAAAAGTTAAAATTTTGACAGATGTTTTTTTTTCAAGGCAAACAGGATCTTTCCGGGAGGATTGGTGAAATACAAATCTTAAATGATATTTCATTCAGGTTGTACAAACTAAACCTATACATATATATGTGTGTGTGTGTGTGTTTAGTTTGTACGACCTGAATATATACATTCCAGTCATTGAAGTAGACGATACCAATGAAAATTCTATACCTGGAATACAGGCATGAAACCAACTATTCTCTCTCAAGCTATGGGTAAATTGTAGGAAGGACTCGGCTCTTTAATCTCAGTATGGTAACCTGTCTAGGAGAAGGAAAAACTCAAAATTCAAACCTATTGAATGCCGTTTAAAAACTGACCCTATGTTACATCCTGCTTGTGCGGAGGGTCTGGAGATATGAGAGAGGGGGGATGAGAAAGAAGAAACAGATGATCCGACGGTTGGTTGTGTTTAACGACATATTAACTCATTGAAGATATTTAATGCCAAATCCTGTTTACGCATATATATTTTGTAAAGGAATAGTTTGTAGGTAGTATTTTTAAGAGCCAGATGTCAGTTATTTTCACCCAGTTAAATGATTCCAAGACTTTCTAAGTAACACTAAAAATTCAATTTAACATCAGTAATTTGTTTGCACAATTAAATAGTTTCAAGTTTCGAAAATGATAGCATATTTCTATTTGATCCAGAGATAGGACCATAACAGAGTGGACCTGGGAGTAATGGCAGTGAATATGTACTCTACATTCTCCAAAGCGCTAGAGCTGGAGCCTCACCATCAGATGGCTTAGTGCCAAATCCAGGACACTTGTTGAGGAAGTTAGTCTGTAAAGTTGCAATCAGCGTATTCTACACCCCCAGCCGATCGGGCTAAAATGAATGATCAGGGGAATCCCCGTGGTGAATGGCCCCCTTATCCCCACCAACTTTGGGTTAAATAGCACCACTACTGTTCTTCAAAAAGGATGGCTTTGGCATTGAATAACCCATGATTGTTAATATGCCATTAAATAAAGAAAACCAAAGCAAATAAATGAAAGTCTGAACGAACATTTGCATAGAGAGAAAAAAAATCAGCTCTGCAATAATACACTAAGACAACTATTCGCCATACCAACACCAACTGCTCGATTTAAAAATACTTTAAAATTAAAATAACAATAAAATATTGTGTTATTCTCTGATTCTTGCTTCTACATAAGAAAAGCTATTCCCAGAATAAACTTCCAAGTAATATTAATCCGTTTTCTGAAATCTGATCGATCAGATCAGATATTCCAAGATTTTAAGATGTTCGATTTTTGAAAGACAATGCGTGTGTAATTATTGCCTGGGGTGAAAGGGGGAGCATATAATTAAAGTTCTCTTATTGTTAGTTTTTTGTTGTTTTTTTTTTTCTCGTTCTATTTGCATTTCACGGAGAAGATCGAAACCTGAGTCGATAATTCGAATAGAGAAATGTTATGGAAACTCTAAGCATTTGTCAGCCATATTCCTATAATAGCAGATTAAAATAAAGATCTTAAGTGCGTTCTATAGCCGCTAATTACTCAGAGAAGCGGCACTGACTCAAAGACCTGCCCTATGGAAGAGAGAGAGAGAGAGAGAGAGAGAGAGAGAGAGAGAGAGTTACGTATTGCAAAAATCAATCTTCAAGGCTACGTCAAAGCCAAGATATCGAATGCTGATTTTCAAAGATAAATTGGGATTTGATTGATTGGCGTAACATAATCTTCCTACACTTTCTTTTTCACTCTGTTTTGGCATTGTGTCATTAACCTTAGTAAAAAGCAGGAAGTGGCGCATAAAAGAAAGGGACAACAGTGAGAGAAAGATAAAAGAATTACTAATGACAAATTAAAAAAATTGGAAAAGAAAGAAAAGGAAAGAAATTGAAAAAGAAAGAAAGAAAAAAAAATCCAGAAAAAGTAAACAAAGAACTCGAAAAAGAGAAAGAGGAAAGAATTACTGATCAGAAATTAAAAGAAAAGAAAGAAGAAATCGAAAAGAAATTTGACAAAGAATACGAAAATATAGAAGTATGAAAATCCCACAGTCGTTGCTGAATCTCTCTCTCTCTCTCTCTCTCTCTCTCTCTCTCTCTCTCTCTCTCTCACGTGTATGTGGGTGACTATAATTTCGAATACAGATGTAAGCAGTGCACATCTACAAATATGAAACGGCGTACTGCGTACTCAAAAGATTCTCATTAACTAATTAAAAATCGACATTCGTAATTCAAAATATAGTAGGAATTCAATCAAAACCTATACATAAGTACACACGAGCATATACATGCAAATGATTTGGATTCAGCATATAGAAATACACAAGTCTACCACAATTGTTCGCATATACACGCCTACACTCATCAGGGCATGTGCACTTTTCATTATCTAAAATCTTTTTACTTCGTAGACTTCCATGTTTCTCGCTTCTTCTTTTCTCTCCTGAAAAAAAAATCACAAAAAACTGTTTTTGTTAAAAACATGAACCCCTCTCTCTCTCTCTCTCTCTCTCTCTCTCTCTCTCTCTCTCTGAACGCCTCCGGCGAGACCACCAAAAACGTCGCCTACGTCGTTACGCAGTCTCCAACGTCACACTGTTCGAGCATCGTCTATGGGCGGTGACATCAGTGCTTTCTCATGTTGCCGCCGCCACTGACGGTGCCGTTACCACGCGCGCCATTATGGCTGCTGCTGCTCCTGATTATTCTGCAAGAGAACGCGGGAGAGAGAAAAGCAACGCAGAAGGCTGAAGAGAACAGAAAGCGAAACTAGAGAAGTTAAAATAGATGATGGACGTTATAATGAGTTGATTAATAATACACATATTAATGACTTCAAAACATTCCCCTTTGTCTTGAGTATGATGATAATGATTTGTAGCAAAGATTATCTGCTTACCGGGCTTTTCCCAAATAGACAATGACGACATTTAACCAACTGACGTAAATATATAACGCTTTTCAATATGAGGGGAAAAAATGGA
>OY757929.1:1132502-1407502 GCA_963585895.1 Sepioteuthis lessoniana | reverse complement strand
TTCCTTCGCAGTGGATTACCTCATTGCATCTTCGACTACATGAGCCAATTAACTTCAAACAAAAGGTAGTAGTGATACCTTCCAATTTTTCTTTCAGAAAAAACATAAATCATCAATATTTTGAGGATTTCTGTTGTGAGCTTTCTCTCCTATGATTTTCCATACATTCTCTAGAGGATTCATATTTGGGCTTTATGGTGGCCACTTCATAACAGATATTCCTTCCTCTTCAGGAAAACTTAACACCGTTTTAGCTTTGTGGCAAGGCGCGTTGTCTTGCATAAATATTGGAGTTTAAACTGTCCCTTTGCGTAAATGAGGAAGAGCATGCTGGCAAAGAAGTTCTTTATAAACACAACCATTATTATTACCGTGAAAACAAACAATGGGTCCTACTCCCACAGAAGAAATCCCCCCCACATCATTACGCTCTCCTCCAAATTTCAGTTTTCTTAACGCATTGAGGAGATAAGCGTTCCCCATTTTTGTGCCTTACAAACCTCTTACCATCAAATACAAACAAGTTGAATTTAGATCCATCACTAAAGTGAACCATATTCCATTGTTCCTCTGTTCACAGGATATGCTCTGTGGCGAAGTCAAGATGAACCTTTTGATTTTTCAAAGGTTTACGACATGGAATCCGAGCCACAAATTTTTCCTTATATAATATATTAGAAACAGTTTTTCTAGACATTGGCTTTTCTGTTTCTCACAAAATGCCCAAGAATTAGACGTTGCTGTATCGAAACTGTCTTTTAAAGACATTTTAACAATCATCCAATCTTCTGGTTTAGTTGTCATAAGAGGCCTGCTAGTTCTCGGTTTTGGTTCAAGTGTCTTGTCAGTCTTAAATCTATTGATTACACGATAAACAACGCTTTTTGACCTTCGTACAATGCGAGCAATTTCAGAATACGATTTGCCTTCTTCATGATTTGCTAAAATGAGCTTTTTTCTTCTCGAATTAAACAATTACGTGCTTTCGCCTCCATCTTGCTTAGAAATACTTCCAACGATGAATGACAGTTGACTATAAGTCAAAATTAGCAATCAAGTTGTTTAAAAATTACCTAAATTACTAAAATTCAACAGGTGTTTCTTAACTTTTGACCATGGCAATATATATATATATATATTAGTTCACTATTAATTTACTGTAAAAAAAATTTTGAAAACTTTATATGTAATAAATACATATGTTCCAAGTATATTTTAAAATTTTTGTAAAAGTACATTCAATTTTATCAAGTAAAAATCATTTAGATGTTTGCTGTTCCGTTCCTTGACTTATGGCCGCTTCTGTATATCGTCGTATAAAATGGATTGGTGGAACCAATTCCAAATCCTGAATAGCGCTGTTTGCGTTTCACTTCACGCTGGCCAAATGGCAAAACATGAATCTATCTCTTCTCCTCCCAACTTTAGATAAATAGTATGTATTGACCTGCCTCCTTAAACTCGTGCTGAATCCGACACAGGGTCAATGTTTTAAGCGGAGTACAGTTAGTTTGAATTCAAAGTTTTTATTCTCCTTGACTGGTTGTCCTACCAACACTAAAGAATCCAGTCTTTCTTGCTATTTATCCAGAAATGAGAAAAGAACAGATGAATTCATGCCTTTTTAAATGGGCATTAGTGCGAAGTGAAATGCAAACAGCTTCGTCTTGGATTTGAACTCTGGTCGTTGATTCCATTTCATATGAAAATAACTGTTACACTAAATTAAATAGTAGGGCAGCTTCAGCGATTTACCCTTGGTATTGCAAGTAGTCTAGGAGATAAAAAACCCTTAAATCAAAAGGAATCCCGTATAAATACTCACAAAACACGTATACACACTCTACATATCTTCATTAACCTTTTCTAAATCTTCTTTCTTATATTTATTGGCGAACCATTTAAATAACATTTTTTTCCGTCAAATATTTTAATTAGTATCTTTTCCTCCTCCCTCTTCATCTAATCTACAACCAATGGCTTGTGACTCTGAAACTTCAAACATACAATTATTCCTCTTTTTCGTATCTAATATTTAAATGCATGGCATACTCCAAAAAATTCCATAAATTCGTTATAATGGCCTCTAACAACATCCCGAGAAAAAAAATCATCAGACCTTTGACTGCTGTTTAGAGAACTGAGCCACATTTTTTAGGCCATGGAATGTTTTTTTTCTTTTTATACCAAGAACACTAATGAGTGTTCTAAGAAAGCACTCCCCAAAAATGAATACCATCTTTGGAGAAATATTTCTTTTTTTCTTATTCTCAATGTGCATGTTTTAGGTGCTTATAAAATTCTGTTTTCATACATTCATAAACTGATCTAATCGATCGATATAGAAATCAATTGATCTTGTAAATCGACAAAAGTGTAGACAGAAGAGAAATTCTAATACACTGATTATATAAACGACAGATTTGGATCACTCAATAGCTTACCAGCTAGCATAGCACAAGGCTACACATTACTGAGAGTTTCGTTGATATTGAAATTTTCTACCAATAGCTTTTGAGATAACAGCCATAAAACCACGAAGAATACTTCCACTTAGATCGACTTAAAAGGCATGTGATTTTAAATCCTATCAGACGACATATTTTGATGTTCCACGATGCTTTTTTGTGGGGTGCAGTAGGTGTTTGGTCGTTTGCTTGCCTCCTTTTTTTCTATATTTTATTTCTTCCCACAAGTCTGAAAATGAATTTCTTGTTCGTTATAACTATATATATATATATATATATATATATATATATATATATATACGAGGATCATTTAATAAGTTTCCAGACTTTTTTCGTATGGGCACATTTATTGATAGTACACACATGAAACTCTACTCCTCTTCCAAGTAATCTCCTCCGGCTGCAAAGCACTTGTTTTACCGTTCCAACAACTTCTGGAAGGTCCCATCAAAGTCCTCTTGCATGAGCGTGTCAATGACCTTCGTCATAACCTCTTTCATCTCCTCAATTCTCTCATAACGACAGCCTCTGAGCTTAGGGAATAACCAAAAGTTACTGGGAGCAAGGTATGGACCATACGAAGGGTGAGGAATTGTCTTGATGCCCATCTTGGTTAAATAGTCTGTGACAAGGATGGAGTTGTGGACTAGTGCATTGTCAGGTGGAAATGCCACTAACCCTATTTGAAGAGTGCTGGCCTCTTCCCTAGGAATCTCTTCCTGAACTCCCTTAAAACCACAACATAGTAACCCTAACCCTTTGGCCAATCAATTGTGGTGTTTTGACTTCCTTACTCCTCCCACACCTCTCAACATCCCTCACAGACACCTTGCGTTCCTTGAATCTCTTATGCCACTCGAAAACTGGTGCTCGATTCATGCAAGATGGTCGAAAAGCAGTCTGAAGCATTTCATACGTTTCTGTGGCATTTTTTCCAAGTTTAAAACACAATTTTATTGCATATCCTTCTTCTAAGGTGTCCTCACGTCCAGATAGCATTTTTGAAATTCACCAGCTGTGACAATCAGGCTTTAGTAGTGTGTATTCCAATTGCTGCTGTAGCTGTTCGTTTGAAGCTGAAATCATAAGAATTGGTCAGTCATCTCATAAGATGTATAGCAATAACATAGTGAATTTTCAAGAGTCTACGAGAATTTTAAATGCCTGTACAAAAAAGGCTAGAGACTTATTGAATGCACCATGTATATAGTAGATTACATCCCCACCGTGTGCCCCACACTTGAGGTTTTGTGTTATAAGACGTAGAGAAAAAGAAAGATGTAGCACTCATTGGCACGTGACTCTCTGAAGAATGATGCCAGCGCATCAGGAAATAGGAAATAAGTCATGAAATAGGAAATAAGTCAGACGACATATTAACTGTCTGCGAAAAGTAGCATGCAAGTGTTCAGGGTGCATGCGTATCAACTTTGAGAATAGCAAGATGCAATTCTGGAAGACACATGGACGGATTGTGAAAATGTGTTGGTCATGATGAAATTCATAAAAAGATGCACGGAAGACTGAAGGAGAAGGGTGTTGCCAAATAATTTACAGTTGTATCGTTTCAAGTATTCCCATCTAATATGAATAATCTTCAAATAGATCTATTTGACATAGATGAGAACGTTATAGATATTACAGTAGGGTCAAAGGTCATCCCCTTACTCACACAAAGCAGAAATGGAATCTGTGTAATGTATCATAGTCAATTAATTTTGGCACTGGGTTGACCATCTAAAATAAAAGACTCCGTGACCCAAAGTTAGTATGAGGCAACCCACTGAAAAGAGAAAAAAGAAACAGGAAATGACCACGCTCTTCCTGTTTCTCGAATGTTATGGAGTTGTCTAGAAAATTCTTGAGAATTCTACAACACCGGCGATGGATATAAAAGCCAGTCCCGTACCAGAAAGAGTGGAGAGTAGGCTCCGGCCGACAGAGTAAAATAATTCCTGGCCCAAGTTTCGGAGTCGGAATTTTTGCCCACAGAATTCGAAAAGAGACAACCGGTGACAAGGAAGAATACAACAGACACTTCCAGCATTCCTGTCAATAGCTGAGTTACATCACACACACACACGATCACTTCGGATCAGTATATATCTTGTAGTAATAACAATGAAAAGGTGATCCATTCTCCTAAAATCTCCAAAACTTGCGTCTCACTATCAGACGCAATATTATACTAGCACACTCGTTTTTGAGGGAATCTTACTCCCCCAGGACGGAATTCAGTCAGTGTACTCACTCCCTATCATTTCAGTAGAGCTTTATCTTTGCAAGAAAACATAGAACAATATCACTATATAAATCAAGTATGATATAAGATAAAAACTCAGGTCCTCGTTTTCGATCATCAGGTAAGATCGTATTCAATACATTTGATTTTGTTTGGAATCTAACAAAACCTGATGTGTTATATATATATATATATATATATAACGATAATAAATAAATAAATAAATATATATATATATATATATATATATATATATATATATATATATATATATTTAATCCATGGAAAATATTCTGTGACCTTATGTTTCATGAAGTTTATAAAAGTTTTTAAAATTTATAAAACAACATTCATCAGGCAGTTAAGAAGATGGAATGAAATGAAAATCGAAAATACGACAAAATACAGAGAAAAACCGTTAGGATTTCGTTTGTGTGTTGTTGTGAGTGAATGAGGGTGTCTGTGTATGTGTGTATGTGTTATAGTTACGTGTGGATGTGTGATTTAAGGTAAAGTCAGGCCAGGAACGTAAAGCGTTAGGTTTAGTGGAAATGGGTTCAAGAGTATATTAATTTGTTACATTATTTCTTTAGGTGACATTAATTATGGAACAAAATATCATCACTGAATGTCGGGGAGAATGAATAAGAATTTGATTTGTAAACGTGTATGAATAGTTGTGCTATAGTAGGCAAGTATTACAGTGGGTATAAGTAAGGTTATGTTGTGTTGTAATATGTTGGTGTAATATTTAGGGAAGGGGATTGTATAATAATAGTAATGATAATAATAATAGATAAGAGATATTTCGTAAATATTATATACTATGGATCTCATTGGTGGTTTGTATGTAATAAAATAATAAAGGGGTAAAATAAAAGTTATGGGCGTAATAAATTGTATTGTTGTAATACTACTAATATTATTATGATAAATAAATGAATGAAATATTTTACGTAAATATTATATATTGTGGGTCTCATAGGTGGTATGTGCGTAATAAAATAATAAAGGGGTTAAATAATAGTTAATGTGTTTGTGTACGAAGATGATTGTAACTGAGGGGTAGGGTGTCGTCATTGAAAAATTAAAGAAATTGATTAAGGGACTAGATGGCAGGTTTGAAGGTTGGGGTTGTTATTTGATAGTTATATATTTTTTAATATTTTTTTGTTGATGTGTGTTAAATACATTATTGGGGAAAAGTTTAGAGTGAATTTGGTTGGTAGGGTGAATGTAGAGCGTTGGGGCCTATTTTTAATACTCGTAAAAAGTTAAAATGGTGGAGGCGTGTGGATATAATGTGTGGTGGATGTGATGGTAGGAGGAGGAAAATGGTACTTACGGTGCTTCAGGGTTTTTTTTCGGGGGGGGGGTATATATATGTACGAGGTGTTAGTGGGTAGTGTATGTGGGTTGAAGTGTGAAAGAACAGTTTGTTTTCGTGCCTACATTTTGAAAGGATTTCAGATTTTTTATTTAGTAGGGTGTTTTGTGATGGATATGTGATGATGGCTAATTTTTCGTGGAGACAAAGAAGGCTTTTTTTATGTTTTGTTGTAGGCAGGTGCTTGTTTTAGTATCTCCCAGGTGATTGTGGGAGAGGTTTTTGTGTCTTTTAGTTGCTATATGTACGAGGATAAGGAGGTATTGGATGCGTAGTTCCTATATTTGAAAGAAAGATTATGGTTGTGGATTCTTTGTTTTATGGTGCCCTCCGTTACACCGACGAAAACTGGTTTCTATATATATATATATAAACCAGTTTTCATTCACCGAATGGATATGCTACGTTACCAGTTCATTGTTGTCATTTCTTTTATAATATATCAGCACTTAAAAAATTTTCTAAAAAAATTATTTTTCTTCTGACAAAAACCGAAGATTAAAACTAGTTGAAAACAATGAAAAAATCTCTTCAAAGAAATATTTCTATTTGTCAAAACATTATTATTTATAAAATTTTTAAAATTACTAAAATATTCAAAATTCTTGCGTGTTCACTAAAAATATTTTTCTTCTCCCCTATTCAAATACCATCTCCCTGAACAGCCATTACTAAGCCAAATTGTTAATCCACGACAGTATAGACGTACCCAAGTGAGACATTTCTCATTGTAGGATTACTATAAAACCCTCGTGAAGTTGTCACTTTTCATGACTTTAATTCTTTATACAATACAAAGTAAAAAAATAAGAGCATCGAAAGACAATTTTTTTTCACGATAAATCTTTGTATTATTTGTATTAATGAGTTAATTCGTGGGTTTATTTTGTAGAATTAATTGTCTCGTGGCTTCAGTTATTTTATTTATCCATTTTTTAAATTTTTATTCGTTTTTTCCAGCTTTGTTTTATAGAAGATAAATAAAAAGTTAATTCCGTTACACATTTTGATAAACTTCTTATGATTTCGAATTTAATGTCTTTTGGTATTGAAATTAAATAGGAAACAGTTCAGAATTCATGATATTCATCAATGTTTTTCTAAATTCTAAACTTTTTCGATCGTCATTAATCATTGTCAAGAAAAAAAAATAATCAAAGTCTAATATTTTATGTGTTTAATCATAGCGTTTATAGAATTCAATTTTTTAAACTGTATATTGTGTCGTATATTATGACGTCATTTCTGTTCCAAGTGTAAAAAACATTCTGATATACTTATTCTCTCAAGACATTCTATTTCGAAGCAATAAAACTTCTCTCAAGAGCAAGCCATCTGTTCTTTGGTTTTCATTTATTTGTCATTACTCTTCTTACTTCATAAACATTTTCTGGAACTTGTTTCTTCTTTAAGTTTTTTTGAAGAATTTAATTGTGTTCTGTATGAGGATAAGTGAGTTAAAAATGCTAATCAACTGATATTCTCCATGTTACAACCCAAATATGGAAAAGAAAATGAGATTCTTAAAATATAAGGAAACTTTGAGCGCATTTATCACCTTTTGCAGTGATAAACTGCAGAAACATTTTAAATCGTCTCTATTACCAGGTTCATCTTTGGAAACGGACAATAATTGCCAAACTAGTCAGTGGCCATGGATAGACACAGAGTAGAAATGATAAAATGATATTGGACAAGTGGAGACAAATCGGTTCGGTTTGTTGATATTCTTGGAAATTTTTAGCGTGAATCTGAATGATGACGACCATGGTGATTTAAATGAAATGTCAGCAGATACTGACAATTATGAAGAGGATTCTGAGGAATATTTCATAGCAAATAATTACTAGAATATCTCATGAGGTAAATATCGATACATTTTTCTATAAGAAATGAACTCAACATTAAATCTAATCATAATCAGTGAAGTATGTAAGGCTTACAATTCCAGCTGAACATTTCCATAATTGACTGTTTTATTCATTATAACATTATATATATTTTGGAGGTGCCCGTGGTGTAATGGTTATCGTCGTCGGAAATGGAATCGGCGACACGAGTTCAAATCCTGGACTAAGCTAATTGCATTTCACATAGCACTAATACCCTTGGGAAAGGTATGAATCCAATTATTCTCCCTCCAGCTATGGGTAAATAGTAGGGCAGACTGAATTCTTCAGCCTTGGTGTGGTAACTAGTCTAGGAGAAGGAAAGCTCTGAATTCAAACCTGTTAAACTCCGCTTAAAAATTGACCTTGTGTCATATCCTGCCCGAGCGGAGGGGTTGGTAAATATGATAACATTATATATACCATAAAATAATTAATGTGCCTCATCTAATTATATCTTTGTACTTTGCCTTGATGATTTATTCTAATAAACATTTAAATTTTTGACTTTGTGGTGTGTGAAATTGCAGTTTTTTTTTTTTTTGCTTTATTCTTTATTATTTTACATTTACCTATTTAATGATGACATCATTTATCTAATTAATAATACAGCGATCATCATTCTGCAAAATAATTCCAAATTTATTAAAATTGATTCATTCAAAGAGAAGAAACTGGTTTGGTATTCTTTTCTATCTCCAAATAAAGATTTTTTTAGCCATTCAGAGTAAATAAAAATGGGTACGTTTGTTACAGGGCAAATAAAAAAATATTTGCTAATAACATAATTCATTGCTTAACAGGACCCCCAGGCAAGAGGAAAATAACAATTAAGTTTAGTTTGGGAGTGTCAATAATTTTCTATGCGATTGAAATAAAAATATTTTCGCATTGATTTGTTTTTTCAGCCTCTTGAAAAGTCATTAGGATTATAAAAATTGAGATTTTAGGATAAAATAAAACGAAATTTACTGAAATTGGACAATCCAAAGAACATTAATTGCTGGCTAAGCCCACCCATCAAATCCAGATTTCTTTTTTTCCGTTTAGAGGGATGTTAAAAAAATTGCTTGTAGAATGAGTTTATTGCTGGTAATATTTTTTTTTTTTTGTACCACAGGACCAAGAAAATACCAAGAAAGTTTAACTTTTTCTTAGAGAATAAGTGTGATGCAATTCCTTTCCAGTCCATAGTCTAATGGAATATTCAGTAAAATAGTCAAATGGAATATTCAGTAAAATATTCTACCATTCGAGTCGTCATTGAGGGGAGGTTTTAGAAAAGTTAAATATCGTTTTCTAATCAAATAACTTGACTAATTCTCAAATTTTGACAGCATGTGTAGAAATAACTCTGAATTTGTAAAAATGTTAAACGCCTTTTCTTGTCCAGTAAATGGCATTTCAATAGCTGAATAGAAAAAAATTAAACACAGAATTTAAAGTTATTTTTTCACATGTTAGAATTTTAGATCACTTGAACGAGAATTGGTTCAAATTATTAGATTATGAAATTATATTATTTTTTCTGAAACACTGTACATCTCAAAGGATATCATTTTTTAAACACTTTGTATTATTTCAAGAAGACTTCTTTAACTAAGGAATTCTCAGACGAATAAAAGAATTACTTAATTCATCAGTATATAATGAAGGTTTAAGCTACAAGGACATTTGGTGACCTTTCTTTGCAAGCCGATGTGGGCAAGGCAACACATTGCTAAGACGTTCGATAAAAAATTTCAGGACTATTCGATCATTCAACAAAAATCTATTTCGATCAAGTGCTCAAGGGAAAATTTCTCGACGAGCAACTTGAAAAATGAAATCAAAGCAAATCGAATGTTAACTCAAAAGGAGATCGAAGATGAATTAGGAGAAACTGAAATGTCATTTCAAAAAGAAAGAAAAACTATCGAAAAGGAACTGCACAGAAATGGTTGAAAGCAACTGAAAATTGTTTTATTGAAAAAAAAAAAAAGATACGGGGATAAAGATAGTTCACAAACTTTTAGAGAAGGTTCTTTTTTTTCCCCTTTTTTCAGTCGGACAAAATTTAAATTTTGGCCACAACCCAGTGCATAATGTATGTAGAAAGAGGAACGGAGGAGGATGACGACTTTGCAGGGAATGTTTTCCAAATACCTTAGTATATAACTGAAACCACTGACCAAGGCCCCAGATAGAGATAACTATAGCATTAAATTAGTTATTGTTTTAAATATTCACTCGACTAAGAAAGAGTTGTATGATTGTTGTGTTTAAGAAGATAAGACTAGAGAACTGGTTAATGAGCCAGGCAGAGGAGAGCTCCAAAACATTTGGGAATAACTGGTCTAAAAATAGGACACTGCTGAGTGAGCGATGATGATAATAAATATTAGATTTGAAGTCTTCGTCAGAGGAAATATTCTTAAATTTCTTATAAAGTTAGTATTATCAAATAAAGAACCTCCTTGTTATTTTAATTCTCTCAAAAACTGAATTGCTGTCTGTTGTCTTCCAACCACAAATCCTTTTTTCTTGAGTGGATTTGAGCCTAGTTATGTTTATACGTTTAAGAATGTTTCTATGCCCGTCTAATATAAAGTATGTGTGGATGTTATTTTGTTCTAATTCACACAGCAATTGTTTTGGATTTGTTCAATTAAATGCATCAATTGGGGGGGCTGTAAAGGCGCGCGTGTGTATTACGCACGACTGGGGGATTTTCCGACTCATTTTCTTCATTTTTCCCTCCTTAATGTCCATAAAGACACAGACTTAGAAAATAAAGCTGCGAATTTCCTTTAAAGTTTTGTCTCCAATGGGTGCCATTAGGATGAGACGCGGGCAACAGATAAGTGACTGTCCATCTTGATATGAAAATGGAAGCACATTAGAATAAGAGGATTTTGATATTTGAAGAAGGTGGGGACTGTGTTGGAAAGGATTTCGTTGGAGGATCGATGAAAGAATCTGGTGAAAAGCGGAAGGAAACAGATTCGGTTTTTTTATCCTTGAAAAAAGACCAGAAATATTCAAAGTACAAAAATGAATCAACCAACGACCCAAAGGAAAGGAGGAAAAAAGAACCAAAACTAAAGAAATGCACCACCAAAAATGATGAAAGAATGAATGTCATTACTTTTGTCTGAATTTTCTATTTTAGTTTTATTTTCAGAGAAAATGAAGAAAAAAGGAACAGAAGGAAAAGATAAGAATAACTAAGACAGAAAATTTCAGTTAAAACAGAAAAAAACTCAAAAATATATTAGAAAGGAAAGTAGAGCAACAAAATGGGAAAACTAAAGTAGAAAAAACTTTTTTTTTAATTCAATAAAGTTAAAGAATAGAAAGAATTTTTATAGAAAACGATAAAGAAAGAAGTTGAAAAGTTTGATGCCAGAAAATGAGAAATTACAAACTGTGTATGTTTTGTTTTTTTTGTTTTTTGTTTTTGTTTTTTTTTTTCCTTGATAACAAACAAAATCGTGGACATTGTGGCGACATTAAGAGAGATGCAGAATTGCGTGGTGGGTTATGTCGGGAAGGTTACTCGGTGCACAATTACAGATTAATTTATCACGCCAAAGTTGAAAATATCTACTTGTAATATTAACTGGAATGACCGTTTTGAAATGATAAAAAGATACCGGAAGCTAAATAAAATATCTCAATCTTATCTAAAAACAAACATTATTTAGCTTGCATATTTTGACAGGTTCTCGTTCTCTCTCTCTCTCTCTCTCTCACACACACACACACACACATTTTTTGGGGGGAATGGAAGCTTGTGGACGTGAGATAGGCCATATGCATGCAATACTACAGGGGGGAAAAGCCAAATTTTTCTTTCCGATAAATCTATTCATGATGGCGGCTGGGGACAAAGAAACAGAAAGGGATTTCGAAAAAAATGCAGTACAGAATAATATTTTTGTATGTAGACAAGAATAGAAATCTGTCTGTGGGTTTTTGATATGTGTGAATGGGCTGACATCGAGAATGTGTGAGAGACGTTGTTAGGGTAATGGTAAACAAAAAGCAGACGACTTTGACGATAAGAAATTGAAGACGCTCTTTAATAGGAGAGTAAAAAAAAAATAAGCAATGAAAAGATCACTTCATCAAAGAATGAATCGTTAAACCGAAGGGAATAAATAACGTGGGAAAAGTCGAGCTGAAGGAGAATTAAAATTGAGTAAAAATAAAAGGAAAAATTAATTAAATAAAAAGAAACATTTTCAAATTGATATTTATTCGTTATCTACAAAATGAAAAACATTGAAAGACACTTCCACCTTCATAAGAACGTGCTGAATTATTTGGGAATGGCAAAGTTTTAATCATCTTAATTAAGAGAAAATAATTTCTAATTTGCTTTACAAAAATTTGTGATCGTTTTATGGATTTCATACCCTAAAATTGGGATGTTCCCATTTTACATTTTTCTCAGTAAATGCATTTATTAGATTATATTCATTGTTTATGGAAATTATAATCTAAACTCTCGTCGTACCGAGTAAAATTTTCAAATTTTTTATACTCGTCCTTTTTATATGATTATCAGAATTTAATCCAGAACGAGGTACTCGTCGTCGAAAAAGAAAACACAGTTGTTACCAAGTTACAGACGTTTAATTAATTTATATTTTTAAAACGTTATTAGATACTGACAGAACTAATTTCTATAGATATTTTAAATAGAAAAATTTAACAAGAAAATCTTTTCCGGAATAATTTTGTCTAGAAACAATATATTGATATAGAATTGAACAGGCTAAGAGAGAAAGGTGACACTTATCTTTTCGATGACAAGGTCGAAGAGGTTTAGTCATATTCTGTCTCTTCGACAGAATATGACTAAATGGTAAACAATTTTCTTAAAAATATGCATACATTATCTATGGGAATCTATTTTAATAATCAAGCTTGTCTTTCATCTATTGATGGCCTAATGGTTACATATTAAAATCAAAAAAGGTCTTTCTGTAAAACGTAATTGGTTTCTTTGTTTTAATGGCATGTCAACCTTCCTGGGTTATCTAATTTCAAAGTCATCCTCGTACAACAGTACTGGTACTATTTAACCCATAGCTAGGGGGGGGTAAGGGAGGTTCATACCGTTTCCAAGGATATTTGTCCGAAAATGAATGTTATAGTGCAACGGGGATTCGAACTCACTTGCTACGAAATCGTAGTCCAGAACATTTACCACTACACCACGGTGACTTCTTCATGAAATGTTTTTGTTCTTCGTGTCAAAAGGACGGTTCTCATCGAGAGGTGATCTTAATAAACAATAATCTGTAAAGTTGCAGCAAAACATAACTAATCGTATTCATCTTCAAAAAAAAAAGAAAAAAAAAACAACGAATCATTTTTCTTCTTGAAATAATTAATCATATCTAATTAAACATGGCTAATTAGATTCCTAGTTTGTTCTTCAAACTGGAAATGTAAAATAATTGCATAAACTTATTGATTAGAAAAACTTTTATTCAACGAATCTTTTTATCATTATTCACTTAAATTACAAATATTTCTCAACAAACTCAGTAAATTTTTTTTTGCAGAACAATATAAACTTTTTCATGAAATAAAAACAATAATTTGTAAATCCGTTTTCTGCAATGTGAATTTCTCTTTAATAAATGCTGTTTTTTTTTTTTTTTCATTCGCTATTATTTTTTCTGAATTGACAGCGATGCTGAAAAATTGATTCAAAATAATTTTTGGAAATACCATCCATTTCTCTTCAGAACTTATATAAATGCAGATTGTTATATTTTTGAATAAAGGCTGTTCAATATCGGTTTAAATTGGTTTAATGGCATATCAACCATTGTTGGTTATTTAATGCCAAATCCTGTTTTTACATATATATATTGAATATATGTTGTGTAAACAGAATTTGTAGATACAAACAATTGAATTTCAAAAAATTCAATTAGCATAAGTCATTTATTTGCACACAGTTTAAATATCAAAAAGTTCTATTTGGCCCATAGATAGGTCCTTATCGGATCCTACCACGCCAGACTAGGGGAGATCAGGGAGCGATGGCAATGAAGAGGTACTCCGCATTTCCCAAAGCTCCAGTATTACAGGAGGCTCAACATCAGATTGCTTAATGTCATATCCAGGACACTCGTTGGAGGAGTTGTACTCCTCTGCAGAGATACAATCGGTGTATTCTACAGCCTCAGCCGACTGGGCTGTCAGTGTCCGTGATATATATAATATATATATATATATATATTAGGATAGCATAGATACTGAGTCAACATTTCTTGCTGGCTGTCAGTTTCTTGCTTATGACATCATCGTATATGTTATCTGCCTCACAATTATTTGTGTAACATAATGAATTATTCCGATCAACAAATATATCGCAAATCCTTTTCATTTCGGGGAAAGTCGTAGAATGAATCGACTTAAATGTAGTGGTAACGACAAAATCAACAAAAGAATAATTGATTGACTACATGTCAACCTGTCTGGGTTTATTTTATGCCAAGAAATGAAAGGTTTACTTACATTGTTTTTGTTTTCTTTTTTGTTGTATATTTATTTTTCGTGCACTCTGTTATATGATTTAAAATATTCCGATCGAATAGGAAGAATTTTTAAATCGATCTATTTGACTAATAGTTTGGACCCTTTCATGTACTATCACTTGATCAGAATGGGCCGAGGAGTAATGGCAATGAAGGTGTGTTTGACTTATTATACTTGTAAGGGTCCGAACTCTTAGTCAAATACCCCTTCATTACCATAATTCCTTGGCTCACTCTCACCCAGTGATTGTTGGGACCTTTACAAGTGTCAAAACTCGGACACCCCCTATTTGTGGTGGTCTCACCCCTCTACAAGGGATACAGTCAGAGTATTCTAAGACCTTCCGAAAGGGCTCACAAAAATGAGATCAAACTCGCGCTAATTCTTGAAACCGAACGTTTAGTTGAAATTAAGAATTTCTTAAATTTTCGAAGATTGTTAAATCGTTGATATGCCGATGTTTAAAATTGTAAGATTTTAAACAGGTCTCTCCTCCCCCCTCTCTCCATTAATTTGAAGTTTATCAAAATCCTGTTTAGTTTTGTATGCAATGTTTTTTATCATAGATCGTAATATTTGATTATATTGTATAGCCACATAATACAACTATACACGGAATCATATAAATGCGGAAACATAATCAACAATAATGACGAACGAATACACTTCTTTAGATAGATATACCTCTCACACTTTATTCTCGAATGGGTTGCGAAAGTGTTTTATGGGAGAGGTGAGTTGGAGACTGAACAGACGGCAACATATTGACCCCAAATTCCTCTGACTATAGCAGCACTTCTTTCTCATTCTGCTGGGCTGCTCAACCAGGGGTCCTAAGGGCCCAAGCTCTCTGCTGGGAGCTAGTTCTCACTGCCTCGAACTGCAAGTCGAAGTCCAACAAACTGACTCCAACTAACTCGAACTGTCTGTGGCACCGGGTTATATAATTGTTTGACACCTACCTGCTTCCCGTGGGCGTCGCAATTGCACCGATTTCAACCCGTCCACAGGTCAAGGGGATATCTTCGACCGGATACACCTGTTCCTTGATTGACGACTGGGTCGAAGGTCAATATGTTACAATTACATCGCCGCCTCGGATGTAGTTTGCGACACATGGTTAGTTTGTTGAAGGGGCCGATGGCTGTTAACATTTGCACTACCAGTGCTTTTTCCGATTAGCAAAGTAAAAAACTTAACCATATCATCTTACTCTTTATTCATTTCCAATATTTTGTATTGCTTTTTTGCATGCAAGTTATATTAGTGTCTAGATGCTGATGGTGTAATGTTTATGGGCACTTAAAATAAAATCGGTGACCCGAGTTCAAATTCTTGACGAGATTGTGTTTCTCTTCCTTTGAGAAACCTATGAATTTCTCTTTTTTCTCAGATATGAGTAAATAATGAGACGGACTTGGTTAAGCAACCAGTTTAGGAGAAAGAAAACTCTGAATTTGAACCTGCAGTACTCGGCTTAAAATTTGACTTTGTATCCCATCCTACCCGAGCCAAAGAGGTTGGGTAAATACATTTTTTGCACCAAAGACTTTGGAAAAGGCCCGAAATAATTTTTTCCACTCATAGAAGTGCAGGCTAGGCTCTCTAGCCTTGGCGAGTAATCAGTCTAGTAGCAGGACAATTTTGAATTGACACTTAGGTGAACGTCAGGCCAACAATTCTACCCCATAAAAAATTCCTTGCTGATCTGGTGAGGATGGTGTCTTTAGCTTCCCGAAGAGTTCTAGAGGTGATGGTGGCACAAGTAAAAGCAATATATGGAACTTTTGTATTTGATGAATCACTGAAAAGGATTATTTATTATTTTTTTGACTTTCCGTGGCATAAGAGATGAGGATCGAATCTCACTGAAGCTTTTTTTTCAATTTCCAATCTACTGACAACCGACAAATGACAGCATGAAGAATTGCAAAAAAAAAAAAAAAAATTAAGATGCAAGATAAACCCGTCAAAAATTACAATTTTTTTTACAATTTATAAAAATTCAAAATAATAATAATAAATACCTGTTAATCATGCAAATCGAACTATATACAATAAAAATTCCAAATCTAAATTCACCAAAATGTGTATGAAATATATTTGCAGCGATAAAACCAACGTTGATAATGGATGTAGTATTTTTTTACAACTTGTGTTTAAAATTAGCCGAAAGAAATACTAATAAAATAACAATAATGGTTAACACTCAATGTAAAACAATGACCGTAGATATTGCGACACTAAATGTTCTTACTCCGTTGTGGTGGGGGGGGGGGCTTGAAATACGCTGCAGAAAGGTGTAAACCTTCCTCCAAAATAGGGGTGACTTGTGTATGACACTAAACTGTATATGACGATGAGGCTCCAATTCTGGAGACCTATGAAGTGTGGAGTACTCGTTCATTGCCACTACTCTCCGCTCCACTCTGATCTAGATTGTTAATACCTGTTTGGGTCCCACTTATTGGTTGAATAGATCCGTTAAGGTCCCATCTATTAGTCAAATAGATATGTTTTAGAATTATTCGTATTCGATAATACCGCGTGCAAAAAGAATCAATCAATTGATGTGAGATGAATCTTGCATTTAGGCAGAATATCAAATAAACCGAAAGAAAATGTTTTTCATTTTACTCAATAAAAGAAAATTTATAAAACAAAAAAGTCTTCAAGAATTGAACCTTTTTAGTGTAATTGTTGCAAAAAAGGACAAGAAACTATTAGTTTCTGATATAATAGAATTGACTTTTTAAAATACAAGTCGTCGACAAACATTTCTTTGATTTCATTAACAGTTTATTGAAGGCCAGATTAAAGCCACTTGATATCAATGGTACTGCTTCATCCATTCCCTAATAATAACTAGACACAATTTTTATTGCTTTTAATTTGCTGACACAATAGTGTCGTGTAATTAAAATATCTCCCCTCTTTATCTTATATAATGATTAAATCAATTCGAACACTTGTTACTTCACTCAATCCACATTATAACACACATTAAAATAGGCATATTGTGTTGATATTACAAGATACTGAATGTAGACTGAAAGTTTAGGGAATGAACTTAGACATTTTTAGATGTTCGGGAACATTCTTAAATGCTTATAAAATCAAATCATTAAACAACCTTTTCCAAAAGATGATAAAGAAGCAAAGTATTCACAGTTTAAAAATTCCACAAAAAATAGGGTAAATATTTTTCATGAATTTTACTGCAGTGTTCATTAGAATATCAAGTTTTACGCAAATAAAATTTGGTGTTAGATAAGGAAAAACAGCTCTGGTGCTCCCTTGTGTCTTGAAGCCCTAGGCATGTGCTTATTTTGCTTAATTCAGCCCTGAGTTTATTGCATAAAACAAGATTGAGAGGAGTCGGGTGGACACACTGAATCGAACCTCTGAAATATTCAGGACACTTTTCACTTTTCTGACCCTAAAGCCAAACATGCTAACACTTTAAAATTGGTTCATGAAAAAGAATCTGAAAAGTTGCAGAAAAATAGAAAAAAAAGGAAGAAGACACGAAAATAAGAAAAAAAATTGATTTAATTCTTTTTATATAAGTCTTTAAAAATTGGTGTGAATGGATTTCCCGAGTGAGAAAGCAAAAAAGATAAGTGATAATCTGAAAAGTTAGAAAAAAAACCTGATGGGCTTCTTCAATGGAAAGATCTCGGCACGATTTTTATTTTAAAAAAAAACATGCTTGCAATATTCTTTCGTTTTTTATTTTTTGTACAATAAGAAATGCTGCATGCACCTCGTATACCTGCAAAGACCTCTAAAATCACATTTTTTTTTGAATTTACATATTTATGGTGGCTAATCGATACTAGATAACGAAAAGTAATAAAGAAAATGAACCATTGTAAAAAACTTAACGCTGTAAATGCAAGAGATAAAAATTAAAGCCTGTTTTGTTTCGTTTTTTGTTTTTATTTTTTATAAAATAACTTTTTTCATAAAATGATTTTTTTGCTTTTTTATGAAATTGTTTTAATAAATTAAATTTTATAATTTTTTTTATTGAATAATTTTGTCATAAATTGTATTTTATATTCATAAAATAATGTTGTTTTTTTTATTAGATGGTTTTGTAAATTACTATCTGAAGTACTCACCTACGTCGGATAAGAGATGGAAACTTGTTTCGCACCTGTTTACACTGACTATAAAGCAAAATCTTTTGATAATGATTGTGAGTTAGTAAATTTTACTTGTCTCTCTTCCCCACGAAGAAGAAATTTTTACGTTAAAATATCCAATGAATCCAAAATTGTTCCTTCAAAATGTTGTAGCTCTACATCAACCATTTGATCGTCTATAAAAGATAAACAAACAAATCAATAAGAAATATAAGGATCATTGATAAATGTTGTGAGAACTCCCTTACGCTCTTGGTGCGCATTCGTGTAAAGATGAATTTAAATGAAAGAAGTTTGTTCTTATGACGAGTATTTTTTCATTGGTTTTGTTGGTATAAATAATATTTGTAGGATACCTCCACTAATACCACCACTACAGTTTTTTAAGATGCGCACCCCCTCGTAAAAACTGACCTTGTGTCACATCCAGTCCGTGGTGTAAGCACACGCATTCATCAGATGATAGAATATAATTTGCAATTTCGTAAAGATTTTTAAACACGAGGCAACGAAAATAATAGGAATAACAAAATATCAAACTTTGACCAAATATTTTATTCTGTCTCCTGTATCAGTTAATAGTTATCTACAAAGATTAGCTTAGTTTGGCACAAGGCTAAAAGCATGAGGCGTCTATTTCTTGTGTGAAGTGTAGACGGCTATAATATCAGTCTTGATAGTGTTTGCAATTTTCGGATTACATTCGACTAAGGAAATGCAGTGACACTGCAATGTTGTAGCAGCCTTATCCCCCAACCATCCCCGTTGTACATAGTGACTAACAACAAAGAGTCAACCACGAAGACTCTCACGGTAGGTGCGAGAAACGGTTATACGAGAATTATTTATTTTTTGAAGGTCAATTAGAAACTGCTAGCGGATAATTAAGGAGCTTAAATTTCGGAGTGAGCGAAACCGCTTGCTCTCTTTGCCTTGGGGGTAGGCTACTATTTATGGAATAATCGGTTCTTTCTTTCATCGACTCAAGAAAATACCACTCCACGTCTTCTTGATTTGAAACCCGTCTAAAAAGAAGATGAAACATATGAATAAAATGAGTGGTATTTTTTTCTTGGACTTTTTCCTTTGAACTTATTGACATCTCTTCATTTTGTGTGCCTCCATCGACTTTCGTCGAAAGAAATGCTACAGATTAAACTTTCAGCGTTTCAACTGAATCGAAAATATGAACAACTTGAAAAAAAAAATAACCTTAAAAAGGAAGCTTGGGACTTCCGATAAACAAAAGACATATTTTGGGAATTCACCAAATCACCTTCTGATTGATACATTAATATAACTGAAAAAAAAAAAAACGTTGTTTTTTTATGTTAAAGCAATTTCAAACCTTTTTTTCAAACCAAAAGAAATATATTAATTTTTTTGCCAAAAAAAACTGTCTTTATGCTTTGATCAAAGCATCACTCACAGATTTCTAAAGTGTCCTAGACTAAGTTGATGTGCAAATGATTATTTAGAACTTTAAGAAACTGTTGGTGCAAACATAACAACTTCGAAGCCTGGAATGCTAATTTGTTATGGTCGAATCACACGAAAGGGAGGGGTGCTTCGTTCAAACAGCACCTGCCCATATCGTCTAAAAGAAATAAGAGTTGGGTTTATTGCCCGATGCCTATGGCATTCTCATAAGGGGAAATACCACCGTGTCTGAACAATTTTTACCAACACCTGGCCGGGAAGGGTCACTTTCTAAAACGACCTGGAGTCACACCCTGCTACCGTGTTGGGGTTGACTAAACCCCATACAACTATTTAAAGGTTAAACACAAAATCTTATTGATTTATGTATTTAAAAAAGAAGACGATATCGCTAAGGAGTACCAAGTTACATGTTGACAGAACTATTATATTAAAAACCTCATTCCAGACATTCGCTGGCAAATATTAAATCATTCTTGAGCTTCTGCGGAGATATAATCTTTTCCTTTTTTGATTGATTGAGAGAAAAGTGTCCAAATATTTGAAGTAAAGGTGGGGGTGATAGCGCTAAAGTTCCGGGTGGCCCACATCCGCTACGAAGAGTTTTATGGAATAGGAAGTGAACTCTTATTCAGCTAAAACAGGAATTTTTGGCATAATGGTTAGAGTGTTCGCCAATGGTCCGGGAGACTGGGGTTCAATCCCAGATCGAGTCATTCCAGAGATTTAAAAAATGGTACATGATGCCGGCTTACTTAACACTCAGTATTATAAGACACAGATCAAGGGTAAAGTGAAGCAATCCAGGGAAAGGAGTGGCGCCCTCCCTTACACTTCGGTGTAGTAGCTATTGAAAAGAGAGCTTTCGGGTCACCTTCAACTACGGTCGGCTAACTATATACAAAAAAAGACAATCATGTTTCGAAGTGGACAATAAGTAAAACATTGTCTTTCAACCGGACAAAATTCCTTGGAATTCTATGAGATCCACCAAAAGATGGTTGATACGGGTAGTTTGTTCTTATTTATAATCAGCAAGTTAGTGTCACACGTCATTTACCAGAATTATTTTTGTCTAAGACGCTCTATTTTTCCAGCTTTTCAGCCCATTAGTTAAGTGTGCGTATTATACACAAGAACTATATAATTAACTTTTATTCTGACCACATGCCTCTCCATATTCGAAACAAGATGGCAGAAAGGAATTTACGTCGATCGTCCGAGCGTGTTTTATGTCGTTAAAGAAAAATAACCACTTGAATGTGTGTTTATTTTCGCAGCAATCTTGTTGCAATTTCATGGAAACATGTCCGTGTATTTTCTCTAAATACGGTGTATATTTTGTGTTTTAACACGTAATGTAAACTATACAAATTCTTTCTTTATATAGTTTTCCTTATTTACTGACTTTTTAGAATTTGTAGCAGCTACTTTTTATTGTCAGTAGGAACCGATAAAAAGTTAAACAAATCTCAAATTTGGATTCAACTTCGTCTTTTTGAAATTTGTAGCCGCTATGTGTATTATATACGGCAATTATTTTTCCAGAATTTTGTAGTTCAAAGTTAGAGGTGCGTGTTATGCACCAATAATTACGGTACGACTGAGTTCGCTCCGTATCAAGTGCTCCATTCTTTGCGGCTTTGTTCTAAGTTAGGCTTAGTTTTTCATTTGACTAAGTCAAGTCACGCGTAAAACCCCAGGTCCTGCTAAATCACCAAAGTTAAGAAGCGATGTGTCTGGTCAGTAATTAGATGAGTGATATCAGCTATCATTAGCAATCTAAAGCCTGTGTACAAGAGTATATAAAGCTCACGTGTATTTTGTTTAGCTTAGTTTGGCACAAGGCCTAAAGTATAGAACACCCAGTGAGAATCGAGCTCATTAACAATGGTCTATTTGCTTAATTTGTTAACCATAATATTGCACAGGGCGCCCAAGCATAACTGAGTAAATTCCAAGACATGACTGATATACACCAGCCTGGAAATTATATTCTGTCAAATCCTCTAAATAAAACTGAGAAAATACGATGTTTTACACAATCAAATATGGGGATTTTACAGTTCAAGATTCTTTTTCAATTGATTAAAAATAGATTGTAAGTAGAGGGATTCAATGATTAACATGGCTGAACCACTGAATTGATAGATAGATAGATAGATAGATAGATTGATAGATAGATAGATGTGAAATTTAAAAACTCCCTTGTCGTTTTCTCTTAATCCAGTGCTCAATATTAAAATGCCACACATAAGTGGTGAAACCTTAAGATACTGAATAAAAACGAATTAAAAAGGTGGGGGGATGCATGAACACTTTCTTCGCGTTACTCTGAGTTCCCTGAAACTGTATATGAAATCCACTTTTAATTGGTTCTTATCGACTGGTTTCATTCGGGATTTTAAGGTTTTATTCTCCTCACTCACATATATATTGTTCCGTAGATTTCTCTGATTTCTATAACGTAAAACCATTTACGATTTTATGTACACTGTTTTCCCTTTTTGTATCACTCGTAAATATTTAATTTGTCGTATTGACTGACGATTAGGAAAGCGCGAATCTATTGGTTACTCTACATAGTTTTTAATTTTTGTCTCATATTGTCGATTGTCGCGGGTTGCATTTTATGTATAAATACATTGGAGCACTTAAATTTTTTTTATAACTTGATACTTTTTAAGTTATAAGTAAAAATTTAAGACGTAATAAAATCTTCCCGGTCAATTTTTTCTTATTGTATTTGCATTTTAAACAGATTCTCACAATGGTTGGTTAACACGATTTATATTGTAATGTCTTTAATGTTTATTTTAAGTCTTCTTGATTTTGTTCACTTCAAATTATAGTTTAATTCAATCGATTTAAATTTGTTTTAAATTGATATCCAATTAAAACACACAAGACTTGACTGGAAATATCAAAGTTGTTACTGTTTCATTTGAAATACACCTGGCTGAGATGGGAGCGTTCATCATTCAAAAATTTCTTATAAAAATAATAAAGTTTCAACTGATGTTATTAAAATGTCATCGAACAGTAAGAATACTTCCCTTCGGAAATTCGAATTTTATATAAGAAGAAATTCCCAAAGACTTCAAATTTGTATCCTTTCACTGAATCCATACTCAATATGTCTTCTTTCAACAAGTCGCTGAAACTAGATATCAAGGTAAAGGATTTTTTTCGTGGACAAATTGCCCGAACTTTCGATACAGGGAATAAAATTCGTGTAATATAGTTTATTGCTGTTATTGTTATTATCACATCTATGCAATACATACGAACTTTCTCACAACTGTATACATGAATACACACCAAAGCACATGCACACTTATTCTTATTCCTAACATTCATGTTTTAGCAGATATAAACATACATATGCGCACCGACCTCATCTCACACTTATAGACGTATATATTTTCTTTGTCCCGAAAAACAACATTAAACACGTATACATACATACACACACACACACACACACACACACAACCCTACACCACACAAGACATAAATCTACACCCAAATACCACATTCCACACTCGCTAAGGCAGCCCCTTTCCTCCGACACGCGCATGCGCATACGAGGTATTGATCGCAAATGAAGCAATAGCAGACGGGCCATGTTTTACTTTGGTTGCTAAGAAGCGACCAACGCTGATTGATGATTTCTTGCTGTGTTCATTTTTAGCCGCCAAATCTCTTCATCTTTCGTCTTCCATTTTGGATATCTCTTCGACTTTCCATGACTTTCTCCCCACCACCTTCACCCGACTTTATCTCTCATTGTGCTCTTTTGTTTTCGTCCCTCTCTCCACTCGACAGTATGTCCCCCTCTCTTGTCTTTACCTTCTATTTACTCTATTTCTACTCGTATTCTCCCACCCTACCTCTCTCTCTCTCTATATATATATATATATATACATGCACATAAACAGATTGAAAAGCCGAATTGCATACAAATCATTGAATTAAGTGCAGCCATCGACGTTCATCACAATGCAGAAATGCAAAACAGTCTCAATAAATCGGTTATTCCAGTTTTCTATGAAATTTCAAAATGGCGGAAAGATGGAACTGACAAATTTAACTGAAATACTCTATTTGCAATTATAAAATCGTATCTTATAAAGGTTTAATATTATCTATCGGAATAATTTTTCATGGGGAATCTTATAGCAAAAGTACCAGATATTTCTACAAATTTTTCAGGCTCGAATATTGAACGATGATAAACAGAAAAAAATCCCATTTTATTACCTGCCACGTTCAGTAATACGCAGAGATAATATCACACATGGAGGCTCTTTGTATTATTTTTTTTACTCATTTTCTTCTGTTTTGCAAAAAAACTACAAATGTTTTATTCAATCTTCTACACATCTTGAATGCCTTAGAGCTGCATTTTATCTACTTAATAAACTATTCACTGAAAATGTTATTTTTCCATTGATTCTTCAATTTTGATGGATTTTTGTAATCAAAGGCGATTTTTAATGTGGTTAAAACTAAACACTTCTAATGTCATTCGGGTCTTAGTTGACATTCGTAATTTTTTACTTTGCTTTTTTTCATAATTATTGCGATAAACCAAGCTTATCTCCTTAAGATACAAAACAAGACGAAAGAAATAGGGAAAGTACGATTATGTTTAAATCTTTCTAGTACATGTTTGCCAAGAAAATCAGCATTCTGTTGTGACAACTGTCTATCAGTGACGATCGTTTTTTATAAAGTTACATAAAACTGAATGCTCCTAATACTAACTTTGGACAAAATAAACTTTTGGTTCAATACAATAGTTTCTTTGATTCTGTTTTATCCTCGGGTAAATTTTAAATCACTTCACACCTCAGCAAAAATATGACCTTTGGTGTTAAAGGGTTTTTTAATCAGCAGGGAAATCTGGCGATACTTGGGATAAAAGATAAGACACAAAATGTTAATTGCTGATATATAGTTTATCGAGATTTTATTGATATAGAAAATTGAGCCTGACATAGACAACAAAAAGAGTTAGAATTACGAAGAAAAATTCTTATTCATATTTACCCAACCCCTCCACTCGGGCAGGATATGACATAAGGTCAATTTTTAAGTGGGGTTTAACAGGTTTGAATTCAGAGTTTTCCTTCTCCTAGACTAGTTACCTCACCAAGGCTGAAGAAAACAGTCTGTCCTACTATTTACCCATAGCTGGAGGGAGAATAATTGGATTCATACCTTTCCCAAGGGTATTAGTGCTATGTGAAATGCAATTAGCTTGGTCCAGGATTTGAACTCGTGTCGCCGTATCCATTTCCTACGACGATAACCATCTAATAAGAAAAATTATTTTTACAAAATAGTTTCTGTACTTCCATCTTTTGTAAATATGTCGAGTTCATTATTTCCTCGTGAACATCCAATATACAGTTGTTCATGTGAAAAAAATACATCTGATCACGTCTATTCCACCATTTAAGTAGTCAGAACCATTTTTATATTTCATATCAAAGTATCTATCTCATTCCTTTTAGTCAGAGATGGCATCTTTTTCCGTCTGATAATTGTTATTGATCTCAAATGATCTCAGAGGTCGAATTCGGATGGTGTTTGTTAAAGCCAGAGGTCAAATAGAGGTCAAATTAATACAAATGCAAAAATATAAGGTCAATGGGATTCTATCCTGGATAGTTGCACAAACACACGCATGCGCATAAATGTCGGTTTAGTAACATTTGCTAACATTGGTAAAAGCAAATCAAAAAGGGTTTCAGTAATTTCAATTTTTAAGTGAAGTAAATTTGACTGGAACTCAGTTTCCTTTCTCTAAGTCTGGTTGCTTAACCAAGGTTAAAGAACCCACTCTACCCGACTATTTACCCATAGCTGGGGCATTAGCGCAAAGTGAAACTCATATAGCCTCGTCCAGGATTTGAACTCAGTTCACTGATTCCACTTCATACGATAATAACCGTTATTCTAAGCACGCCTCATGGGGATGGATATGATAACTATTAATAACACAGTGGAATCTTTAGATGTGTAAGAAATAAGCAATGGAGTAATGTCTTTAAGAGACGAAAATACTTGGAAACACTCCATATATTTTTTTTTTCATCCATTTATTTATCTTTGATCCTTTGTGTGTACATTGGCAGGTAAATCTGTTTATATTTTATAATTCAACCTCAAATTGCTTATCCAACTAACAAAGATAAATTTCTCTTTGGTTTTTTTTTCTAATGCTTTGGGTCGCTTCCGTTTTGTCCTTGTTGTCTGCACCGAATGTTGATGTTTACGCGATTTGATGCAATTCTCTGAAATGTTATTTGCTAATCTGATGTCACACGCACAAAGCCTTCATTTGTGCTCTCCTCTAGAAAGAGATTGGCTGTTTAGACCCTCGTGATTGGTTCGTTGCTTTGCTTATGTTTTGTAGCATATAAACCTCTCTTGGGTATCAAATGCCAAATCCTATTCACACACACAAACACACACACACATATATATATATATATATATATATATATATATATATATATTTATGAATGTACAGTTCTATTTTACCCATGGATGAGACCTCAACTTGTACTACTTCAGGTCAGAGTGAACCTGAGAGTAATGGTGATGAAGGGGTTGTCTACTTTCCCCAAACTTCAAGACAGTAGCCTCAGTATCAGATGCAGTTCAATGTCATACCCAAGATACAGAGTCACGTGATGCGCATGACGTTTAAATCGCGAGCCTCACATCTCAGGTGAGTTAAAAGCCCTTGAACATTGGTCAAATCCCAAAGCAAAGCATGGCGACCTTGACCTCTCTAATTATTCCAGTAGAATCTTACCAAACATCTTGCAACCTAATCTATCAAATGTCAAATTTCCTAGAAACAGGCGAATGACTCTACTCTTTCATTTCCCATCAATATTCGGCTAACGGCCGAAACACGCTATCAGTAATGGTTTCCGCTTGATCATCATCATCATATGTGAAGCTACAGTGATGTAGGAAAAATGTCCCACAGGGAATTTATTTTTTCTTTCGTAAATCAAATGTTATTTATAAATGTGTTTGCAGTACATATGAGGAATTATTCTTAATTGGAAAACTACTCGTCAAAATTACGGGTTTATCTGCGTATAGATCAGCACTCCTGGATAGAAATATTTGATATTATATAACCGTATGAAAAAAACTTAAGAAACTACACAAAAAATATAAACATACAATGTACGAAATTCCCTAACCTTTTGGCATAAATAATCTTTGACGGGTTGATATGACATTAAAATTAATCAATTAATCCTGCAAATTGATCATTTTTTACGAAAAATTAATATTGATACAACAAATACATAAACGGAATTTCTCATTTCCTGGTTGTGTGGCCAACTTGCAAATACATTACAAAAAGTTTAGTATATATGTGTGTTTTAGTAAAACCGACATACTAACGGCTAATAATGATTCATATAACAAAAGAAATTTCTCACTACTCTATATTGAGACCAGACCAGCTTGCATGACTGATATATATATATATATATATAGAGAGAGAGAGAGAGAGAAATTTGAAAAACAAAGTAATCCAAAGTGATGAACTTATTATGAAAGAAGGTCGATGCTATAACATTTCGATTTTAATAAACCACCATCAGGATTTTAGAAAAGATGATATCAATTGTTGTTAGATCAACGATGGATGTTTAATAAAATACAAAAGCAAGGGAAGAAATTATATATACAAAGAAAGAACATACGACCGTTCGATCAATAAATAAGCGTTCATATTTTTAAAAAGATATTGTGCAAGGCAATGATGTAAAACAAATGGAACCACCAAGAGATATAACATATTCTTTTCTTTTCTCTCTTTCTTCTTCTCTCTGTCATATTTGTTATATCCTTTTTCAAATGGAAAGTGATCTTATTTGGCCTTGTGCCTTATATGTCTTTAATATGGTTATATTTATAGTAACTGCATTTGATTTATTAAATTGATCAATGGACGTTTCCCATAGACAATTAGGTAATTGGGATGTTATGCGAAATAATCCATTTCAAGACTTCTCTCAGAACAATGAAGAAGGTGAATGGAATTGGCAGACCGAGTTCAAATCCTGGACTAGGTTGTTTACATTTCACTTTGCTCTAATGCTTTTGTGTAAAGCATTAATCCACTTCTTCTCTCCTAGTTATGGGTAAATAGTAGAGCAGACTAGGCTCTTTAACCTTGGTAAGGCAACCAGTCAAGGAGAAGGAAAACTCTGAATTCGAACCAGATGTACTCTGCTTAAAATTACCTTTGGTCACATTCTGCTCGCTCCTGAGGTTTTTACATAGCACCAGTAGCAAGAAATAAACCTTGAGAGGACCCATTATCGAATTCTTAAGATTGTCTTATAAAAGTCCGTTTTCCAACTGGTCTGCTAAGAGAAGTGGATTCATGCCTTTCTCTGGAGCATTAGCGCGAAATTATGGTAAAATCTACTGGTTCCAGTATCCGTACCATAAACCATATGTTCATTCGCTTCTACACTGTTAGTTAGACAAGCAAAAACAAAAAAGAAGAAAAAAGATTTATGATATACAATATGTAGAAAATATCTACTGATAAATAATAAAGTAAAAATATTTGATATTTGTTGATAGACGATATGAGTCATAATGTATTTAGAGTTTTTTTTTTTTTTTTTTTTTTTAGTTGAAATATTTCTCAGTAAATTGATGGTCGTGGTTATTGTTTTTTATCGACGAGCTTTCATAAAATAAATGGATAAGAAAAAAAAAAATAAGGCAACAATTGAGTGAGAAGAAAAATAAGAATACTGACCACAAATGTTGACAAAAAGAGAAACAACAAAAATAATAGATAAGGCATCGATTCTTCTTCCTTTCTTCCTAAGCAATTTTCTTGTCCTTGTCTTTAATAAAACATTTCCGCCGCTGAATTCTTCGGCCTTCTTCAGGTGTCTATTATATAACTTTTTGAAAATTTCCATTGTCTGGTATCTTTCATAGGGAATTTTCAAGGAAGAAAATTGGTTGAAATAAGAAGTGGAATGGAAATACATTCTAATATATCAAATGAACAATTGGGGGAAAAAACTGTTCTTTTTCTGCTTGTGATCTAATTAGTGGAGCATTCTGGGAACGATCAGAACTTATATCCAAATGTAAACATAAAAACAACTTCCTACTGAGACACCTTCAAAACTAACAACTCCAAAGTCTAATTAAAATAAACAAATAATGATAATGATAATAAACTACAAAAATAAATGAAATATAAGGAAGTAAATAAATTAAAAAATCAAATGATTCATATTTTTTATAGCCACATAAATAACCGCATTGAATAAACTAGATCATTCTCCTAAAAGGCCACACAAATTAGATCACCCTTCTCAGAATGTCACACAAACTAGATCACCCTTCTCAGAATGTCACACAAATTAGATCACCCTTCTTAGAATGCCACATAAATTATATCACCCTTCTCAGAATGCCACACAAACTAGATCACCCTTCTCATAATGTCACACAAATTAGATCACCCTTCTTATAATGCCTCATAAACTATATCACCCTTCTTAGAATGCCACACAAACTACATCACCCTTCTCAGAATGCCACGCAAATTAGATCACCCTTCTTATTGTGTCCCTCACTACAGTACATGAAGAGGTAACTCCCACATGGGAACCACTTGGTCTGATGACTGCATAGGCGAGAAACTGACAGTCAGCAAAGGCAAAAAGAGTGTGTATTATTTATTTGGAATTTGCGAGCGTTTCGATCGGAACAGCCATCTTCAGCGAAATATAATTGTCGTTTAATGTTTCATTTGAAAAAATATTTTTTAAATTAAAATAATAAACAACAATTACTCTGCCCTGAAAATGGTCATACAGAACGAAAAATTGGCACATTTCATATAAATAATACATCCGCTGAATATTTTGTGTTTCATATTTTATATTAATCATTATTTATATTAAACGGCCATCAGATTTCTTTTTTCCTTTTTTGTCAGATTGATGGTGAAAAGTTACAAAATCCCTTGACCTTCATCGTTTATATATCCTTAGATAAGCAGTTGGATCAAACAGACTGCGGGAGAAAAATAGCGATAGAGATGAATATGTTATGGAATGTTTAAAATTGGGAGATATCAACAAAATAAACAAAATAGGAAAATAAATTGATAATTTTAAGGGAATGCATTACGGTTTTAAGAATTAATCATCCAATATTAATTTTACATCAGATAAATTTGAAATAGAACGCCATCAACGAGAATATAAGGTCCAAAATATGCAAATGTTTTCATTTCATTTAAACATGCATGAGCACTGATGAAGCCGAAACGTGAAACATTGGCAAATAATTCAAACAATGAATAAAATCATCCTCTGAAAAACCGTGGTTTTTTTTGTTGTTTTTTTTTTTTTCAATTTCATATATATATATATATATATATATGTGTGTGTGTGTGTGTGTGTGTGAGAGAGAGAGAGAGGGGGAGAGAAAGAGAAGAGTTGGGGAAAAGTTGAAAGAATGGAGAAGAAAGACAGGGAGGTTTGCTGGCTCTCTATCACAGAAAGCAAGAAACAAAATTTTCAAATGTAAATAAAGATGGGAAGGCAAAATTATTTCAATCCATCAAAATCCATTTGCTACAAGTGATAGAGCAAAAGAAAGATAATCAAGAAAAATATTTGTTTATTTCTTATTCGTTTTTCATTTATGAAACTGATTCATTTTTATATAGCATTTAAATAAAAATATCAACAACAAAGATTAGAAGGGATAAGGGAGAAAATGGGAAGATACAGGCAAAAGATGAAAGAGGGGCAGAGACATGAGATAATGGATAATCTTAGTTGTCAACGCCGATGAAATTTCCCTGAGATGAGTTAATCACTTTATAATAGTAATAATACCTTATCCTCGAAATTCAGGAACGGGTAGTGTATTATTTATTACGTCGAAGATAACAACGAGCGAACAAGATGGAAGTAATGGTATACAGTTAGACAAATCTATAGACATTTTAAAGGCTTCTTCATCAGAAAAACAGATCAGCAGGAAATATACTGAAGATCTAAATTAGATTCTTTTTAAACATGCTGGCTTCTGCCTCTTAATGTGTCCTCTTTCTTTCTTTCTTTCTTTCAGAGACAAAAACGAAGGAGGAGGAGGAGGAGGAGGAGGAGAATGGTATTTTCTATTACTCTACTTCTCTCTGTTTCATATATGCATGCGTAACTCGGTAGCTTACAGCCATTTTAATTCCCAACCAATATGCCTAAACTCGAATACACCATTACAACGTGCTATCCGCTTGTCGTTTGAAATCCAATCAAATGACTTTCGAACACAAAGCAAACAGGAGGTATGAGCCAAAAGTGACTCGTCGTTTGACATCCGAACCCAGACGAACAACAGTGAGACGTGCGTCCAGTCACAATCCGTTTACGTCTTCCATTTTGTAAAGATGACAGTCAACAAAGCTTTCTCTTTGCAACCTCGTTGACTCACAAGCAAAGGGGAAAAAAAAAGCTAAAATCGAAGGGAAAATCAGATCATCAAACAAAAATCTTGATTAGTCTGTAAATTCGTCTATTTAATCAGTTTCGGTGATTTCTAAGTTATACGAAATGTTTTCAAAACCATTTTAATACATATATTCTAAGAAAAATAATCCCATCCCATCACATCAGGTCTGTAAGATATGGGAAGTTATGGTTCTTACCCTGCCACAGTGGCCTATAACTTACGGGCATAAGTTTGTGTAGCAAATTAGCGTGACGAGATTCTCTAACAAAAGTAGATAGCAGAAGAGTTTTCTGGATAACTGTGAGAAAAAGTTAATGCTGAAATGAATTATAAATAAAACAAGCAAACAGCAACGCAAATAACAAGAGGTTAAATTAAAGAGGCTTTGTCGTATTTTTGCCGTGACTATTCGATGATCGGAGGACACACCCTCGAAACAGGAGTATGCCTCACAATTCATCGCGCTATTTTCCCATTTCTTGTTTATAAAGACGTAGTCTATCTGTGCTTTATTATTGTTCGCGTACGTGTATGTCCATAGTTTGCCCTCCCTTTTTTTGGTAGTTTGTATTGAGGCATGCTAATCTATTTTCTATCATGAAATCTGTTAGATGTTGCCCATTCCTATTTGACGTGTTGTGTAGGCTGTATTTGTTGTTTCCGTTTTTCCCGATTTGGGCATTCATATCTCTGCCAATGACTAGCAGGTTGTGTTTCTGAATGCTACACACTAGAAGGGATAGCTCATCGTAGAAGGTGACTAGTTCAGTTTCTTCACAAACATTGGCAGGGCTGTAGCAGGAGATGATTGTTGCTCTGGGGTTGCCATTAAACGTAGCTGCCATCATCCTAGGTTGTATTCTCTCAATGCTATTAAGTGTATTTAACGCTCTTGGTCCTATAAGCATTCCTACCCCTCCTACCGTGGCAGACCTTTTCCATGCCGATACAGGGGCTTGCGTCCATCCATTGCCAGTATCGTGATATTTGATATATTGGTGTGTGTGTGTCGGTCTTCTTGCATGCAAATTATGCCTATCTTATGTCCTACGGCTGATGCAGTGAGTTCTGGTAGTTGACCTATTCAATTTAGGGTTCTAACGTTAAACGTCGCTATTTGTATTGTTTGTTTGCATATTAGTAGTTTTTGTTTGAGCTCTGTAGCTGATTTTTCGAACACTGAGGCCAGGGCTCCAACCTCAGCAGGATGCGCCCCTTTTTTAACCGCGCGAAGAGCGATGCGGTTTATGTATGTGGTTTGAGTGTGGGTCATGGTTATCTTTCGATGGCTGTTTTTATTCTCATCTATAGAAGAGACTCTTATAGATGAGCAGCAGTAGTTCCCCGATCGAACTCATGATCCTGGGCGTTAAGCCGCAAGACTCAAACATCCAGGACAAGGTTAGACATTGCGTTTGGCCGTCAAAGGGTTTATTCGCATACCTTTACGTCCATCATGCTGCTTCCCATGTGTATGTAAAAAAAAGGTGGGAGGGGGCTTTCTTTTCCCCTTAAGTTTGAACTTAGTTAAAGTCCAGGACTAATATATATTTATAAGGGTTTTTGGGTATATTTTCACCTGTCTTCCGATACGGGCCCTAACGTTTTTTGTTTTTTTTAATTTTTTTAATTTTTTTTTTTTTTTTTTGTGGCATTGGGACTTACATAGGTTGTTTTGTTTTCTTATAAACTGCTATGGGGGTGGGGAAACTGTGACAATTCTAAGCTTTTAGAAAAGATTCAAAACCATTTGCCGTGTATACTAATACATTCGACCAGAGTCATATATTCAATTTGGATTTATGGTAAAATGTCTTTACCTTTAAAATACATTATTCAAGCGGCATTTTAGAAAGAATAGAAAAGCAACGCCACACTAACAGCCACCACTAAACACTATGACTGGGCCCTTCTTACCAACAGAGATATTAGAGATAAATATGTATAAGAATTAAGAAACAGATTCGAAACACTACAAGAGAAAACAGAAAAAGGTACCCCAAAAGACGTATATGAGAATTTCGTTGACGCACACCTCGAGACGGTATCGAAGTGTATTCCAACAAAACCTAGAACTAAATATAAAGTCCCATGGGAAAAGGTAGCAGTTAGAGAAAACGTGCACTCGTGAAAACTGCTACCAAAAGCTATCGGAAGAACCCAACAATTACAAATGCCCGAAAACTAAAAAAGGCAATATATCAATTAGCAGGCATATATCTAAAAGAACAGACAGAATACGTACAAAATAAGATAGATAAGATTAGAGACTCGGTGGAAGGGAGGCAATCTAGGATAGCCAGGTAAACAATAAACGAAGTGTGTAGAAGGAAGAGCTCAGTCAAAGCAAAATTGAAAGCTGCAAACCAACAAGAAAGAATAAAACTGTGGAAACAGCATTTCGAAAATCTACTAGGTAACCCACCGAAAGTTACGCAGGAACCGATCACCAGAATTATCAGTAAGCAATTGGACATTAAACTAGGTCCGTTCACTCAAGAAGAACTCGACTCTGTTCTTAGAAAAATTAAAAATAGGAAAGCTGCAGGGCTTGACGAGATTCCCTCAGAAGTATGGAAGACGAGACAATTCGACAACATACTGCTCCGACACTGCAATGCAGTCTATAAACAAAATCCGATAGACAGATGGATGAAGGGATGCATCCCCCCTTCCCTAAAAAGGGTGACCTCGGATTAACCAAGAACTACTGAGGTATAACTCTTACATCCATAGCAGCCAAAATTTACAATGCCCTACTACGAAACCGCATAGAACCCAAAATCGACAACATCCTTCGGAAAAAACCAAAATGGCTTCCGAAGAAATAGATCCACGACCTCACAAATATTGACCATCCGTAGAATCCTTGAAGCCGTACGGGCAAAAAACCTACAGGCGACATTAATATTTGTCGACTTTACCAAGGCCTTCGATTCCATTCACAGAGGGAAGATGGAACAAATCCTACTAGCATACTGCCTACTAAAAGAAACCGTAGCAGCAATAACGATTCTCTCTAGAAACACCAAAGTGAAAGTACTTTCACCAGATGGAGGCACAGAATACTTCGACATTGTAGCAGGAGTACTACAAGGGAACACGCTAGACCCATACCTCTTTATCATCTGTCTAGACTACGTGCTTAGAACTTCGATTGATAAAATCAGAGAAAACGGCTTCGTGCTGAAAAAGAAGCAGAAGGTACCCAGCAAAAACAATTACCGACGCCGATTACGCCGATGACATTGCGTTACTGGCGAATACACCCAACTAGGCCGAAACACTACTGCATAGTTTGGAACGAGCCGCCGCAGGCATTGGCCTCCATGTTAATGCACACAAAACTGAATATATGTGCTATAATCAAACAGGGGACATTTCCACACGCGACGGAACCTCTCTGAAACTGGTAGACAAATTCACCTACCTCGGAAGCAGCGTCTCATCAACCGAAAAAGACATCGACACAAGGCTAACGAAGACATGGACAGCTATCGATAGGCTTTCAATCATATGGAAATCAAACCTGACTGATAAAATGAAACGCAGTTTCTTCCAGGCAGCGGTCGTATCGATACTGCTGTATGGATGCACTATATGGACGCTAACAAAACGGCTGGAAAAAAAGCTAGATGGCAATTACACAAGAATGTTGCGAGTAATATTGAACAAGTCCTGGCAGCAACACCCCACAAGGCACCAACTTTACTGCCACCTGTCTCCCATCACGAAAACTATCCAAGCTAGACGAACCAGACATGCAGGACACTGCTGGAGAAGCAAGGACGAGCTCATAAGGGATGTACTCCTATGGACCCCTGCATATGGCCAAGCAAAAGCAGGACGACCTGTTCGAACATACATATAGCAGCTATGTGAGGATATGGGATGTAGCCCTGAAGACCTGTCAGAGGCGATGAACGATAAGGAGAAGTGGAGAGAGAGGGTCAGGGATATCCGTGCTAGCGGCACGCATGATGATGATGGTGAAATTAAAGAGACATCGTCTTTTTTTCATATTTTTATAAATTTTTGGTATTGAGCAACAATTTACAAAAATATTTCCGTGTGTGAATTAATTTTATATGAATCGAATTTTATGTTAATATTCTTTTATGTTCTTAGTTGTACGTTAATCATGAATTCGTTTGAGGATAAAATTTTGAAATCGCTTTGAAGTTTGAAAGTAATATTTTAGGTTCAGAAGTTGGAATAGCAGGAAAATATTATAACTCTTTCTCTTTGACTAAAAGATTTCTAAAGGTTAACTGGTAAGGTGGGGTAGCTAGATTTTAGCGGCAAAGTAGGGGAAATATATTCTTGGAAATGATGATACACTTGGGTCCTTTTTTACTAGGACAAACTCTATTTTTAGACAATGAAACATTCTGATTTAGAGACCGTTACAAGTTTATGAAGCTCAGATATGTCCTTCTCCTAGGCTGGTTGTCCTAAAAGGACTAGAGATCAGCCTACCTTAATATCTTATCAGTCTTTAAAGGTAAAATAGATTAAATAAAGCATTTTTCAATGGCATTAGTTCAAAGTGATTACAATCTAAACTGGAATCTATGCTCATCTTGCTAGTTTCATCTTCTGAGTCGATAATCCTTTTAAATATATTTTGTCTTATACTGAACAAAATGTAAATAGAATTGAAATAGCGGACTTTCAGTTTCCATCAGTTAGCCTCTTGATATTAACGAAGAGCAAATAGAGGAATCGTTCAGTCAACAGAGATTCGGATACGCTTAATTCTCTACCGAGGGATAAGACCCCTCTTCACGGCAAAGATCTCATCGATGAATTTATTCGATCTGTTTAGAAATGATTCGTATTCGATCGGACTAGGTGCAAAAAGAAAGAAAAAAAAACTCTTTAGAAACAATTGCCCCAAAAATGTCATCATCATCATCATCATCATCATCAAGTTGTGCTGACAACACAGATTTCTCTTACTCTCTCTGACTCTCTCTCTCTCTCTCTCTCTCTCTCTCTCACCCATCCCTCCTGGCAAGTCTTCCAAACTACATACAGTGTCCACACAAACCTGATGTCAGTAAGTTCTTGCTGGTCGGCCAAACACAGGCACATTCATGTATAGGGGACCTTAAAAGAACGTCAGGTATATGTGTTTCCTTGTCTCACTAGCAGTGTCTTGTATGTTTTGTTTGTCTTACTTGGATAGTTTGTGAGATTGGAGGTAAGTGGCCGTACAGCTGCTGTTTTGTGGGATGTTGTTTTCAGGATTCATTCAAAATAGCTTTTAGCATTCTTGTGTAGTTCCCATCTAAGTTTTTCTCTTTCAACAGCCTGGTCACGCAAGTGACTGCCTCAGCAGCCTCCTGTTATTAATGAGATGTCATGATAGACCAGACAGTCCAATAATCTTTCGACTGCTATATTTAGTAACAATTTTTTCTGCCAGCTGAGGAAACGAGTCCTATTTTCAAAGTTATTTTTTAAATGAGTGAATAACAATAAGGTCACCCGGCAACATTCAAAAAATCTTCTTCGGATTGGTCGACTGTTTTTTTTATTTCTTTTTTTCTTTTACGTAAATTTAGGATGTGTGATAAAATATTTGGATGATTTTTATAAAAAAAACTTTTTTAATAAAGAATCTGATAAATAACGACGATCGATAAATTTAAAGTTTTTTTTAAAATCTAAACATATTTAACTTTTGAACAAAAACATAGCAAAATAACCACAATCTCATGATACCAAATCTTCTCAACATAGTCTCCTTCCTGCTCAATGATCATGTTATACTTTTGGTTTAGTTTATTTGCTTAACGGTATATCACCCTCCGTGGGTTATTTAATGCCAAAGCTATTTTTTAGAAGAACTGAAGTAGTACTCTAAAATCCATAGGTGGAAGTGATAAAGGGGTTCAGTTTTCTCAAGGACATTAGTCCAAAACCAAATGTTATCATATTTACCCAACCCCTCTGCTCGAGCAGGATATGACACAAGGTCAATTTTTAAGCGGAGTTTAACAGGTTTGAATTCAGAGTATTCCTTTTCCTAGACTAGTTACCTCACAAAGGCTGAAGAACTCAGTCTGTCCTATTATTTACATATAGCTGGAGGGAGAATAATTGGAAAACAACTGTTATAACACGACTGGAGTTCAAACTCGCAAATTACGATGCCACTGTTCAGCCCTTTCAGTCCTACACCATAGGTATTCCTCAAAATAACACCTCAAAATAAAGGCGTAATCACCTCGTGAGAAGCTTCTCGATTACTTGGAAGAATTGCCTTCTTCAACCCATCGTCCTTGGAGAAACTGACTATTGAGTGCTTTCTTCAAAGGCCCAAGAAGATAAAAGTCTAAAGGTCAGAAGTACAGCATGGATGAATCAGCATTATCCAATCATGGAATCTAATTATTTTTCTGGTCTTTTAAACAACCGTGAAATCTTGCAAAAATGCATCTCTTAACTTCAGATTTGTAGGTTGATTTTGACAGCAGGTCAACCTGTCCAGGGTTATTTTACGCATATAGATAAGGGAATCGTTATCAATGTACATTCATATTAATTTTTGTATACTTATTTCTTAAAATGTTTTTTTTTTTACTCACGTTCATATCAAATACGAATAATTTTTAAACAGAACTATTATTCTCTCAGATGGAACCCTGACAGGTACTACCATTCCAGGTCATAGTGGACTCGGTAGTAATCAATACTCCCAAGATTTCCAGAAATGAAGCCATATCATCAAATGCAATTTCGTGTCATATCCAGGATACCCCCTTTTTTGGAGGAGGGGGTCTTGCCCTTCTGCAGGGGATATCATATTCAGCATAGCATATTCTAAGCCCCATCGACAGATCGAAGAAAACTTTCTCTGAGTTTTGACGAAGCCATATTTAAATAAGTGTAAACGAAGAACAATAATTGTCCAGTTCCTGTTACCAGGGAATGGGCGTATACTAATTCGAAGATGAAAATACGGTGGCCGATAAAGTGGAAAAGATGTTATACTTTGAGTATTAATTTCATTGCGGACTTTTGTCCTCATCTTGGTAGTTTTTTTGTTTGTTTTTTTTTTTTTTGTGATTTTTTTTTTCCTAACTCCATTTCGGCCAAATTTCACCTCCGGTGATTAACCGCGACCTCGGATAGGAATGAGTCTTGTAACCATATCCCCAGTAATTATTGCCTTCCATAATTGTTGTCTATCGCACTACGTTTTGACCAAGTAATCCTCTGATCGGTTTGAGTAGGAATTGAAACCGCTATCTTCTGACTCACCTGGAACCGTAGAGACTCAACGCCTCTATCTGCTGCGCCACGGGCCCCGAAGGTCAATCAAAGTTGGATATTTTCGTCTTATAAATCCAATTATTTGTTCTCCCCACCTGGTCTTCCATCGTCGGACAGAGGTGAAATTTGGCCGAAACGGAGTGAGAAAAAACAACAAAAAAAAAAAAAACTACCAAGATGAGGACAAAAGTCCGCCATTAAATTAATACCCAGATTAAGAAGCTTCATCTCAAAAAAAGATTCCCAATAAAGACAATGTTATTCTTTAATCCAAAGTAGAAGTGCCAATCCATACATAACTTGTAATTTATCAAATGTAGTAGCGATTTACAAAAAATGATTGTATTGAAGTATCAGTGAAGATATTAGAGAATGGATGGATGAGACAGATTTTCTTTGAATTATTGTTGACATCCAAATAAGTCAGAGTAATAATGCAAGCGATACAGAAAAACAGTAGGAAACTATCCCAATATCAGGAAGATGTTGGTTGGTTTCTTTGTTAAATGGCATATCAACCTTTGTAGGTTATTTAACGCTAGTCTCCCAGAAGAACAGTAGTGGTACTATTTAACCCATAGCTGGGAGGATAAGGGGGTCCATACCTTTCCCAAGGGTATTTGCCCGAAAGTGAACGACTGGAGTACGAACTCGCTTACTACGATCCCGCAGTCCATCGCTTTAACGATTATATATATATATATATAAAGGGGCATACGATAAGTTTCCAGACTTTTTTCGTATGGGCACTTTTATTGATAGTACACACAAACTCTAGTCCCCTTCGAAGTAATCTCCTCCGGCTGCAATGCACTTGTTGTACTGTTCCAATAACTTCTTGAAGGCCCCATGGAAGTCCTCTTGTGTGAGCGTGTCAATGACCTTCGTCACAGCCTCTTTCATCTCCTCAATTGTCTCATAACGACAGCCTCTGAGCTTAGGGAATAACCAGAAGTCACAGGGAGCAAGGTCTGGACTATAGGGAGAGTGAGGAACTGTCTTGATGCCCATCTTGGTCAAATAGTCTGTGACAAGGAGGGAGTTGTTGACTGGTTTATTGTCGTGGTGGAAATGCCACTGACCCGATTTGAAGAGTGCTGGCCTCTTCTGATGGAATCTCTTCCTGAACTCCCTTAAAACCTCAACATAGTAACCCTAACCCTAACCGTAACCCTTGGCCAATCAACTCTGGTGTATTGACTTACTTGCTCCTCCCACACTTCTCATCATCTCTCACAGACTCCCTGCTTTCCTTGAATCTCTTATACCACTCAAAAACTGATGCTCGATTCATTCAAGATGGTCGAAAAGCAGTATGAAGCATTCCATACGTTTCTGTGGCATTTTTCCCAAGTTTAAAACAGAATTTTATTGCATATCGTTCTTCTAAAGTGTCCTCACGTCCAGATTGCATTTTTGAAATTCACCAGCTGTGACAATCAGGCTTTAGTAGTGTGTATTCCTACTGCTGCTGAAGCTGTTCATTTGAATCTGAAATCATAAAAATTGGTCAGTCATCTCATAAGATGTATAGCAATAAGATAATTTTCAAGAGTTGACGACAATTTTAAATGCCCATACGAAAAAGTCTGGAAACTTATCGTATGCAACTCGTGTGTATATATATATATATATATATATATATATATATATATATATATATATATATACTTTAATTGGCTGTTGGATTGTTTTCGTAAACGAAACAAGGGAGTCTTTAGATAACACTATGTAACACAAATTTTGTTCCTGGATAGTATGTATTATTTCTTCATTTGTTATGTTGTAAAAGTATAGAAAATGATCAATATTTCCTTAAAACTTTACTTCTGGATCCTGGATAAAACTTTTTAAATGGCATATCAACCTTCGTAGTTTATTCAATGCCAAAAGCATTCTTACAGAAGGAAAATAGTGGTACTGTTTAACTGTTAGTTAAAGGATTAAAAATTTCCTAAATTTCCCAAAGGAAAAGTGAACGTAATGATGCAAGTAGAGTTTGAACTCGCTAACCAAGATGTCGCAATCAGCACGTTAACAACTACATCACCGAGATACCCTCCCTAATTGCACAATCTAATACACATTTTCTTCCTGGATAATATATGTTAGTTCTTGATTGCCTATGATGTTAAAGATAAGAAAATGTCCATTATTCCCTTCAAATTTTACCTTTGAACACTGAATAATGAAATTTAAAATCCTTCATAAAAACAGGCAAATTTGAACATTTTCATTTGCATTAAGTCTAAATAAAACAACTTATGAATCCAAATTTACATTTACTGATTCCAACGTTATTCAAAAACGAACAAAAAAGTTTTGGAAGTTCTCGAAAATTCTTTATTATCATCACATCAGGTATGTTTTGGAAAAGGAATCAATTTTCGAATTTCATTTCTCAGGTCACAAAAAGAAAGTTTGAAAAGAAAAATGTATCATTTGAATTTGCTTTATTTATAAACAATTGGGAAATAAAATTTTCTGCATAGGATCCCCCACCCCCACCCGATAAAAAACATTTTGTTATATAGTGGATTTGTTTGAATTTAAAATTTTAAAAAATATAGAAATTTAATACAATTTACATGAATTGGCTGTAAATATCCGGAGATTCTTCAAGTCTTCTGAGACCTGCAGAAACAAGAGATTTTTTTTTAATAATCAGAAAGCTTTTTGGCAGACATTGCAGGAAGGAATATGAAAACTTGACTGGACTAAAATCTAGTCAAGTTTTCATATGACAATTACAAACATAAAAAGCAGTTAAATAAGGTTTCTTGATTTTGGCGGAAATCCTGAATATGGTAACAATAAATAAGGATTAGTTATGAGATTAGGGAATGAACAGGGGATGACGACGTGAAAGATTTATTCTGTAGGGTCATGAAGCGCCCAATTAATCGTGTTTCTTGGGTAGAAAAGACCTGAGCTTATCCCTCTCCAAGTTTGATTTGAATTCAGAATTTTCCTTCTCCTAGACCGTTCAGCTTACCCTACTATTCACTCAGAGCTGGATGGAGAATAGTTGGATTCATGCCTTTCCCAAAGGTAATAGCTCTATATAAAATGCAAACCGCCTCGTTCAGGATTTGAACTCGGGTAGCTATGTCCACTTTCTTCGACGATAACCGTTATGCTACCACCGCCTTCTAATTTATACAAATGTAATAACTTACACGACATGGGTAGTTTGAAATAAGTCGTGTCTTTGGAGCTACTAAGATAGAACCTAACACAAATTAATCAAACGAATAATTCTGTAAAAGATAATTAATTTTTCCTCGAAATTCTTGATTCAAAGTCTTTTTCAATTTGCACACGCAGTTTTGAGTGTGTACGTGGGCTTTGTTTTTTTGCTTTGCTTTTTTTGGGGGAGAGGGGGTTTGTTTTGTTTTGTTTTGTTTTTCAAATTCTCTACTTATCATCACAGCGAAAATAGATATACCGGGGTATAGGCCAATATGGATATCGTCTGTCAATTGGTCTATTAAAAGTCCCACGTGTAATAAATCATGGGTTGTTAAAAGAAATAAATTTTTCATTTATTATGTTATATTTTCGTTATTATCAGCCGAGGAAAAAATAGACGGAATATTTTCATATTTTTAACTTCATTAGTTTTAATACAATGTTTAAAAAAAATCTTGTCTTACAGAAAAGAAAAAAAAATGTCGATTTAGAGTCGTATTTTATTTGCTTTGTTTTAAGGGCGGATTTGAGAAAATGTCAGGATTTTTGTGTGGAGCCCATCAAATTCTAAAATTTATTCAGTCCCACCGATATTTCCCTTTTGGAACGCATCAGGTGGATATCAAGGATTAAACCTGACCCACTTAACTATAATGGCAGGTGAGTCGGGTGGAATAGGTGGTCATAATGACGACCTTAAAGTAGGCGTAAAACTGAATCCAACCAAACAAAATATGAAATTTTCTTGTTATTCGTCAAATTGAAAGTTTGTTTTTTGTTTGTTTGTTTGTATGTTTTTTTTTTTTTTGGAGGCGGGGTGCAAGTGCAAAAGGATTAAAAAGTCTGTCGGTGACGGTAATTAATAGAATTTTATCTGAAAGTTTCAATGTATGTCAATCTATGTGATTAATGAAAATACGCTGTGTGTGAATGCGCATGCGCGCACACAGGTGCAAACGTGACATACGAAACTTGATACAACACAGAGCTTTTTTTTTACCCAACGAAGGAGAGAATTGTATTTATTTATTTAATTTTTCTATCAATGAATTCATTTATTCACATTGGACGAACATAATATTGTTCTTTCTAAAGGTTTCAGTTCTAATGTAAAATTGTTTTATATATTTAGCTGGTAATATATTTTTCCAAACCAATTCAAATTAATTTGAATGTATATTCTTGAATGTAGACTTTTAGGTTGGTTGGTTGGGTTTTATGGCATATCAACCTTTGTAGGTTATTGGTCTAGTGGGTAGAGTGTTAGCCAGTGGTCCGGGAAACCGAGGTTCAATCCCAGGTCGAGTCATACCAAAGACTTTAAAAGTGGTACTTGATACCTCCTTGCTTAACACTCAGCAATATAAGGTACGTATCAAGGGTAAAGTGGAGCTATCCAGGGAAAGGAGTAGCACCATCCTCTACACCTCGGTGTAGTAGCTATTGAAAAGGGAGCCTTCTGGTTGCCCTCGACTACGGTCGCCAACTTTACTACTTAGTTTTTTATACAAATAAACAGTTCTATTTCAAGTAATTAATTCGCATAAGTTCGCAGTTTAAATGCAAAAATAGCAAAATCTCGAAACTTCGGTTTAGTTCTATTCAACCCATAGATAAGACCCTTATCAGGTGCTACCACTCCGGGACAGAATGGACCTGGGAGCGATGGCAATGAAGGTACTCTGCATTTCCAAATGTTCCAGCATTACTGGAACCTCACCATCAGATTGTTTAGTGCCATAACCAGGACACTCGTTGGGGCGGGGGGGGCTTACCCTCTCTGCAGAGAAGCAGTCGGTGTATTCCAGCCCGACTGGACAAAGACTTTTAGGGTTACTGAGATTGTTATTTACTTAATGTAGCAGGGTACACAGTAAAGATCGAACTTACTCCATAAGAAGATGATCCGTCAGACCAAAGCTTCTTCAACGGGGGGGGATATAGCCCTCACACCCTCACCTCTTGGGCGAAACCTGAGTTGCATTTAAGAGAAGCGATGAATTATCACAAGAGTATCAGTTTGGTTTGATTTCCTGGTTTAAAGACATATCAACCTTCATGGTTTATTTAATACCAAAGGCATCCTTTTAGAAGAACGACAGTCATACTATTCAACCTATAGCTGGAGGGGGGAGCAAAGGGAAAAGAGTATTTAACACAAACGACTAAAACTGTAACTTAAAGTTTCACGCTGTATAAGGATCTATAGGGAATAGAAGATTTGTTGGTTATTTGGTTTCGTTTCGTAGGTTGTAGTAGAGTTTAACTCCATTTGTTTTCATTTTACCCCTTTTAATTTGTTGCCTTCTTTGTCTGTGGAAGGCAACAAGAGAATTACAGAAGGAAGGAACTTTATTTCTAGGTTTAATTGACTCTTCGGAGGGCCTAGGAAATTCTTCCTGAAACAAATGGAATTGTCTTGTCTCTCAGACAAGATGTTAAGATTATTTGAATCATTTTCGATGAGGAGTAAATATAAAGTCGGTGGTTATGACCAGCAGTAGTTTTTCAGTAGAGGCCGCTGCTAGCAGGAGACATGGTTTTCTGCCAAGTCCGAGACTTGGATGGACACGTGCACTGCCTATCAGCAGCTAAGAGGAAGAGGTCCGGTCAGTCTGAGGAGTACCGCTGAAGTGAAACAGAGTTTCTCTTTAGTGCAGTTAAGTCTTTCTTCCAGGCATGCGCAGCTGCTAATTCCTGCCAGAGGTTTTGAATTTATTTTATTTTTCATTTTTTCTTTTTATATTTATCGTCACAGTTTCTTGCAATTTAAGTTGTTTGTGTTTAATATGGTTTTATTTCTCGTTCCATTGACAAATATTAGGCCTAGTTACGTGAATACTGCTGGTCAATAATATTATTGCTGACTGTACGTTTTTCGTTTCATATATATCAATGTGAGTGTGTTTTGTTTGTTTTTTTTTTCATCAGACGATTGCATTTTTTCAAAAGCATGAAACTTTTAATAATAAAACCGACATAAGTTGAGATAACAATTTCTTTTAGGCTCTATCCGGCTATACAACTTGTATTTGAGCAAGTTAACAAAAACATTCTTACAACTACTTGTTCATTCACTCTAGACACGGTTAGTAGCCTATTGTTAATAGGTTCGATTATCACTGGATACCTCATCTTCTGGCTAAGCTAAACTTAGTAAATAACACACACACACACACACACACACGACTTCCTCTTCAGCAAAAAGAACTACTCAACGATCGTTGAGTTGCGATATAAAAAAAAAATCATCGAAAGTAAAATGTCAGAAATATTAAGAAAATATTAAAAAAAAAAAAAAAAAAAAAGATATGAAACCAACTTAGTTAAGGTTTCATTTATTTTATAGTATGTATGGTGGGGGAGTCGATTTCAAGATTGTTTTTTTGAATCGTACAAGGTTCAGACTCTTTAAAAGTAACATCATATAAAAAGCATTCTGATTCGTAATATTCAAAAGAGAAATGTCGAAGTAGAAAAGAATGTGACAATAGCGTTGCCTTTTAGAATTCAGTAGCAGACAACATATAAATCATTTGGGAGGACTTGGAAGATTTATAATAATAATTGTTCTTCTTAGAGAACATACTCCCAAGTGGTCTAGTGGTTAGGATTCCGCGCTCTCACCGCGGCGGCCGGGGTTCGATTCCCCGCTTGGGAAAGTAAATTTTTATTTCCTTTTGTAAGTGTATGTAAACAAATTGATCAGATTGTTCTTTTCAATTTTTACGTTTGTAAATAAGTTCAATAGATGAAACGAATAATTTTGATCTGGAACCAACTATCCCCTGCACCAGTGTGTCAAATGAGTGACAATTTGCGGACGGGCCATACACTTTTCAGCCTATGTTAAGTGGTACACGGACTGGCTTATGTGGTTTCGTTCGTCTGGTCTTACTCGTTGGCTTAGGATGGTACTCCTTTGCCTAAGGGGGCCGTCCTCTCAGGCCTTTGCCAGCTTCAGCGGGACCAAGTTTATTGCCTGGTACATGTGGCGCCCCAGTAGGGAAATGCCGACGGGGCCAAGAATTTCTGGCACTGCTGGTCATGTGCACTTCGGCCCGTGTCTCTTTCCCTCTTTAAAAAAAAGCCTTGTGCCACACTTCATCTTGGTAGGGAGATGAACAAATACCCCTAGCTATACTCGACACGTACAATAGAAGTTTAATATTCAAAGAGAATAGACCTAACATATTTTACTACTACACTAAAAAATCAGTTACAAATTTAACAGATGTTAACAAAGTTTAATCGTCAAAAGAAATTCAAAATAAAAGAACAAAAAAAGAATATTGAAACCATTTTATGTAAACTGTCCTCTTACAAAATTAATGAACACATGAAAATATTTATAAATTATTGCTTATTTCCAAAAATATAGAGATACAGCAAAAGACGACATATGTTCAACTCAACTGCCTGTTATTTGTTTTCTGCTTGTTTTATTAATTGTTCATTTTACCCGTTCGATTCCTCTGCTACAATATTAAGCAACATTTTGGTACAGTAACTCGTTATGCAAATTTGCCACACACTCTACCCAGATAAGAATACTGATCGTTGATTGTCTATTAGTAAAAGTTATTCTCGCAGATTTATTCGCCAGTTGAGAGATTTTTCCCTATAAGTTCAATCCTCACTGACTCCCCGTTAATACAGTAAAATATTTTTAATCTGTCAATTACTGACAAATTAACATTTTCCGAGCATATTTGCAAAACTGTTGTTACTAAGGCCAACAGTCTATTAAAAATAAAACCGTCAATTTTGTAAATCAACAAGGATTCTTTTTCTTTATTAATTTTGTATAAATTTTAGTATTGTGCATAAACCTGATCTCTGTAGAATAAAAAGAATAAAGCATCTGCCAGATAAAAAATCACAGACCGGAAACTGATTTAGCTATTAATTTGCTGAACAAGTTAAATGAATTAGAAATTATTAAAGTCTGAGATAACATAAAATTTTTAAAATATTTTTGGTTGTAAATCTGTTGAGTGATTTCTGTTCTTTGATCGAAGAAAATACAGTGACTTAATAATTCTCCCCAAAATAAATTAATTGAATATTCCGACATTTTTCTTTCTCTCACTGGATACCATTGTTGAGACGGGGTTGATTTTTTTTTTTAAATGGTTTTGGTTTCCAGATTAAATTTTTTGCCAAAAACACAAATTAGTATGAATAGAATATTGAATGATATAATAACACCCACAACGACAAATACCTCACAATATCGAAAGTAATTTGTGAAGATCCGAATCTTTTCGGTCAGAGAGGGATCTTTCGTAAATAATATTTTAATTTTATTCATTAAAAATCTGTTACTATGGATACGAATAAAATTTCAAGTATTGTATTTGAATTTTATTTTGTCATTTTTATTTTTAAAATTCATATTTTTATTTCTATTACTGAATCTTTTTTTTTTCTAAAGATATCTCATAACCTTATAAAAAAAGAGATTTTAGAATTCAGTATTTATATAAAATAACTCATTTTAAAAATAGTTTTTAAATGTTTTCTTTTCGTAAAAATTGATTATATGCATCGTTAACGACCCTGAAATTTGGAATCTTTTCGGTCATTTAAATGGCCAGTATATTTTGAACGGGTCGTGTGCAAACGAAACATCATGGCGCGCTTTTTGGCGCTCTTTTGTGTCCTGTGGTGGGGCGCTCTCAAACGGCTGTGGTTGCGTGCTGCACGGTTCGGTCGGGTGTGTTCCACCACTGGATACATCACCTCTGGCCTCAGGGGGCCGTCCCCCCAGGCTTTAACCCTCTTCGGAGGGGTTGGGTTTATCGCCCGGCGCCTGAGGCGCCCCGAAAAGGGGAATGCCGACGGGGTCCGAGGCATTTTTGGAACTGCCTATCGCGTTGGGCTACGGCCCTGCGACAGGACCCACCTTAAACACGGCCTTGTGCCATATTCGTACGTTGGTGGGACGTAGGATAAATACAGCGTGTGCAAACGAAACATCATGGCGCGCTTTTTGGCGCTCTTTTGTGTCCTGTGATGGGGCGCTCTCGACCGGCTGTGGTTGCGTGCTGCACGGTTCGGTCGGGTGTGTTCCACCACTGGATACATCACCTCTGGCCTCAGGGGGCCGTCCCCCCAGGCTTTAACCCTCTTCGGAGGGGTTGGGTTTATCGCCCGGCGCCTGAGGCGCCCCGAAAAGGGGAATGCCGACGGGGTCCGAGGCATTTTTGGAACTGCCTATCGCGTTGGGCTACGGCCCTGCGACAGGACCCACCTTAAACACGGCCTTGTGCCATATTCGTACGTTGGTGGGACGTAGGATAAATACAGCGTGTGCAAACGAAACATCATGGCGCGCTTTTTGGCGCTCTTTTGTGTCCTGTGGTGGGGCGCTCTCGACCGGCTGTGGTTGCGTGCTGCACGGTTCGGTCGGGTGTGTTCCACCACTGGATACATCACCTCTGGCCTCAGGGGGCCTTCCCCCCAGGCTTTAACCCTCTTCGGAGTGGTTGGGTTTATCGCCCGGCGCCTGAGGCGCCCCGCAAAGGGGAATGCCGACGGGGTCCGAGGCATTTTTGGAACTGCCTATCGCGTTGGGCTATGGCCCTGTGACAGGACCCACCTTAAACACGGCCTTGTGCCATATTCGTACGTTGGTGGGACGTAGGATAAATACAGTGCAAACGAAACATCATGGCGCGCATTTTGGCGCTCTTTTGTGTCCTGTGGTGGGGCGCTCTCGACCGGCTGTGGTTGCGTGCTGCACGGTTCGGTCGGGTGTGTTCCACCACTGGATACATCACCTCTGGCCTCAGGGGGCCGTCCCCCCAGGCTTTAACCCTCTTCGGGGGGGTTGGGTTTATCGCCCGGCGCCTGAGGCGCCCCGAAAAGGGGAATGCCGACGGGGTCCGAGGCATTTTTGGAACTGCCTATCGCGTTGGGCTTCGGCCCTGCGACAGGACCCACCTTAAAAACGGCCTTGTGCCATATTCGTACGTTGGTGGGACGTAGGATAAATACAGTGCAAACGAAACATCACTATTGGCTATCACACCTAATCAGGCATTCTGCTAGGTGTACACAATATGTGGCGAATAGACTATATGATCCAGAAATTTTTGTTATGCTTTTAGAAAGGTATTTATGGATGTAAACTAGTTAATTTACCTTCTGTAGACCCTTATGCTTTTTATTCACTCTGGCCAAATTTTTATTTACTCCCAAGGGTTTCTATGGGTCACTTAGAGAAACCCTGACAGAGCTAACCAACCGGTTTAAACTGTTTGAAATTATACCACAAAGGTATTCCCATTAAAGTTAACATTTTATTCATATATATATATATATATATATATATATATATATAATCGTGTGTGTGTGTGTGTGTGTGTGTGTGTGTGTGTGTGTGTGTGTGTGTGTGTGTGTGTGTGTGTGTGTGTGTGACAACATTTTATATCTTACTGGGGGATCAAGATGGAAAACATTCTGTTTTCTGTCCTTGTCGTTAATGTCATGACACGTTGACCTTTAGTATTTTTTTTTTTCTTGAGTCAATCAGTAATCCATGTCCGGAGTATTAAGAAAACGTTGTCATCTTTTAACTGCAGCATCGGCTGCCATTTAAAGAACCCGAAACGATTTTTATCCAAACCAAATGTTGTTATTTAGAACTTTATTTATTTGTCGGGTTAATATTTCCCGTCTCGAAAGGCTGCCGAGAAAAATAAAGAATAAATTGCCGATAGGAATTCTTTTTTTTTTTTTACAGAAGGTCATCGCCACTTTAAAGAGAATCTTTAAGAAAACTGAGGCTCATCTTCAATCGAGCAAGATAAACTCCCACTTCCGTTATCGACCACATCCTTTCTTGTCAGTCTCAGTTTTCTGAACGAGGTTATATATCGTCTGCCAGCAAGTAAGTTTGCAATGTCTTCTTTCTTTTTCTGTGACTCGATGAAAAGACCCAACTTTATTTTGCTTTACACTTTTAAAAAAAAGCTACGTGTTATTAGATGTGCAGAAGCTGACAGATCAAAGACACAGTAAGTATTAATGGGTCTATTTTAAAACACGCATTCGGATTATAAGCTGAAAAAAAAAACACTTCTACTCTTTTGTTGTCCTTTACTCCTTAAAATATATTTCTTTCGTTCTTTCTGATAATCATCATTTTGGGGGGATTAGTTAAATCAGCAGTGAAATTTTTCCACCATCCTTTTGTTGATATCAAGTGAACACACATACACATTAATTGATAGATTGATTTTAACGGCTTGTCAATCCGTCTAGGGTTATTTTATACTTAGAGATTAGGGAATGATTTTCAGTGATCATATATATTTACATTTTTATGTAGTTGGTTAACAGTCTTTTGCCCAATGTTTTATGGTTTCAGTTAGTCTTAATATCAATGGTTTGAACATAATCATATGGTTTCAGCTATTTCTAACTGATACTAATAATTCGAGGGTTTCAAGTAATTATTTCTATTTAATAACAGTCATTCGATCGCACATAGTTATTTAGTTTCGAGTAATAACACTGGTTTACAAAAATAAATTTTTGGTCTGAGGCAAGAATGGGGATAGGAGTTTTTTGTTAATTTGGCTGTGCTGAATTCAAATTTATAAATAGTTTTGCGCTATCACCTCTATTTTTTTTTTTTTTTTTTTTTTTGCTTTTAAATAGTCTCATTTTAGTGTAAACAGAGAACATATGTGCATATTTCAAGAGTTGCAGCAGCTTATAACAGATAAAATAGGATAGATAAAGAACACTGATTGAATCAATATACTTGGATGACACAATTACACAATTCATAGTACCACAGACAGTCAAAAGTGTGTTTTCTTAGAAGATCTGGTGTATTTTGCCTCCGGGATGTCACGCAAGAGCATCCAGCAAAAGTCTCCCATCATGCCGGGGTTCCATTTGCCTTGATAGTTGCTCTCCATCTTCGTAATGTCTTGGTGGAATCTTTCTCCATGCTCATCACTCACTGCTCCAAGGTTTGGTGTGAAGAAGTTGAGGTGGGAAATGGAGAAAATGAATCTTGAGTGACATTCGGTACCCCATATCCTCGTAAGACTTTAGCAACTTCTCAATACAGGCTTGGTAATCTGGTAGGCGTGTGTTACCAAGGAAGCCACTACAGACTGACTTAAATGCTTCCCATGCTCTCAGTTCATTTAAGTTAAGAAGCTCCTCAAAATCAGTATCCTTCAGCACTTCTCGGATCTGAGGTCCGACAAAGATGCCCTCTTTGATCTTAGCAGTGCTAAGAGCTGGGAACACAGTAGACAAGTGTTGGAAGGCAGCGCCATTTTTGTGCAACGCCTTCACGAAATTCTTCATCAATCCAAGCTTGATGTGAAGAGGAGGAAGAAGTACCTTATGTCCACCAGAGGATTCTCCTTGAGGCTGTGTTCGCCAGGAACAAAAGTGCTTCTTGACCCCCAGTCTTTCTGCTTGTAATGCTGGGATACAGCTCGACTATCCCAGAGACAGAGAAAACAACAGTACTTTGTGAAGCCCACTTGCATACCCATAAGAAGACCAATGACCTTGAGGTCCCCACACAGAATCCATTGGTACTCGCTGTACTTAATAGGTTCTAAAAGAAGCTCCATATTGTCTTAGGACTCCTTTAGATGGACAGAGTGTGCAATGGGAATGCTGGGATATTTATACCCGTTGTGCAGAAGAACAACCTTGAGACTTCGCTTGCCGAAAAAGGAAGCAAGGTCTTTGTTCCTATTCCTGAAACTGGTGATCCTTACATCTTCCTGGACTAGGTTCCACTGTTTAAGCCGAGAAGCCAAGAGCTCTGACTGCTGTTTTGACAGATGCAAATAACGAGCAAGATCATTCAGGTCTCCTTGCGTGATCCAGTGTGGCTCATTGCCACTTGTTCCTGGATATGTAGATTCAATATCTTCCAAAGATATTGACTCGGCAGAATCCTTCCTTGAAGGCATTTCTTCATCTGATGAGGAAAGAAGATCCTTATTTACTGGAGGTGTAGGTAAAGGAATATAATCCGAATGGGGAACAGGTCTCACAGCAGATCGAAGGTTGGGATATTTGATCTTTTTCCTAGAAGATGAATTGAAACCAGTTACATTAGTTAAACAAAAATAACAATCATCTGCCTGGTTTCGTGGCTCTCTCCAAACCATCGGGGCTGCAAAGTTGAAAGCCGCTTTCTTGCCATTAAACCATGCAGTTAGTCCATTGTAGCAGGGTTTACAACAGATGTGTGGAGCCCAAGTCTTGTTCTGATCACTAATTTTACAGTCAAAATAGTGAAAGTAAGCGGTTCTGAGGAGGGAAGTGATGGTTCGACGCTGTGCAACTGTTGTGAAGTCCCCACACACGTAGCAAAAAGCTTTGGCTTTGTTGAGGCATCCTCGACATTTTAACGTGCTTGAAGCCATTGGAGAATCTGAAAATATAACAAAGTAAAACTAAATGTGCATTTGAAAATGTAATACTAATATTTAGTAACCCAAAAGATGTGTAACACGATAGTTGAGGGACACCAACCTTCTGCGCCGCCTGCGAGACAACCTCTTCCAATGACTGCCAGAGTGTGGATTGAGACCTGCTGCCTTAACTGTCAAAATCCGTCTTGATATATATATATATATATATATATATATATATATATAATGTAATGCTATCATTTACATTTAGTGCATAATAACTAAAAAATAAGCCATAAGTCTCACAATATTAGAATTAACCCTGAATTCATATACGCCTTTATGTACTGTATATGTAGAAAATGCACACTATGCATATCTAAAAAAAAACTAGAGGTGATGAGTAAAAACGGATTTCAAATTTGAATTCAGCACGCTCAAATTAGGTAAAAATGGGTATTTTTGTGCTTGCCTCAATTTCTTTGTAAAACCCGTGTAATAATTGCAAACGATGTAAACAATTCTAACTTAAAAGTAATTATTCTTAATACAAATAACTTCCAGTTTTATTGTATCAGGTATTCCCATCAAACATTAATAATTTTCAAACAGATTTATTTGACCCAGAGATGGGACCCTAACCAGTACTACTTATCTGGGTCAGAGTGGACCTGGGAGTAATGTTAATCAAGAAGTAACTGCATCCTCCACGGTGCTCTAGAATAAGAGTCTCATCATGAGATTCAGTTTAGTTTCATTCTCAGGACACCCTTTATTTGGCAAGATGAACTGTTACCCCTCCGCAAGAGATACAGCCAGCATATTCTCAACCCCACACACAGGACGACACCAAGTTCGAGTGACATGCTGCTCTGTAAATGTATTTTTTTATTTTACAAGTGAGTCCCCAAAGCGCAGTGGTTAACGTGATGTACTGTGACAGCGTAGTAAACGAGTTCGAACTCCAGTCGCGCCATTCCCTCACTTTCAGAGTAATACCCTTGAGAAAATTATGAACCCCCTTATACCCCTAACTATTGGTTAAATAGTACTGTTACTGTTCTTTTACAAAGATAAATTTGGCATAAAATAACCCCCGAAGTTTTATATGCCATTAAACAAAGAAACCAAACCGAACCTGATATTACCAGTGGTAGATCAATAAATTCGTTGCTTCACAAATTTTGATCGGAAAATTTCATCATATAATGTTCAGTTTATGTTGTGAATATTTTCCCATGAATTAAAGAAGATTATGTAGAAAAATGAAATATTTTGTAAAGATAAATGCTTTTTATTACTTGATTTTCTTCACAGCTTGTATATACAGGACTGCTCATAAATATTTGAACAAACAAATAATTTACTTCTAATTGCATGTTTTGAAGGTTAAAAACAGGAATAATACGCAAGAATAACGAAACTTTATTGCCATCAACACAACATGGCTTATAATTAATCATGTTTTCAGTTCTTAGTGCTAAAGAGCTGGAAAATATATTTTTAGTATCCTGGAATAATTTTTTTTTTCTCTCCGGCAAAATCATGGTGAGAATGAAAAGGGCTGAAAATGAAAAATTATATTTCAATGTGAAAGAGTTGCCAAACTAATCAATTAATTTTAATCCAACCACCTACTCCAAATTCTAAATGAACTCCAAAATTTTTGGCATGTAGATTTTGTGCTTGTTCAAATACTTGTGAAAAGTATTGTATAAATAGTGAATAGTAGCAGTTTGACCTATAAAAGTATTTTTTGTGAGTTTGGACCAAAACATTTGTGTCTTTGTTGTCGATACCAATTAACCAAAATACTACGACTGAAATATTTTGTCTTAAAAATGTCAAATAAGTCAAATTGATGTTTCATTTGATTAAGGCAATATATTCTAAACTCAACCGCTTGCTTCACCTCACACAAATCTCGTACCTGTTCATTTGAAACTTTGTTGTTTGTTCACCTCATCATAATACCAGTGCATTGGCTACAATGTAATATGTGTATATTTATTTGTTTGTAAAACTTATGCCTTATGTATAAACCGGTACATTTCCCGGACGAGTCTGTTAACATTTCACATAACGCAAAAACCCTAGTGAAAGCTGTGAATCCAACTATACTCTCTTCAGCTAAGCATAAATAGCTTAGCAGAATAGGCTCTTTAATCTGGGTTTGGCAACCAGTCTAAGAGAATACAAACTAGTTGGTTAAAGATCGATCATGTGTTGCATCCTACTTATGGTGGAGGGGTTAATTAAATACATACATTGACTTGCTTTTATTTTAAAGATATTTTTTAAATAGTTTTAGATTTCAAAGTAATCAGTGTTTGCAAGGAGTAGAGGATTAAAGCCATACAATTTTCACCTCTGTGTTCAGTGATAGCTCTGGGAACAGCAGCCTCACCTTGTAAGATGAGATTTCTGAAATATACACAGAGTTGATTTGACAATTTCGTGAGACAAATATTTACAAGTCTTTGCATAAAAAGAATGACATGTTTGTCTTGTAGTTATTTTGGCTCAAAACAGAAGTCCTATTCTCCCACCCACATACACGCACTTACATAGAAGAATAAAGAGAAGAAAGATAGAGAGAAGTTAGGTCGATAAACACGTGAACTGAAAAAAAAACGACTTCGTTAGATACGAATTCAAAAATATCTCATTCAATCGATTCAAAAACAACTTTTTTTCTAATGACATAGAAATTTACAAAATTTAACATTCAGGAAAACTTTTATGATTCATATTTTTCCCTTACAACGTCCATTTGAAGAGAGACACGTCGTTGGGGTGTCAAGGTAAATAGAGTTAGTCTCGAAAATCAATTCAAACGTTGATATAGCATTAAAGTAGTGAGTAGTGAGATTGATTTTAACTGGGTACTCCATACTTTGTGCCAAATCTAAACAAGGCTTTGTTTTAGAGAAGGTGACTCGTGTGGTGTAAAGGTTTGCTATTGTAGGGAGACAATAAATAATTATCTCCCTTAGAGAATGACCATGTCTTTTGAGAACTTTGTAGAGTCAGAGAAATCCATTCTCGACCTTTATTTGCCTTTTTTCTTTCAACAGTGGAGACGTTTTCTTACCCTGCTGTGGAGTCACATGGCAATATAAACCACACTTGACAAGTAAGCTTTTTCCATTTTGTACCCCTCTACATACTGCTTGTTTATGGAAGATTTTTTATATGTTGGAACAAGTTATTCTTTCTTTTATTACAACTTGTATGTATATCATGTATAAATCAAACGGTTCTGTACGTGTAAATGAACTTAACTTTCCTATTGTTCATTCAGTGTTAGTATATCACGGATATAATAATGCTAATATTGGTCCTTACTGAGTGAGAACTCTTTCTTAGCACTAAGCATTCCAATACTAGCTAAACTAGCAGACTATTTTTAGTGAGTTCGATTCTTATTGGGTGCACCATACTTCTTGCTTAATTACGCTTGGCTTAATAAATGATAACGTCCATTTAACTGTACTTGTTTGATTTTGTTTTACGGCATATCAACCACAAGAGGTCATTTAATGCCGGGTATTTGTTTGAATTTTTAAATTTATTTTACATCATTTTTAATGTAAAGTTTTAAAAAATAGTTGTTTAAACGTTTTATTATTTTGAAGAAAGTTCATTGACATTCAAATAACTATTAAGACAAGTTGTACTCTCTCTTCTTGTTCACACAACGTTTCGATCGGTACATTCTCTGGCCTTCTTCGAGTGTAATATGCACCTGCGTAAAGAAAGATGCTTTTGTCTGATTTCTTTCTGTGATAGTGCAAAGCAAAAACGGCATTAGATTTGTTTGACATAAAATGGTTCTCAAATCTTTTCGTCAAACTCCATTTTCAGTGTCTGGGGTTTGTTGTTTTTGCAGAAGCCACAACAATTAATTGATTTTAATGGCATGAGAACTTGTTTAGGGTTATTATATGCTAAGTGTTGGGGAATCGCATTCATTGTATATTTATATTTACATTTTTTGTGTAATTGTTTCATGAGATTTTCTAACATTTAGTTTTATGATATCAAGTATTCCAATCTAATACTAATAATTCTATGGTTTCAAGTATTCCAATCTAATACTAATAATTCTATGGTTTCAAGTATTCCAATCTAATACTAATAATTCCATAGTTTCAAGTATTCCAATCTAATACTAATAATTCCATAGTTTCAAGTATTCCAATCTAATACTAATAATTCCATAGTTTCAAGTATTCCTGTCTAATACTAATAATTCTATGGTTTCAACTAATTATTTCTGTTTAATAACAGTCATTCGTTTGCCCACAGTTATGTGGTTTCAAGTAAATAATAATGATAATAATCTTTAGTAAATCATTCTAACGTCACGTAACTATTCTTAATGCAAACAAATTACAATTATATGGTATCAAGTATTTCTGTTAAATACGAGTCTTTTTTAAACTAATGTCTTTGACCCGCGTTGGTGAGATCCTAATAGTTACTACCACTCCAAGTCAGAGAGTGGATCTGGGAGTAATGGCAATGAAGGGATATTCCACACAGCCCAGATTTCCAAAATTGGACCCTCACTATCAGATGTAGTTTAGTGTATTACTCAGGACCACCTTTTTTTATTTGGCGGAGGTACCCCTCGGTAGGGGATAGTGTCAGTGTATTCTAAGCCCCCTCGACAAGGTGGTAAGCCACAATGATTTGAACTCTGTGATGATCTGAGTTTTTTATATGGGCTGCTTCCTTAAATTTATCATAGTTGCCAGGAATAAATTCACCGACAGTGCAAAGCAATTTTCGAAAATTGTTACAAATTCTAAGCGGTTTTGTCTGAATTGTTTGAATTTATTTCTGGAACACTGAATCAGCAAAAGGATTTTTGCTTTTCAGGTTAATGGAATTGACTCATTAAACTGCTTGGCATTCAATAAACGAAATGTAATTGAAATAGAAATAGGCTAAGCATGAAACAGAAGGAAAAAGAAATTTACTGCGAACTGGAAATTGAAATAATAATAATGAAAACTCTCTGTATATGTTTAAATATTTAATCGTTAAGATTGTAACGGCGTATTCTTCCTAAAAGGTTGTAGGAGGGGGGGAATAGTTTTGGAGAACATCTCATTTGTATGTTGCTGTATCAAATGGTTGCGATAAGCAAGCGTTATGATTCGAACACTAAAAAATTTGAATATAGCAAAAAAAAGAAACTAATTTTCAAATTTTCAACTTTTGTGTAAAACGAAACAAAGTTTATAGAATTACAATAAAAAAAGAACAGAATTAACTTTGGTGAATAGAAAACCGATTCTTTCACTAAAGAACAAAAGTCTTTATCAGTCACAGAGTTGCGTTTAGTTTTCGATGCATTTCTTTTTTAATTATTACATTCTACAGGCGACAAACAAAAGGTCAAAACAAGGAAAGTAAGTCATTATAAATATTATTCTAGTTTATACTCTCTCTCTCTCTCTCTCTCTCTCTCTTATATAATCTTTTTTGTATCAATAAGACCAAAATGTTTATTCTTTTCATGTTGAGTAGATATCTGTACAATTGTAACCCAGAAAAAACCGAACCAATACAGTGGGTGGTTTTTGTTTTGTTCTATTATTATTATTAAATACATTTAAAATGCCCTAATTTTGAAAATAAAGCAATTTCCAGTTCAATTAGCAACCAAACAATTTGATTGGATCTACGTTTGGGCAAGATTTTCTAATCCTCCAAATAATTGAAATAAAATCATAGAGATAGTACTTACTCCGAAATGAATGACACGTTAATTTTCTTCAAAATAATTCTCCTGGACATTCAACACATTTATTCCAACTAGTTTTTCATTAATCGAAAAGCTTTTGAAACTTTTGAGGTGTGAAAATTCACCGAATTTCTTTTAATGTCCTCATAACTTCGATAAATTTTCCATTTAAGAAAGAAGAAAAAAGGCGCACACACACACACACACACACACACACACAACTGTGTCTGGTGAGTATGAAGGAGATTTTACTTTCACACGTTAGTGTTTCGCTAAAAAGAAAACAACAGCTGAAAAATTGTCCAGATTTGATACTGACTCGTCCAATCATTATCTCCCTTTACTATATAAACGGGATCAATTATGCGTAGGTCTTCAATTTGATATTTCCAACATACATAACTCAACAACACAAATCGTGAAAGGTCACTAAAAGAAGCCATCTATTAAATTCCAAAAACTGTTTAATCTATCGATTATTATTATGGCAAATATCGAAATAGGGGAATCTTCTGGAATCCATCGTACCTTTTTTTTTTTTTTTTTTTTTTTTTTTTTCGTATTTTGTAACTGGTCTGCAGGCGTGGTAAATAAAGAAAACCCTCTCACTCTCTCTCTCTCTCTCTAGAAATATGAAGACTCTTAGATTTTCTGCAAGATATCGCCTCCAGCTAATTACGTTGATGTTATCAGCCCGAGGGTCACAGATTTCCGATTCCACGGAAGTAACTTTCCGTTTCCCTTCTTTTGCAAGAAATATATAAAAAGAAAAAAAAATTGCCAAAATACTGAAATCTCAGTCTAACTGCATGTTTTTTTTTTTTAATTCTTGTAAAAATATGGTTGAATATTTTTAGTTTTGTTGCAATATCCCGAGAAAATTTCAGTAGATTATTTGAAAAACTAAAAATAGTAAATCTTTAAAATAAGGTCACACTAAGTAACAGAAAGATCTGAAAAGAAATACAAAAGAAAAAATATTAATAATGATCGACTTTAAATAATCATCAAAACACTTCATATAAACTTGAACTTTTAAATCTTTTAGATTCTCATAATAATGAGTTTGCTATATGATCTCTGTCCTACAATAATAACGCCATTTGCATGTACTAAATGGAACCGCTATTATGAGACGTTGTAAAACCTACAACTTTTGTTTCATAATTGTCGTTACATGTGCATATAAATTTCATACATTAAATATAAAAAGATAAAATTTTAGAAAATACATATAAAATTCTTGAGCAACAATTCTTGATGTTGCATTATAAAAAAGAAATTGTCACAACTTTTAAAAAGCAAATTAAAAATTAATTAAATTTATGAAGAGGGTTGTCAATATTAAATGATTTTATGAATTTTTCCTTCATACAAAATAAACCAACTTTCAAATCGCTTTTTCCCAGTCCAAGGAAACGATTTCATTCGAAGCTGAAAAAAGTATGTCTTAGGATAAGTTAATTTTTTTCCTAACTTGTATGTTTAGGTAGCCCACAGATTTTTTTCAAGACTAATATCTACGTCTCTTCCGTTGATTTCTACCGCATTTTACGACTGATAACATTCTTCAGAACTTTGAATTTAACTCACTAAAATTTGAAACCAAAAAAGAGTACAATGTGGCTACTGTGGTCCCGCTGAAATGTACTGATAGCGACCCAAGCTCTTAATTGATAAATTCCAACGAAGAATTCTGAAATTTAAAATTAAAACACGTTAATAGACTCTTGATATTTGAACCAATGAATCCCCACGAAATTTCAGCGAAAAAGTAGCATGGAACTAAAAATATCCGAAAATATATTCAGGTTTAATTTTGTCGTCATAAACTGCGTGAATTATATGAAAGTTTAGAGGAATGTTCCGTGTAAAAATAATGCCCACTGAAGAGAACCGGATTAATTTGTATTTGAATAGATCGACAAATCGCATTTCGAATGGTACTATCTGAATCGGATTCAGTTTCCCAAAATATTTTATGAGACAGGGGCATTTAAGACAACCCCAACGTCATTTCAAAATGGAACATTAGAAAAAAAAATTTGAATGTTAGTGGGACTTTATCAATGTTTCTTATTTGGCCCACGTCAAAATCATTTTCTCTTTTTGTTAAAAATTTCAAAATTCTCATTTTTTGCAGGTAGAAATTCCTATTTCTTATAAGCTTTTCTTTTTCTTTTTTTTTATGCTGGGCGGGTGGATTTTGAAAGGTTGGAGTATTTGAAGTTGATTTTATTTTACATTTATCCATCCCCCCCCCCAACACACACCATCGGAACACATTTATAGGTAAAACAGTCACAAAAGCGTCAGACTACTCTGACCTTGATGTACGGTCCCAGAGTCAGAATCTTCAGGGCCAGGCACTGCTCTTTCTTTCCTCCCTGTTTTTTTCTCCCCTACTTCAGTCCTAGGTTAACTGATTCAGAATATTAGACAAGTTCCGTTTACCAATCATTCTCATAAAACAGTCTTTTATTATTTGGGCAATAAGCAGAGAAAAAAACTTTTATTCACCGACGTGGGATCAAAAGTATTGAGACTGAGGCTTTAAATTCCAAATCTAAATTAAGATGTGTCCAGAGCTAAGTCAATTATAAAGTGATTACGTGTAGACTACTATCAAAATGAGTCTATGCAAATCCTTTATATCTATCTATCTATTTCGAAATTTACGATTGTGTAAGCGCCAGGTCTGGCCCTATGCAACCTTTTCTTGTTTCGTAATCTGAAAAGTCATCTCAGCGTTAAGATTTGATGATGTCGGTAGAAAACTATAAAAAATATTATGTTGTCGCTTCACATTATATCAAAAGAGAAATTTTAAAAGTGCTTCGACGCCCAGAGGAACTATTTGGGTGAAAATCAACGCTTGTTAACCGTTCATTCTTGTCTTCATAAATACAGCTTCAATGTCAATACTTTTAACACCCCCACTCCGATAGACTCTTCAATAGCATTTACGACTCCCACTCCTTCGGCCAGGAACTATTTTTTTTAAATGAACCGTACATCGAACATTACTATAACTTTATCTGTATTTCGCTACTTGTAGTTTAAAGAAAATTCCTTTTTGTGTATTTATTACAAACTAACAGAAATTCCAAGGTGGGACTAACTTCAGTAATGGATATGTGAATAAATCCAATTAATTAACTAATCAAACAGAAATGATGAGCCTGTTCACCACTTAGCAACAACAGGTTCTTTGAGCAACCAAACAATTATGTTATGTCATTTGATTAAATCAATAAATATAAACTTGAATTATGGATCATAAATAGAAAAAACCATCAATATTTCAGGGATGCAATGGTTAAAGCGATGGACTGCAGAATCGTAGTAAGCGAGTTCGAACGCTAGTCGCGCCATTTCTTTCACTTTCGGACAAATACCTTTGGGAAAGGTATGAACCCCGCCTTATCCTCCTTGCTACGGGTTAAATAGTACCACTACTGTTATTCTAGAAGGATGGCTTTGGTGTTAGATGATCTAGAAAGGTTGATATGCCCTTAAACAAAGAAACCAAACCAAACCTATTTACTAAACTTGGCTTCGTTGTAGAAAAAGACGGGAAGAATTAGGCTCCCGGTGAGAATCTAATTCACAATGGTCTGCTAATCCAACTTGCTAACGATTACACCACGTAAATGGCCCAAAATCTCAGAAATAGAATAATATGCTGGAGAAATTTTTCAAATATAGAAATAAAATTGCACTGTTGTCGCTCACTCATCATTAGAGTCCAAAAGTGTGGGGGGTTTTGTGGGGGCGGGGGTTAAGTAAGGTTGTTACCAGCTTCAGGGCAAAAATTGCTTTATTTGAACAACTAAGAAATTTAATTTCAAAAGCTGTCAACAATCGCTTTTTTTAAGATCACAAGAAAAGAATGCAAATAAATCTAAAGATGGTTCTATCATAATTTGAATTTTAAAACTGAATATGCAAATTAGTCATCTCCATTAAGAAAAGAGACGCTAAGTTGGCAAATAGATATGTATGTACAAAAGTTAATGTACAAAAGTTAATGTGAGCAGCAGGTTATATTAACAACACCTTTTGTGTACACACACACACACACACACAACTTAAGTGTAAGTAGTTCAATAAAATTCAGGAGACAGTAAAGGAAGGTCAATGTAAGACATAATATGATCAGATGACATCAACTACTTTTGAGCTTTTGGTCAGACTAGAACTCACTCGTCGGAAACTTTTTTATTCCAAATCCTTACAAGTAAACTGGAGTTTAAAGGTTTGGAAAAATGCACCGACGACTCGAAAAGGTTTGCAGGCATCAGAAAAATTCCCCCACACCCTGCTTACACAAAATATTTCGTCTTTTATACTCAGATGATTTCATAGATACAGACCTACATACATTCGCAAAACGTTCCGCCCTTCATTTTTAAGCGTTGTAAATACGTGTAAAGAGGAATTTTCCGTGTAGACATGCCGACATAAAATGCCGCCTCAGACTTTTGTCTTCTTAATATTCAAGGTTCGTTTCTTTCATCGTCTTTCATGTCTTTGTTAACATAGCAGCCTTAACAATAGATTCTCTTTCTCTTTCTTTCTCTCATACTTTTTTCAGCTTTTTTGTTTTTTCTTTTTACGCCTCTTCTTATCTTGTCCCTTCTCTCCTTTTTTTTTTCACTTTTATATTTATTGTCCCCCTACCGATCTGTTTTTACAGCATCTCTTGTTTCTATTATTACCTTCCTACTCACTTTGTCTTTCTTTCTTAACTTTTGTTTCTATACTCTCTCTCTCTCTCTCTCTCTCTCTCTCTCTCTCTGCCTATTTCTCCTTTCTTTTTTTTTATTTCTCATCTCTCTGTCTTTCATATAATCTTTTCTTTCTGTGGTTCTCCCGCTTCTCTCAGTATTTCCGTCTACTCACTTTGTTTTTATTGTCCTTTCTTTTACATTTATTGCTTCCATCTTTTTTCATACGAATTCTCTCTCTCTCTCTCTCTCTCTCTCTCTCTCTCTCTCTCTCTCAAAACTTTTCCTCCATTTTTGTCTTTAAAAAGAAAGTTACAACAAAAGCAAATTAGGAAGCAAAATAATTTCACGCTTCTTTCCTTCTCCTTTTCTCTCTCTCTCTCTCTCTCTCTCTCTCTCTCTCTCACACACTCTTTCTTGATTTATTTTTCTATTGTGATTTATTGATTTTTTTTTCTCTCTTGTCTTTCGCAGCCTCAAAACAGTCATCAAAGACAAGATGGAAAAATTCTCTTTTTATCAAAGAACTTTCTCAGCCGCTTTTTAGAAGTCTTTCATGCTGCAAAATATGCCCGAAAGGCGGCGCAGTCGTCTTTGCTGCTGTTTGGAAAGGTAAGAGGAAATGCCGCTTTATTTAATGTCTACTCTTCGTTCCCACAATGCCATATTTTCAAACACACACACACACACTCACACACCAAGGTACGAACTTCAATCTATACACACACACATATGAGTGTATGTTTGTTCCCATCTGCATACCTAAGCCTAAATATTTCCAAATATTCAAGTGTTGCATTAGAGCGTCGTCGCTGGTGAATCTCCTAATGGAGGTTGTTTTTGCAAAACGTCTCCCTTCTTGTATCAAGGGAAGATCTAACGAACAAATGTCCATCAGTTTCGCTTTCTTCTCGACGTTATTGATTTTTAACTTATTTGTACTTGTCGATAATATCATTGGCATTACTTCGATTTCTTTTCTTTTTACTTCACTATTTTTTAATACATAGTTTTAACTTTTCATTACAAGACAATTTAAATACCTTATGTATTTTCAACACAAATGAGACAAAGACGGGCGCCTGCCGAAGAGTTGTAGTTGACAAGATTCGGTATTTTCTTTGAGACCTTATTTCTTTCTTTTGGCTTCCTTCCTTGCTTCTCTTCTCACTTTTTCTGCCTCTTCCTCTTTATTCATCTCTCTCTCTCTCTCTCTCTATATATATATATATATATATATATATATATATATATATGTGTGTGTGTGTGTGTGTGTGTGTGTGTGTGTGTGTATATACTTTATTATTCCTTATATTCTTGATCGTCTTTTGAATGTAGCATTACATTGTAAAAATAAACAATATATCTACCTCTCTCTTTCTCGCCCTCTATCCAACCCCTTCCCCTCTTTCCCCCTCTCTCTCTCTCTCCCCGAACCCCATTTCTCCCTGGGAAATCTCCATGGTGTAGTGACAACGTAATAAGCGAGTAAGAACTCCAGTCGCACAATTACCTTTGGACTAATGCCCTTAAGAAAGGCATGAACCGCCTAATCCCCCCCCACTACCGATTTGTTAAATAGTACCAATACTGTTCTTCAACAAGGATTACGTTGGCATTAAATAACCAACGAAGGTTGGTATGCCATTTTAAGAAAGTAAATTTCTTTCCCTCAACTTTTTATTCTTCCATATAGTCTTGGTAGTCTTATGAATGTAACACGTTACTTTTGCAAAATAAACAATCTATAGTTTGGCATGCGTTCACTAAGATTGTATTGTGATTATTGTAACGGAAATGTTTGGTATTTGCGAAAGTTTCCAACAAAAATCTGATTTTTCAATCATGTATTAACTGTTAGTTTTCGAAAAAGAGGGCGCTGCAATTTTTACTCTCTATAAAATCTTGTATTGTATTTGCTCGCCCTAAAAGCCAAATTCAATAGCAGGTTTATTGTTTTTTATTGTGGAGACACACATACATATACATCGCACACATACAATTTCACATGATCAATACTAACAAAATTTACCCAATGGCCTTTGCTTTCCTTCTTAGGGATGAAGGTGTGTCTCTAATCTTACCCTTTTTAGTACAAAGAAGGGTTGCTAACTGACTGTTCCTCATCGACCAACTCTTTTTATAATCGTTTTCTTCCACAAATTTGGGGTTTGATTTCTTTACAAGGAAGATAAATAAAAGTTGTTTTTTTAAATAATCATCTTTTCATTCTTAACTTTGTAATTCTATTCTCTCCATCACTGAAATTACTTTTTCACAAACTTTTTTTTTTTTTGTTTATTTTCCTCACTTTATTACCGGAATAGGTTCACAATCTCTAAAAGAAAAATTTGTGAGAATGATCTAAATAGACAATAAAACATTAGATGAATAAAAGAAAAGTTCCAAGTGTTCCCAGTTGCACAATGTTAGGAAAAATTTAGAAGAATCTGAGAATGTTCCTCAATTCTTTTGTTTCTTTCATATTTAAGAATTTAAGACTTGTTTATGGCAAAGGAATAATTCCAGAAATTTTTTTGTGTGAGACAGGATATCACAAATGAATATAAAATGCAACATTGTTTTCTGCTTAACCTTGAAAAAAAAAGCAGTGGAAATTCTCGGTAGAGGATCCCGGAAATTTTATTTTAACAATGCAGCAGATAAAAACAATAGTTTGAAAAAGTGATCTATGATGATAGGAAAACATTTACAATACGAAGATTGGAAGACTCCATTTTGAAGTGATGTCGGAAACATGACTTGACCGCGGACCTAGACACTTTTCAGCCGAGACATGTTTGTAACATCTGCAGTAAAAGGTCTATTTGCCCAAATGTCTGACTTGCTAGTCATGAGATCTCATGACAGCGCGCACAATTATTGGCTAATTTCATACACAGTTCCTAACTCGGGGTATCACACCTGAATTTTGTATGTGTAAATCTGCAAGGAATCTGAAAAGCCAAAGGAGAATGTACAAGATGAATGCCAATGCTAAAGACTGTTTTTTTGTTTGTCACGTGTGTGGAAAGGGATTTTCAACTTGGCCAGTGAGACGGCATGCATCCACACGACGGCTCTACTACGCCAATTAATGTGTCAAGAGGTAGTGCAGCATTGTTTATGTGTGAATGGTACAAAAGGCTCCATTCCCCTGACGGATCAAACTCTTACCTTCCTTCTACGCCATGCAGAGAGAAAAGTGCATTCGTGACTTTTTATCTGGTCGCTATGGCAACAATTTATATCACTTCCAAGTGATCATTCTAAAAACTCATTTAGCAGTGAAAGCAAGCGTAGATAATCTAACAATAAAATAACGTCATCTCCTGACATTTTTATTGGTCCCTAGTTAAATTCTCGTTTATTTCTTTATTAGTGGGTAAATTCTCATGGTTAACCTACAAGGATTCAATAAAAGGCTTGATTCAAAATACCTAGATAATGGACAAGAAAATTCACCCGAAGAAGGTCGAAGAGAACACTGGAAGAAACTTTGACTATGACAGCGTTTTTATTTTTACTGAAAATTGTATTTTAGAGAGAATTTTGGATATGCTTATTGACACATATAATTGTACCTATACTCTCAATGTTCGCTAACAAGATAAATTAAGTCTAAACTTCCAGAGTGAAATTTTAGTGTGTTATTAATAATCAAAATCTACTTCTCTTAAAAAGAAGATAATTTATTGATCAGACTGAATGTAGTGTAAAGAGGCTTATCTACCCGGCACTAGGGTGGGCGTTGCTTTTACAACCTGCATATGATATGGAATAGACAATTTGGCTTTTATCAACCCGATAAAAAAAAACTATGAACATCGATTCAGGGAATCTGTTTAAACCCCAGTATTATTGAGCGAATCATTATAAGCATTTACTGTGACCATCAGGAAGTTATTTGCTTTTTATATAGAAAAGTTTTTTTTCTTTTAGTCTTGCTCTCATTGTTTTGGATTTTTGCATAAATTTCTCTCTCTCTCTCTCTCTCTCTCTCTCTCTCTCTTATTGTTCGAATCAGCAACTATGAAGCACGTTGAATGTCATTCAGTTGCCTGAAAGTCACAGCTCTCTCTCTCTCTCTCTCTCTCTCTCTCTCTCTCTCTCTCTCTCTCTTAATGTGTGTTATTTGAATCTGAAAGCCTTTAGTTGATGTCACTTTCATATTAGAGATTGGTTCTATCTAAAATTCGTTGAAATTCGACGAACGAAGCCAACGTCATTTAAAATACTTTTAAAAAAAGTTTTAAATGTTAAATAATAATGATGCGAAACAGTGCTTCAGTTTCCCCCTTCGCACACAAACACTCACTTTCTATCTCCATACTCGTCATGGGGTATTTTGTAATCCAAGCATTGAATATATCGAAACTTCAATAATTTCTACCATTAATCCTGTGTCAAACTGAACGAGTGAGCTTTTAGTGGCCACTAAATATCTTATAGCTAAGGGATTTTTTTTTGTTGAGTCTCGAATACCAACAATAACAACAATCTCGTTGAACAATACAGTGAGTTTACTTCATGTCAAAGCTTCGCTGACAAAAACATGGCACGTCTCAAGGGCCAACGGAAGTTTCCGCCAAAAATTCCTGTTAGATCACGTGCGCTGGCAATTGAAATTCTTTTAGTGAGAACCAATAAGACAATGGCACTGAATTGCACCACAAGAGGAATGTCAACGGAATGTAAGCAATGTTTTAAATCACTTTACAATAGGTCCACTTCCTGTGTGGCACCCCAAACTAAACCGATCTTGCATCACATGGGGAACTAAACAAATGCAACCCCCCCTGTTTAGGGGTTTTTAACTATTTAGTCCAAAAAAGATTTTTGACAATTCTTAATATTACTTAAGAATGTTTCAAATAATAATATAACTGTATATGTATATATCAATTTGTATTATAGATAGGAATAGTCAATAGCAGGGCGCCTCAGGTGGTGTAATGGTTAACAAGTTTGACGTGCAAACTTTCACGAGTGAGTTCGAATCTCATCGGGTGCTCCATTTATACAGCCTTGTGTCACATCTAAGCAAAAAGCTTAGTAAATTACAACATGTCTTTGTGTATAAATTATTAATATCAAATTTTGGCATTAAACAACCCATGTCTGTAGAGAAACAATAAATATTTATCTCCCAAATATAATTTGCATGTCGTTAGGAGCCCTGTAATTGGCAATTCCAAAAATCTATCCTATACTTCCTCTCACCTCTGGTCTTTAAACTATTGACACGTTGCCTCTGACTCTACAGGGAACGGTAAGACCTCATGGATATCTTTTTACTTCCATTGAGAAAGTTAAACTTTTTTTTTTGTTCATGGAACAATATGTAAATAGTTCTTGCTGTTGGAACACCTTTGTGTATTTCTTTTTAATATCACTTGTATGTATATAAAAGGTTACATATTCTTGTCTATACAAATGAGTTTTAGTCTTTCCTTCCGTTGGTTTTAGAGTTGATGTATCATGGATATGCCAGTTTAGATCCTTGGAGAGTGGGGGCTTGACTAAAATATCTTTCCTATCATCCAACATCTAATATGCTGTTAAATAAAATCAACCAAATCATGACTCCCTCAACTAAAGGGGGTGCGGGGGAGTTCTTTACATTAACTCAAGCGATATATATATAAACAGGGGAAAAAAGGAATATTTCACGGATAATTTGGAGCCAGAACAAAACATTAATGTCTACTGTGCACGTCTCAAGAGGCGTGCTTCGTCTAACGGTTATTGTCAAAGGAAATGGAATCTGCGACTTCAAATCCTGATCGAGGCTGATTGCGTTTCACTTTGTATTGGAAAAGGCATGAATCCATCTCTTCTCCCTACACTTGAGCTCTTTCATCTTGGTTAGGCAACCAGTCTAGGAGAAGGAAAACTCTACATTCAAACCAGCAGTATTCCACTTAAGTTGACCTTGTGTCACCTTCCTGCTCGTGACGGATGGGTTGAGTAAATACTCTTGTATGTTTGTGTATATATATATATATATATATATATAATGTAAATCAATAATTCCATAGCCTAATGATGTAAAATGCATTTATCTTCCTCTTGTATTGTATAAACTCATGAATAAATTTATCTTGTGTACCAGCCAACCTTAGATTTATTGTGACAAAATCCTTAATTTATTGAATCATCATTAAAGCAAAGGATTATTTCTTCTTATCATTGTAAATTTTAATTTTGAAAAATTATTACTCATATGTAATTTGTTTTTGTGGCTTTTTTATTTTGATGGGGAGTTCAAAAAAAAAATCTTCAAGATTCATCCTCCATATAATGGAATACTTTGAACTATATAGCTTTGTGCAAACAAACGATTATTATTGAATAGTTATTTAAAATCATATACGTAATTGTGTATAATTTGCATTAGATAAGAACACATGGTATCATATAAATGTCTGAAAACAAATAATTATAGACAAGATTTTGAAAAATACGATGGAACATTGGAAATATACTCAATTTCAAATATTTACGAAATTATCAAATTTCGGGATTAAATAACTCATAAGGGGTTGATATGCCATTAAACCAAACCTTCCTGAGGGTCTCTGACCAAGTATATCACCTCTTCAATACAATTTTACCCTCAAGGTTGTTGTAGGAGAGTCAATGGTATCCGATAGGCCATTTCGAGCAATGCAAAAAGCTGAGATGACACATTGTCCACTAAAGTTGATAATATTCCTCACCAAGATGCTTATAATGATAACTTCGACGAGGTCACCTACGACTTCCTCTTCTTTGTCAACCTGACCACTCTTTAAAAGAAGGATGGCAGTACACATCTCGACGAAAAGCAAAAATATCCGGCAAGACGATAGTGCAAGAACCAAAGCCCGTATCCCCCAGGTTTGGTTTGCTGGCGGTTGCCAGATTGTTGCCGTCAGAGAATTCATAAAAGATTCTCAGCCTGGACTCGCAGACTCCAATGCCTCATGGTGAAACTCTACTTAAGAAATACTTTCAACTGTATACGACAAGACAATTTGTTGGAATTGTGATTTTGACATGTCCCATCTGTTTACTCTTTGGTACATCTATCATGAAGGTTTCCAACGAGCAAATGCCGTTATGCCTTCCCAATTTGGGATCTGGAAGATGCTACAATTGGTGGTTCGGTCGACACCATCTGTGACCACAAGAACACCATTGCTCCCACTTTGTCGAGAATTGAGCTAGAGATTTAATAACTGCAATCAGAAATGTTTAAATGTCAACTACAATGTCGTTTCTACATCGGACTTAAGAAGATATATACATTAGCACACAGAGTACCGATCACTTGCAAGGGCCATTTCTTCATTTTTGACCAGCCAAGTCGGCTATGGCTGTAGAATACACCGACTGCTTCTCTGCAGAGGAGTAAGACTCCCCCATCGAGTGTCCTGGATATGATACTAAACAATCTGATGTCAAGGCTCTAGTAATGCTGGAACGTTAGAGATTGAGGAGTACCCTTTCATTATCATCGCTCCACTCAAGTCTAGTAATTTGCGTATATAACTTCTATAAGCTAAAAAATTGTAATTTTATTAAGTTTTAATGAAGCATTGTATTTTATATAATAGGTTAATGTTTAAGTTTTTTATATTGTCTTTAATAAATCCGGTGTCTACAAAGATGCAGATCAAAGTACACAAAATGAGAAAATTTTATGACGACTAAAAATGGAAATAAAAACATCAACACACAGACACAAATATTTAGTAACTGTCTTCATTTTCATATCGCATCACATAGATTCTTTGGTGAACAGGCAAGAAAGGTAAAATCTAAAATAACTACTCATCTCTCTCTCTCTCTCTCTCTCTCTTTTGTATATATATATATATATATATATATATATATATATATATATATATAATATATATATATATATATATAATCGGCAGTAACAAACTATTTTCATAGCTGCAACTAAATTTTCAGACTAAAAATCGATTTTACCATTAGAATTTTTAGTTCCATTTTCCACTTTTTTTTTTATTACTGAGTTCCTTTGAACAGAACAACCTTGTGACCAGAAAATATTCTGTAAAGCAGCTGCTCGGTTTGATTTGAACGATGGCGTCTCCTGTTTCAAAATACCATCATTTTTCTATTGTAAATGTCACATTTTGTTAATCGAGCCAAATATCTCCTAAGTTTTTGACGTATGGCATTTTATGAGTAGCGAGAGATTTTTTTTTCTTTTTCGCTGTGTTAATTTATAGCGTTTTTGTCAGTGTCAGCAAATAAGCGGTCATAATCATTTCCCTCGAAGTCACAGAAAAGTCATTTACGAAATTTGCCTTAGAGCTACTGAACGACTATTTGGAAACAGGCGGCGGAACCGGATGTTATCTATACAAGGTCATTCACGCTACCAACCTGCTTGCTTCTTCTAATCGCAAAAAAGCTTAAGTTTTCTAATACCGCGTGTTAGGAAATCTTTTGTGTATGTTGTTTTGTCAGATAATGACCTAAGAACATGCGAAACTTCAAACTTTAACTCATCAGAGAGTAACACTTCTGCAACAATAATTCATGTGTCTACTACTTGGATCTCTCTCTCTCTCTCTCTCTCTCTCTCTCTCTCTCTCTCTCTCTCTCTCTCTTGCCCAGTCAGCTGGGGCTGTAGAATACACTGACAGCACCTCTGCAGAGGGGTAAGACCCCCCCAACGAGTGTCCTGTATATGACACTAAACAATCTAGGTTCTTCAGCCTTGGTGAGGCAACTAGTCTAGGAGAAGGGAAACTCTGAATTCAAACCTATAAAGCTCCGCTTAAAAAATTGACCTTGTGTCATATCCTGCCCGAGCGGAGGGTTGGGTAAATATGATATGACACTAAACAATCTGATGGTGAGGTTCCAGCAGTGCTGGAGCTTTGGGGAATGCGGAGTACCCCTTCATTGCCATTGCTCCCAGGTCTATTCTGGCCCGGCGTGGTAGCACCTGATAGGGCACTATCTATGGGTTAAATAGAACTAACAGCATACTTATGCTAAAATGAATTGTTTGAGTAAACTGAATAGCTTGAAATAGAAATGATTTTGACAATTAAACCGTTCTTACATTTAAACTGCATGCTTATGCTTAACTGAATTATTTGAAATAGAACTGTTTTTCGACATTAAAACTGTATTTACACTTAACTGAATTGTTACATATAACTGCTTGAATAATTTGAAATGGAAATGTTTTTGACAATTAAACTGTGTACTTATGCTAAACTGAATTGTTTTAAATAGAACAGATAATTTACATAAAAATGGCGTTAAATAACCTACAAAGGTTGATATGCCATAAAACCCAACAAACCAAACCAAACCATCTCTCTCTCCTCTCCTCTCCTCAACCCGGTAAAATAAAAATAACATCTCTTTAGTGAGGAATGATCGGAACATTGCAAACAGGTTATAACTTCCTGTGTTTTCTTGACTGACTTCTGAAGCTTGGCGGGATTTTATCAAATTGGATCGAAAATATTTTCGAGAGTTTCTTGAGAGATTCGATCTCGTTGATAAATTCAGAGAAAAGAATCCAACTAAGGTAAAATAAACTTGGACTGGTCAGGGCACCTCTGGTCAGTTGCCTCGATCAAGTGTTGATTCGGAGAATCGATTTATATTTATTAGGTGGTCCAAGTTTTGAATCATTTAAAAAATTATGACAACTAATTTGTCTGCGAGTCAATTAAGTTAAATAAAACTAAGGTTAGGATATCTGGTTATTAGAAATTCAACACATTTTTATTGGATGAGGATTTTCAAAATCATCTAGAACTAATGTACAAGTGAGAACTGATGGGTGTCATTTGGGAATAATTGGTGGGCAAAGATTAAGGATAGAATTAGAATTTTAGCTGCCGCCTATAGAAGAAAATTCAAACGAGATTGACAAGCGGTACAAAGAACGTTGGAATCTAGAAATAAGGCAATAAAACCGAGAGATAGTAGAAATTGCCATAACTAAAGCGGTACTAGCTTTTATACATAACAAAAAGTACCAAGCTCTTGTAATTAGGGCGAGATTAAAAAGAATTTTTTGTGAGACAACAAATATGATTTAAGAACTTTAGAACCGAGGAACTTCGACATGCTTCACTGTGATATATCGCGAATGTTACATCGTCGAACGGACAACGTCAGACAAAATACGAAGGCAAGGAGTTTCGTGGTTAGTTTTAGAAACTTTTCACCAGGTAGGCTGAACTGAGGTCTACTCAGCTCGATGCCTATCTTGCCAATTTCCTCACCTCGAGATGAGGTGGGGGGGGGCGCATAACAGAGGATTAAATTCGACTGGCGCAGAAAATAATCGGAACGGACAATTCTCCGGGGATCGATGATCTTTCTTACGAAGCGTACTTGAGGCTGTCGTGCATGTTTGTCTCTTTGCTGACGACTGTCTAAGAGCTGGTTGAAGCAGGGGTCGATCCCCCAAAGCTTCACCGGGATAGTATGGTTTCTGCGCAATTCTACGGGATTACTTTTACCCATTAACGATGCTATACACTGACTTAAAGATTTTGGCGAAGATCTTGATAGACAGCTTTTACAGACGCCTGACTCTAGTCTAATCATTCCTGCGTTTTTTTGCCCAGGAATATTCAGGAGAGTCTTTATTTAGTTCGCACGACTATAGAAAAAGTCAAAGCCTTTGATTGGGTTGACCTAGGTGTCCAAAGCCTTTGATTGGGTTGACCTAGGTGTCCAAAGCCTTTGATTGGGTTGACCTAGGTGTCCAAAGCCTTTGATTGGGTTGACCTAGGTGTCCAAAGCCTTTGATTGGGTTGACCTAGGTGTCCAAAGCCTTTGATTGGGTTGACCTAGGTGTCCAAAGCCTTTGATTGGGTTGACCTAGGTGTCCAAAGCCTTTGATTGGGTTGACCTAGGTGTCCAAAGCCTTTGATTGGGTTGACCTAGGTCCTTTGATTGGGTTGACCTAGGTGTCCAAAGCCTTTGATTGGGTTGACCTAGGTGTCCAAAGCCTTTGATTGGGTTGACCTAGGTGTCCAAAGCCTTTGATTGGGTTGACCTAGGTGTCCAAAGCCTTTGATTGGGTTGACCTAGGTGTCCAAAGCCTTTGATTGGGTTGACCTAGGTGTCCAAAGCCTTTGATTGGGTTGACCTAGGTGTCCAAAGCCTTTGATTGGGTTGACCTAGGTGTCCAAAGCCTTTGATTGGGTTGACCTAGGTGTCCAAAGCCTTTGATTGGGTTGACCTAGGTGTCCAAAGCCTTGATTGGGTTGACCTAGGTGTCCAAAGCCTTTGATTGGGTTGACCTAGGTGTCCAAAGCCTTTGATTGGGTTGACCTAGGTGTCCAAAGCCTTTGATTGGGTTGACCTAGGTGTCCAAAGCCTTTGATTGGGTTGACCTAGGTGTCCAAAGCCTTTGATTGGGTTGACCTAGGTGTCCAAAGCCTTTGATTGGGTTGACCTAGGTGTCCAAAGCCTTTGATTGGGTTGACCTAGGTGTCCAAAGCCTTTGATTGGGTTGACCTAGGTGTCCAAAGCCTTTGATTGGGTTGACCTAGGTGTCCAAAGCCTTTGATTGGGTTGACCTAGGTGTCCAAAGCCTTTGATTGGGTTGACCTAGGTGTCCAAAGCCTTTGATTGGGTTGACCTAGGTGTCCAAAGCCTTTGATTGGGTTGACCTAGGTGTCCAAAGCCTTTGATTGGTTGACCTAGGTGTCCAAAGCCTTTGATTGGGTTGACCTAGGTGTCCAAAGCCTTTGATTGGGTTGACCTAGGTGTCAAAGCCTTTGATTGGGTTGACCTAGGTGTCCAAAGCCTTTGATTGGGTTGACCTAGGTGTCCAAAGCCTTTGATTGGGTTGACCTAGGTGTCCAAAGCCTTTGATTGGGTTGACCTAGGTGTCCAAAGCCTTTGATTGGGTTGACCTAGGTGTCCAAAGCCTTTGATTGGTTGACCTAGGTGTCCAAAGCCTTTGATTGGGTTGACCTAGGTGTCCAAAGCCTTTGATTGGGTTGACCTAGGTGTCCAAAGCCTTTGATTGGGTTGACCTAGGTGTCCAAAGCCTTTGATTGGGTTGACCTAGGTGTCCAAAGCCTTTGATTGGGTTGACCTAGGTGTCCAAAGCCTTTGATTGGGTTGACCTAGGTGTCCAAAGCCTTTGATTGGGTTGACCTAGGTGTCCAAGCCTTTGATTGGGTTGACCTAGGTGTCCAAAGCCTTTGATTGGGTTGACCTAGGTGTCCAAAGCCTTTGATTGGTTGACCTAGGTGTCCAAAGCCTTTGATTGGGTTGACCTAGGTGTCCAAAGCCTTTGATTGGGTTGACCTAGGTGTCCAAAGCCTTTGATTGGGTTGACCTAGGTGTCCAAAGCCTTTGATTGGGTTGACCTAGGTGTCCAAAGCCTTTGATTGGGTTGACCTAGGTGTCCAAAGCCTTTGATTGGGTTGACCTAGGTGTCCAAAGCCTTTGATTGGGTTGACCTAGGTGTCCAAAGCCTTTGATTGGGTTGACCTAGGTGTCCAAAGCCTTTGATTGGGTTGACCTAGGTGTCCAAAGCCTTTGATTGGGTTGACCTAGGTGTCCAAAGCCTTTGATTGGGTTGACCTAGGTGTCCAAAGCCTTTGATTGGGTTGACCTAGGTGTCCAAAGCCTTTGATTGGGTTGACCTAGGTGTCCAAAGCCTTTGATTGGGTTGACCTAGGTGTCTTGGAGGCTGTTTTGTTTGCGGCTGGATTCGAATTAAACATCTGCAGCTGTAATCCTCTTGTCTGTGTGTCCCCCCGGAGTCATGGTAGAGATGAATAAGGTAAGATCGAAACCCTTCCACTTTGTGAGGCTTTAATTCGTTAAGGCTGCCCGCTCTCTCCCCCCCCCCACATGCTCTACGTGTTCTTGCGTCGGAACCCTTTCCTTTGCAAGTTGAGCGCGAACCTACTCTCATGCGCTATTACACAACCCGGTGCTTCCACTAGACCAGGTATTCTGCTTAGACTGATGATGTAAGTTTACTTGTAACGAACAGTGCCGAGGTCGGCGCATTCAGCAAAGAAATCGGAATGAGGTGCCTCAATAACAATGAGGCATCGATCACTTGATGGGTGATTCGAAATGCCGTTAGGATCTGCAAGAGACTTTTCTCGACGTGTCTGGCAATTTCCCGAGAGTGCATCTGGTGTGATAATATCGAGGAGTCGATCACACCCGCCTACTTTCACTGCCCCCAGTCGTACGGACGGACTGAATGGGAAGTTCTTTTTTTTCCTCAAAGCCACACAGTGTTCTGTATGAGAAACGATGTAGTTCCGTCGCTTCGGCATTATGGGTCATCATTTGGAAGAAGTGACTGAAGGAATTTCAACGGGGGGCGAGTTTTTCTCGTTTCAGACGCGCCTACTGGCTTTTTGCAAACACCAAATTAAAATTCTCTCTGAGAAACAAAGGTTCTCTTCTTTGGAGTGCGGCAAAAGGTACTATTTACCAACCCCTCCGCTCGGGCAGGATATGACACAAGGTCAATTTTTAAGCGGAGTTTAACAGGTTTGAATTCAGAGTTTTCCTTCTCCTAGACTAGTTGCCTCACCAAGGCTGAAGAACCTAGTCCGTCCTACTATTTACCCATAGCTGGAGGGAGAATAAGGAGGTTCATACCTTTCCCAAGGGTATTTGCCCGAAAGTGAACGTAATAGCGCGACTGGAGTACGAACTCGCGTACTACGATTCCGCAGCTCATCGCTTTAACCATTACACCACGAGTGCGGCAAAAGGTGGATGATAGTTGCGCGTCTTTCCCGCGTCAAAGGTACTAACTTTGAGTTTTTGTCACAGGTTGAGAGAGATTTTGGGTTCTTGGAAATTTCAAGGAAAACCCATTCCAGGTAAGAGAGACTATTTTTTTCCCTTTGTTTTCAAAAAGCAGTTTAACTCTACGAGAATATGTTAGCACATTGGCCCGAATGTTTGATTTTTTTTCATCTCATCCCATCCCTATTAGATGACAGACTCGAGTTCTTTGGATGTGTGAGAAAGACTTCCGCTCCCTACACAGTATTTTTTCAACTGGTGAACTAGCTTTTCTGTCATATTAGTCTGTGAGTGGGTGTGGCAATACTAACTTTTTTTAATTTGTGTGTGTATATATATATATATATATATATATATATATATATTCATTTGTTTTTTCGATAGGAATATTTTACCTTTGCAAATGTGATTCTTAATTATTCGCCCTCCTTCACAATTATATAAATATAGAATTAGGTTAGGCACTAATATAGCGACTGACTTGTTTTGGAGTTGTAGAGCTAAAGGTTTTCCGAATAATTATGCCGTCATTGTGATGAATAGATTATTATAGAATGTTTTTGGGAGAGTAAATGGAACAAGTTAAGTTAACGTTAGGGTTGTGATAACCACTCTCCCCTCACCGTTTTGTCCATATGCCACATTTATATATACATATTTCTATAATATTCTTTTCGTTCCGGCCTTGGCACCAAGAAGCATGCAGGACTGGGTGCATCTCTCGGCTGGACAAAGGCTTTTACCCAAACAAACCTTGTGTCGTACCACGCAAGATACCACGCTCTGACGTAAGGTCTTCATAGTCGATCTTTCATACTACAAAGGACTCTTGAACTACTGAACAGGACTTTCTCTTCCTAATATACGCTTAGTATTTCATGTAATACTTGTATCCATTCAATTAAGTTTGCTCAGGCAATAAATATGTTACTTCGTCATGAATTGTTTTATATTGCTTGGCACGAGGAAATGACAAGCCATAATATATTTCCTCTGCTACAACTGTGTTCCTCATTCTTTAATAATTATGGTGGTGAGTTTTGATACACAGAGACGACAAATATACAAAGACCAAAACTTTCAGGTCTTCGATATCAAAGCCCACTTGATCCTGTCCCACAGTAATATTCGAAAAAATGTCTGGTTTAAAGAGCGCGTCTGTAATATGTTCTGGGAATTTTATCTGTTTTCTTAAGTCTCCTTTCATCTGTGAATCGGGTGTTTAGGTTAAATAATTCGATTTTCATCTTTGGATGCGTCTTTCTTTTGCTCCTACTTTGACAAAGTTTGTCTTTTTCAAGTTGACATTGTCACATATTGCCAGTTTGAAGACATTTGCAATCTCTAGCAAAACGTGTATCTTCCATGCTTGAGTGCAATTGCATAATTGCTTTCAGTGTGTTCTAGGGTCCCTCTGCTATTACGCAGATAACATGTTGGGTGATCCTCATTTATGTGGTTTCGTGGGACTTGGTAAAATATGATCTTAAAGCAGTTGTGATAATAGTCTATCCACTAAATGTCTGTCCACGTGACTTTTCACTGCATGACGTCCTCCCATTTTGTGCATGCACTTTTTAAAATTACTTTTTGTTTGCATCAAGAATAATTCTAAGATAACCATCTTTTCTGTTTCAAAAAATATCAGAATTTTTACGAAGTTAGAAATGTTTACTGACGTTGAGTTAAGATCAAGTTCCTTGTATTCATATGCTGGTTGTTTATTTTTGCATTTACTGTTATATCCCTTGATTTTTGTTCAAGACAACACCGGAAACTTCTCGTGTATTAGTCAATAGATATATATGCATTGATAACTGGTCCATAGTGAATATTAACAAGTCATTTGCTAGATTTGTGAATTTGTTTATCATAAAAGCCCAATTGTTTTCGGTGTATGTATTGCGTATGTGTGTTCTACGTATTGACAAAATGAAAACAATCCACTAAACAAAAATAGCAAACGACCCATTTATTTTCGCGAACCGGTTTTATTTTATATTCCTTGAAAGAAACTCGCCGTGTAAAAGAGTTTGAGTGATTTAGATAGAAGCGGCTGATCAAGTAAACGTGTCACTGGATTGAAGTGTTTGCGCATCTTCCATATCTCCAGCTTTTTTGGATCCTCTAAGAAAAGTGATCTTCCTTTTGCGAGAGGCTGGCAGTAAAAATAAAGAACGTGGCGGGGGAAGAAAAGGAGAGCATGACTCTTGACCGGAGGTCAGGTGACCAAAACTTTTTGTGTGATGGAGGAAAAAATGTAAATTTATATTTTTATCCTTTTATTTATTTTATTTTTAATCTTTTTTTTTTTTTTTTTTTTTCCTCTCTAGCACTGCAGTGCAATGCAAAACTAAGCTAAACTAATATTTCCACACCGACATTTTTATAGAAACAAAAATGTTATATGTCGTTGTTTTACTTAGTTTACCCGAAGGTCAGAAATATGGGGGCACCCAGTAAGGGCAGAGCTCACCACGCTTGTCACTTCATATCAAACGTGTATGAAATAAGAGAATCATAGTTTTCCAATGATCGACCCTCTCAAGCCAACTTCATCGTTTCATTTTCGAATGTCTTCCACCGATTTCTTTTCAATTTCTTCGACTGTCTTCACCCATCCCCCTTCATATTCCTCTTCTTTGACATCTTTACTCTGTTTTACTCCCTCCTTTCATTTGACCTACTAAAAGCTTCGTTTTTCTTCTATCTCCCCCACCCCCATTTCATTATGAGTGGATTGCCGGAAGTGGATGTTTTTCATACTAGTGACACCTGTTGGCTAAAATAGGTCACAATGCCTACGCTTACTTCCTCTGGTCTTTTATTTCCCTTTTTATACTTTTTTATACTCCTTTTCTTGTCCCTCTTCTTTCTTCCCCCCCCCCTCTCTCTCTCTCTCCGTCCTCCGTCTTTCACATTTTTTTCCTTTCTTCTTCACGTCTATCCTTTGTTATTTCTTTGCTTCATTGATTCTTTCTTAGTTTTTCTTTCTTCCTCTTGTTCTTTTCATCCATCTAATTTCCCTTCTCTTTTTTCTTAATATCCTCTTCTATTGTATTGTATTACAGTTTTGGGGGGATTTTTTTTTGTTGGTTTTTTTTTTTTTGTTTGTTTTTTTGCCTCACTATTTCTACTTTTCCTACTTTCTGATGTAAACAATAAGATACATGACTTTTCTTGTGGCAGTCATAACCCTACATTTCTCACAGCTAACAGATTGATGTTCGAAGTTAAAAGTGAGTATTTCGAGTATCTATTTTCAAAGCTAGGCTGATGGAATATTGTGGTTTTTTTCTTAACTAATTCAAAACGCTTTTCGACATCAATTTTGAGAACTTGTCAATGAAATCAACTGTTTCGTTTTCTGAACGGAACTTATAGGAAAAGACTCTTTGTCAATATTCCCCCATAGACCTAACATTTCATTGGGTGAGAGTTGGACTTTTGGAACGGTTAATAGTTGTTCAGTTTGCTTTTTCTTTGATCTCTTGGATTCCACATTATTATAAAATACTTTTTATCGCCTCTTTTAAATTCGGCCCAGGAAAAAATTTGATCGCTTATTTGCAAGTCACACGTGGAAACGACTAACGTAACCAAGGAGATGCAGCTGTCAATATATTAAGTGAATATCCATTTCTATTTTAGTTTTCCTTGTACAATGTCTTTCACAACTTCAATTGAATTATCCATTCTGAACACATTCAAACCAATTTCGATCCCTTAAAGTGCTGTATTTATAAACTATATTCATCTTTTTTGTCTGGGTTGTATTTTATATATATTTAATCTCTCTCTATATATATTCAGTGATAGAAGCAAGAAATAAAATGATGTCAGGTTTTACATTTTTCTTTAAATGTCCACTGTAATGACAACAGTCACAACCAAATATATCCTCTTACTAATATTTAAAACTGAAAGTCCCATTGGCTCAGTGGTAGTGTTCACCAATGGCCCGGAAGACCGGGGTTCAATCTCAAGTCGAGCCATACTAAAGACTAAAAAAAAAAATGGTACTTGATGCCTCCTCGCTTAACACTCAGCATTATAAGGTACGTTTCAAGGGTAAAGTGGAGCAATCCAGGGGAAGAAGTAGCGCCCTCCCCTTCACCTTGGTGTAGTAGCTATTGAAAAGGGAACCTTCGGGTCACCCTCCACTATGGTCGCCAACTTTACTTACTTAATATTTTAGACCAAAAACACACAGACACACATTATGCGTGTTTTTATTTTTTGAATGCACATTGTTTCAGTGTGTCACATACACAGTATTTTTTAACATAAAGATTAGTTTTTATCTCAATATTATTAGGCATTATTCTTGATTTGCATTAAAAATAAAATCCGGGTATCTTTTGTGGAGAAAAGTAACTTTTTTTATCATAAAATATTGTTTAGGGTGTACTTTTGAGCAACACTGCATTATTCAATTAGTTGATTCTATTATCGATGAATTATTTGGAAATCCGAATCACTAAAAAAGTTTCCACCAAAGACAACAAAAAATAAACATTAAAATAAAATTTGTTTAGTTTTATTTTCCTTGCATCTTTATAGTCTTACACACACACTAAAATAAACTCCCATCACATATTAGCTCCAACAAAAAAGTTTCACGTATTTGAATATCACCGCACCGAACGAATTCGAAATTGCCAATCACGCTGCAAACAGCTTCTTACCGACCCAGATGGCGCTCTAAATGATAAGAGAAGCCTCATCATTGTCGAGACGCATCCTGGGGGCTCAAGTGACCCTTCTCCTTCGTCACACCGATCTCACCGATCAAATCATCTTGTACGGCCCTCCTTGACTAACGTACGATATAATGCCTTACGGGATAACAGCCAGCTGTCAGAGAGACCCTTTAGGGCATGCCGACACGCACGGTAGAAGGGGCACACGTTTCTGGGCAAGCGATGGGTCTTCCCATCAGACGAATGCACGTTTCTGAACGACGAGAAAGATTGTCCGGCATCTTCCTTCCAGAAGGTACCAATCTCATCGGCCTAGGAAGCAGAGACGCAGAATGTGATGTCGCTTCTCGACGTTCGGTACTCCTAGACCGCCTTCGGACGGGTGAAGCTGACAGATATCCCGCCGCACCAAAAGAGCCCGTTTATTCCAGGTAAACTAGAAAGTCTCTTACGTGGCCAGAGAGTGGTCGCGGCTACGACCTTTTTCTGTTCTTCCGACCAATTTTTCTCCAGATCAAGAACAAACCAGATACCAAGTATCTTGCATGGCCTGTCCTTCCAAATGAAGGGACCGGGATGGGCACGGCTCCTCCACGAACCCAACCGCAAACCGGGGGACTTTTCGCGGTTAATCTTGGCTCCCGTTACGACTTCGTACTTTCCGATTTCTTTACTCACCTCAACTACCTCAGCACTGCTCTTTACGAACACGTTAACATCGTCGATCTATGCTATGTACTTGGCTACCTCAGTGGAGCCAGGTAACGTGAGGTCGCGTAGGACCGGTTCGCCTTTAACCTGCGCAGAAACGGTTCCAGCGCAATGAGGTACAACATGGGCGACAAGGGACAACCTAGAATCGACCAAGTTAAGGAGAAGGGCTTCGATCTTACCTCGTTCACTTCCACCATGACTCCGGGGGACAAATAGAGAAGGTGAATCCAGCTGCGAAAGTCAAGACCAAAACCGACCGCAGAGAGAACAGCCTCCAGAAAACTGTGGTCAACCCTTTCGAAGGTATTGTACTGATCTAAAATGATCAGCGCAGCATTTCTGTCGACTTTTTCTATGATAGTGCGAACCATGTGAAGGCTGTCCTGGATAGTCCTACCCTTGACAACTGTTCAGGGTAAATCAGACTAAGCAGAGCAGTCTGCAAACGGTCTGCCAAGATCTTGGCCCAAATTTTCAAGTCGGTGTTTTACATCGTCAAAGGACGAAAATTGCTAATCCCATCCCAACCATGTTTGTCCTTAAGTAGCAAATTCACTATACCACTGGTGAAGAGCTATAAAATAGTCCCCTGCTTCATCCACTTGTTATAGATAGTCGCCAGGAAGGGCACAAACATAGGTGACTCTGCCTCAAGTACACTTCGTAGGACAAAACCATTCGATCCTGGCAGCCTTGTTCATTCGACCGTTTTCAATGCCTGCCGGACTTCTTCCTCCGTTATTGCGTCCCTCACAGCCAGCCGCTTCTGTGAGGCAAGGAAAGTCGGCAAGATAGGTGACGAATAGAGCGGAACATAGTCCGAGCTCCCTTGTGAACTTTCACGAAGTAGTCACCTACAAATGGCTTTATTTGTAGTTCGACTTTAGCCGGTGTTGGGACACTCGCGATATGCCTATCAAAGTTCATCAACCCGTAATTCTTGGGCCATATTCGTCGCCTCACAAGACATTCTTTTTAACTTAGCCTAACTACTAGAGTCTGATACTTCTTAATTTGAAAAGAGGAGCTTTAGCTTTGCTAGTGGCCCCACTATCTCCCTCCATAAGCACTAGCTTAGCTTCTATCAATCTTTGCTCGGTTACTTTATCTAAATTGAGTCTCCTACAATAGTCGGCTGCAAAGGATCAAATACTATCCTAAAATAGCCCCACTATTTATTACCAATGATACCCTCCGTCAATTCCCGCTTTAACATTAGTTCTAGCTGGTCCCAAAACTCCTTCTCACCCGGATGGGATGAGTTGAATTTCCCGAATCCAGACATACTATGCTTGACCTTATCTAACCTAATTAACACACTTAGAATTTTGAGGTCAGAATTTTTATAAGCCTCAAAACTTGGACCACCTAAGAAATCGACCGGTCCAAGTCTACTTTAACTTATTTGGATGTCTTTCGTGAAATTTGTCGACAAGATGAAGTCGTTCGAGAAACTCATGACAGTACCTAACATCTAAAGTGTTAGTACCGGAACTAGAGCTCCCTTGATCTGAATTGGGATCAAGGACGGCGTTCCAATCACCCACTAAAATTACCTGTCTTGATAAACTCACGTACGGCTTGATGCGCCGAAAAAAAGGCGGGAAGCTCACTGACAGCATTATGTCCATAATCCCCAATCAAACGAAACACCTTGTCCTTTATGGTAATATCCAGTCTGCCCGCCAAGATTAGACGTCTGCTAATCAGCCAGTTGACCCCTCGAGAACGACCGTCCAAATATGGTTAGAAGGACAAAGTCCCTCGACAGAATACCCTCACGGAAGTTAGAATCGAAGTGAGTCTCCTGTAAACAACAAATATCAATACTTTGGTGTTAAAGGTTTAAAAATTATTGGGATCTTTTGGAATCTGACCTTAGCCCGCAGCCATTTAATCTAGCCAGCTATAAATCCATGATTAACACAGGGGTTGAGTACTGGATCGAAACATGGCTGGAATCGATGGTGATGTCAAGAGCAAGACCCCCGATATCCCGCAGGAAAGTTGATTTGCAAGCCCAATACAGGGAAGGTTTGATGGAAATTGGGACCCTCCCCACAACAATGTTTGGATATTTTTGGTGATCAATGAAATGTACAAGTGGGACGAGGGACTGGTTGGCTTCACCGAGCATTCCCATGACTCCATTAAAAATTCGGCCCGTCTGTACAACTGAGATGACACGCATTTAGGAAACTTTGGGGTCCTCTACACCCTTGCCGTCATTTTTTTTTTTTTTAGGTTGTGGAGGACCCTCAAGTCTTTTAATGGGGCTGGACATTTAAATGCTGCTCTAGGACACTCTCATTTACTCTATAAACGGCTTCTCCCTTTTTGTATTTGGTCCTTTTTCTTTTGCTTCACACTGTCAGTGTCAGCCGAAGAAACCTTTTGGGACTGGGTGCCTGCAGGTTGTACCTTCCTACCACCCTTACCTAACGTCAGCCACTCCCCCTTTGACTTCTCCAGGCGATCTGGAGCTGTCTCAGAGGGAGAGGTGGAAGTGGGCTTATCCCCGGCAGGTTTGCCTTTCACCGTGGCGAGTGGCAAGGAACGGTCAGACATTTTCAACGAAGCGTTCTTCCTCGGGCAAATTGAAGAAAGGTAACCAGTCTCTCCGCAATGTCAACAGGTTGGCTTTCTACCTGTCACGATAACCGGCAGCCTGCGCCCTTCTAAGTGTAACCAGTTAGGGAAGGAGAAAAAGGTTTTAACGTCAATCATAAGATCTCATCTCCTCTCTTCTCGCATACTGTCGTGGGTGGAAGACACGATCTCACCGTATTACAACAAGTATGTAGCTAAATTCTCATCGATAAGATAGGTAGGCACCTCAAAAATTGCTCCCGTGGTCCTTCGTCGCCTTAAATACTCAGTACTCATTATGAAGTCTTTTGTTTTGAGGTGTTTTCGCGTCAGGACGACTGCATCCTCAATGGAAGGCAGCAAAATGTCCCCAAAAGCGTAAGAGGTACCAACAATGACGCCCAGGTTTGCGATCGAACGGGAAATCGAGTTTTTTTGGATTTGACAATTTTGGGTTTATTTTTTATTAACCACAAAAACAGGCACTGTCGGTCGCTTCGAAGCTCCAAAAATGAACGGAAGAACATTATCCCTGACTTGCTGGGAAATGTGGCCCTTGCCAGCTGGAGAAGCTCTTCGATGTTGACCGGTACTTTAGGAGGAACAGACTAAGCATCAGAGGAGCCCCCACTATTAATAGGGTCGGGTGTTTGGGGGGGATTCTGATTCTTTTTCATTTTGAACGGTATTTGATTTGTCTTTTTTTGTTTGATTTTTTTTCTTTTTTTATCCGCTTTGTCGGGGGTAATCGAATAAGACCTTTATGGTCGAGACGTTATTTTGGCTGTTCATAAGGGAATGTAAAAGATCCCTCTATGAATGAAAAAATGTAGACAAAGGGTGGGGGAGAAATACTTTTTTGTCAAAATTTACAAAAAAACGAAAACTAACTTACAAAACCATTGTAATATAATGGCCGAGGGATTTCGTTTTATGCCTTTGGGTTTAGTTAGGCTGAGAACCTTTCGGCTCAGTGCATGGGTTACTTAGGTGCAACATTAACGCAGGTGTTCACGCGCCCACGCGCGTGTCACTCAGAGATGTCACAATAGCCCGTGATGGGAAACGGGGCTAGCAAGTGCGAATGACGTCACGCACCGGAAGCGCGCGGAGGATTTGGGGAATATGAAGAAAGTTAGTAGAGTTGAGAACTGGACACCGAAATAGAAGGGTTGACTTTCGCTTGCTCGCGGAGGTCTTGGGCAGGTGTCGCACGAGATGGGGGCGGCGGCATATGAAAAAGCCAGAATAGAAATGTCGAAGAACCTTTAAACTCAAAGGTAATAAAAAGTTTCGTAACTGAACTAAGAAGTCGTTACGTGTTTTTCGAATTTCGAGATTCCTATGTTCTATGTGATATATGTTATGAACATCCCCTGTGCATTTCGTATATTCATGTATCATGGCTATGGTACACCATGTTCCCCTGTCATGTGTGCACATGATGTCAATAAGGTTTTAAAATCTGGTAAATCTAAAACTGATAAGTTCAAGATGGAACTGAAATGAAGGCAATAAGGTCAAACCAGTCTGTCGATAGCAAAATAATATTCTTGCTCATATCCGAACGAAAGTTGTCAGTTCAGACTATTCCATTATTACAAAGGGGTGATCGGTATCGAGTATTTTTCATACAACAGTTGTAAAGTGCTTTTTCTTTTTCTTTTATTTTACTAATTTGATTTTGTGAAAAATCCTTCCAAATATTCATAAAAACTTGATGAACACTTTTTTCTTTAGTTCCCTGCACGTTATTCAATTCTTTTCAACTATATGAACTGAATTAAATGACTAAAATATCAACGACAGTTTATACTGGAATACAAATTTTCCGTTGTTACGGAACCTCAGTGATTTAAGAAGTCGTGATAATAATTTTGTCGTTATAATGAGTTGACTTTATTGAAGTATATTAATAAATAACTTTTTAAGAATGGGGATTTTTTTTCGTATCTTTGCATGATATATTACCCCATATACGCTTAATATATCAAAAAGTGGAGGAAATTTTTACTTGCATTTAATTCCAGCTTATTTCAGATTTATCATTAATTGATAAGACTTTTTCTTTTGTATTTCTTTTCAAGTTTCTGTATTAAGTGAAACTATTTTAAGGATTTGAAAAAAATTCTAGTTTTTAGAAAAATGGACGGAAATTTTCTGGTGCTGCTGTTACAAACTAATATCTTAAATAGACTTGAGAGAATATAAAAAAACGTGCAGTTCGAAATTGCTTCGTCCAATAATCCTTTTAAAATGAGAATTTACTGCATTTTATATATTTTTTAAAATCTCTCAAATTTCTAACATTCTATGATATGAGTAATCTAAAATTTTGCCTAAAACTTAGAAAATTTCCTTTTTCTTTATTCTTAAAAAGGAAAACTTCCCTTATTAAGACCCAACAGTGTGGGATCGGAAAGGCTAAATTCCGCGCAAATCAAACATACGACCTTTATAACCGTTCAGTTGCCCCGGTTTGTCAATGGATATTGAATTTTGGGAAAGGAAATTATGTTCTATTATAAACGCGTGGCATTGGAAACCGTACGATGCAGCAAAACATATGTAAAACAAGGCGAATGAACAAAAAAAAGGTCATCTGTGCGCTCACCTGCTTCATCCCGGTATAACAATTGTCCTGTGCTACAGTTCCACTAAAGTCAGTTATGAAACGGACATCAACTCCTTCAATAATGAACTATCTTCCCTTGTCCGACACGTTCTGATCATCAGCGGAGACATGAATGCTCGAATAAGCAAAGACGGAAATAATAAATTCTGTTAACACAACTCTCAAACAGACATGGTGAACATCTAGCAGTTTTCTGTGGAAAAATTGTAGACTTAAACATTAAGTTCCAAAAAAGGAGGAGAAAACTGTGGACTTTGATTGTTTAAATAATGTTAGGTTATATATTTATAAACAAGAAATGGATAAATAGGGCTATGAACTGCGAAGTATATTCGTCTTTTGGTCCTTATTTGTCCATTTTGATTATGCAATCACCATATGGTAACTATAAGAAACAAATTTGATACACTTCAGAAGACATCTGAAAGACATGCTTCGAATGAGAGAATAGGAACATTTTATTATTACCGCCCTTATGGAATCAGAAGAAGCTAAATGTTCGCCAACTAAACTAAGCGATAAATGTTAAGTATCTTAGATGTCAAAAGGAGGACAAATTTTTTTTATAAAGCATCGTTACTTAAAATAAGAAATTAAAGAAAAACACCAATAAGAAGGAACTTCTGAAAGAATTAACAAGAACATAGCTAAAAAAAAACAACATCCAAAGCCAAAAACAATCTCAATTGTAGACATTAAATGAAGTTAGCAGAAGGAAAAACACCTAAAAAAAATCTGCCACTTACGAAGAAAAACTTCAGAAGTTGCTTGGAAACCCTGGCGAAATCATGGATATAAATAGTTAAGTTGTTAAGATATCATTAATGTCCAACTTGACACCAAACTTGCACAGTTTATGGAGGATGATGTCGATGTAGTTCTGAAAACAATCAAAAGCAGAAAAGCTATGGGCCTCAAATAAATACTTCCTGCGTGTATGAAAGACAAGAAAATAGAGAAATGGACGAAAGGCTGCATTCCCCTCATTTCAAAAAAAGGTGACTTCGGAATCACAGAGAACTACAAAAGCATAACTCTTACTGTAACATATTGACCCCGGCCAAGCAGTCAAAATAGGAAATGCACCTGTGTAAATAACAGGTGCATCCGGTCGAGGAATATCAGGATATAACCTTGACCGCGGACGGGTTGAATTGAGTGCGATTTGTGACGCCCACAAGAAGGTGGGTGTCGAACAATTATATAACCCGGGTGAAGACAGGAAGTCATTCAGTTGGAGATAAGATGCGGTAGAGAAAACTAGCACCCAGCAGAGGGGACCCTCAGGCCCCCGATTGAGCAGTTGCAGAAAAGTGCTGGAATGAGGACCATGTCCCACAGAGGCTGGGCCCCCCAGGCCCCCGGTTGAGCAGCCCAGGAGAACGAGAAAGAAACGCTGTTATGGCCATAAGAGTGAGGGTCAATATGTTGCAGTTTTGTTCAGCCTCCAACTCACCTCTCGCACAGTAAAACCATTAGTAACCCTTTAGAACCCTTTCAAATAAAGTGAGAGGTATACTTTTCTAAAAAAAAAAAAAAGAAAAAAAGAAAATCGTACTCAATTCAACCCGTCCACGGTCAAGGTTATATCCTGATATTCCTCGACCGGATGCACCTGTTATTTACACCGGTGCATTTCCTATTTTGACAACTTGGCCGGGGTCAATATGTTACATTACAACCATATTCAGTAAATTTTATAATGCACTGCATCTAAATCGGATCCAACCGGAGGTAGAAAAATTCTTGGGAAAAATCAGAACGGCAATCGGAGAAATCGATTCACAACTCCAGATTCCTACCATCCGTCGAATCATCCGTGAAGTGCGTTCAAAAATCTCTTGGTAACATTGTTATACGTAGATTTCGCCAAGCCATTTCATTCCATACACAGAGGGGAAAATGGATCATATACAACTAACATATGGTCTTTCGCAAGAAACAGTTACCGCTATAATTGAGGCTTTATAAAAAAAATACGAAAGTAATGGTTAACCTGGTGGCAACACTGATTTCTTTGACGTTATCACTAAAGTTTTGCAAGGAGATACATTTGCATTATTTCTATTTATAAACTGCCTCGATTACAACTAACATCAGTTGATCTCATGAAGGAAAATGGTTTCACGCTTAAAAAGGCAAGATGCAGACCATATCCCACCGAAGCTATTAGAGGTAGACTACACAAATGATCTAGCACTTCTTTCAAATACTCTTGCCCAAGCCGAATCTATGCTACATAGCCTGGAGCAGGCAGCAAGATACATTGGTTTTTACGTGAACTCAGATAAGACGGAATTTACGTATATTAAACAAGATTTTTACGTTAAATGGCAAGCCTCTGAAATTAGTTGACCAGTTCAAATAACTCGGTAGCAATAGCTCATTTACTGAAAGTGGTGTCGAAATGTATGAAGGAAAGGTATAGACTGCTATTGATAGGTTATCGATCATATTGAAATCTGATAAAATAAAACTGGATTTCTTCCAAGATGTAGCCGCGTCAGTATTACTGTATGGATTCACCACTTGGGTGAAACAATGGGGGAAAAACTAGAGGAACTACGCAATGATACTACACACTGTTTTGAACAAATCTTCGACGCAGTACACACAAAACAATAGTTGTACGGCCACTTACTTCCCATCTCTCAAACCATCCAAATAAGACGAATAATACATACTGGGTACAGTTGAAGTAAGGACGAACTCATAAGCGGCGATCTCTCCTCAACTCCTTTATATGAACACATCAATTTTGGCCGACCAGCAAAAACTACCAAAAGCGATGGATATTAGAGACGAAGTATGTGAATCCGTGCAGTCAGCACGAACTGGGTGTGGTAGGAATCTATCTTTTCTGTTCCCGTAAGATATCAAAACAAACTAGTCTCTCTAGTCTTGGAAGGAAACCAAATCTAGGTGAAGGGTAACTTTGAAGTCAAAACCAGGTAGATGCGGTCCTTAAGGCGCAGTCGTTTTTATCAAAATAAATAAAGACAGATTCATGGAAAATATCAAGTAGATAAATAAAAGAATAGAGAACTTGCTGATCTGTCAAAATTCGCTGAATTTCAGGTGTTTAATTAAATTCTTGTTCAAGTATGTTTGAGAATTTTGTTTTTAATTTTTGTCTCAGATTTTAATGAATATAAAATATTCTCTATCTTCCCCTTTTATTCATTCTTCATTTATTATGCCTCCTTGGTTATTTCCCCTTTTTATTATTTTCTCATCTCAACCTTTAAATTTTTTTAAGAATCATTACACTGAACCTATACACGACTTATACAATATATCCCCCCCCTACAGATCAAATTCTGTCAAGTGATTCATCTAACAGTTCCCCAAAATGCCCATTTAAATTCTTTCTTGCCTTTAATTTAGAAATCATCCAATTTAATCTCTTTTTTTAAAACTCTCTTAGGAAAAATATCGAACGGATAAGTAGACTTAGTTTTTGAAATCTGTTTGGACAGTAAATTTTCTATTCGAAGAGAAATATTGTAAAAAAGGTCTACGATATAAAAAATTATTTTGAAAGTTTCAATTCGATCACTTCTCATTTTTTTTTTCTAGTAAAATAGTTAAAATCTTAATTCTTCAAATCTCTCCCAAAAACTGTAATCTTTTGCTCTTTTTATTATTCTTGTCCTTCATCTTTATTTGCTCCTCCCCCAATATTGTACACTAATTTTCATGTCTCGACACTGGAGTCCAGAACTGAGTACAATATTCTACATAATGTCTTATAAGGGTTTTAGAGATTTCAAAAACAGAATTTGGCTCCCTTAAAATAAAACTTCGAATCGTTACCATTTTGCTTTCCTTTTTTTTTCTAATTCTTTATTTTTTTTCTTTCTTTTTCTTTTCTTTTTTTTAACTCTATCTTAAATGAAGGTTTTTTTGATGAGCTCCTTTTTAATGTTGTTTTCTTGAATGTACTTACCCAACCCCTCCCCCACGAGCAAGGTACAACTCAAGGTGAATTTTAAAAGCGGAATACAACCTGTTTGATCTCAGTTTTCCTTTTGCGAGACTGTTCACCTTACTAAGGTTAAAGAGCCCAGTCTGCTCTATAATTGACCCATAGGTGTTGGTGAAATGGTATCAGCGATAAGGAAAATACAAATGGTCACATCCAGGATTTGAACTCTGGTCGTTGATTTCAATGTCTACAATGACAAACTTGACGCTTAGCTCAGCTCCTTTGAGATAAACTTCTTAACAAATTGTTGAAAAAAAGATTCTAATCCAAAATGATCCGTTGTACAATTGAAAAATTTTGAATTATCTCATTGGAAATACAGAATCAGTTTAATGAGCTGGTGGGAAACAACAGAAAGTGCTCAGCCTCTGAGAACAGAACTACAAGGGGACTACAACGACCCACGATCTTATAGTAAATTACATTCTTCTACTTCGAAACGACCAATCTAATTGCTGTGGTCCATGAGTCACAGTATTATTAGTAAAATTGTATTCCTATTGAATTATTTGTTATGCATTAATTATTTGTAGAAAATACTAGTGTGTGTGTGTGTGTGTGTGTGTGTGTGTGTGTGTGCTGAACAGATAGAGCAGTAAATAGAACAGGAAGGAAAGGGATATTAACGTTTGTATCCTTGTTTGATTTTAGAATGAATATTTGTTTATTTGGGACTATTGTTATTGTGAAAGATCGTAGAAAAACTCTGGGAGGTGTAGTCCCAGAATCGGTATCCCCAGGAGAATGCTGGCTTTGTTTATGCTGTGTCTCACCCAAAAACGACAAAACACGAGTGATTCAAGCCAAACGTCTCTGGTTAATCACAAATTAGACCAAGATCAGAGAGCGATGATATCAGAAATTATTTTAGCGTTTAAGAAATGTTTGGATACATCAATGATTGTTGTGCTATGTCAGCATAAGAACATCAATGTAAATCAAACACCTCAACATTTTCATTATCATAATTATTCAGGTTTCCACGAGAATCATCATCGTCATTTTCTCTTTTTAAGCCCGATCATAGGTTCCCTGCTGGGTAGTCGGATAATCACATAAAATACGGTAAATCTTTCTCATTAATGAAATACCTATAATCTAATACTATAAAATTCTTCTCTCTATCATCTCTACTCGCATAAAAAGATGAACAGACACCATTGTCATTACTGTCAACGTCTGCCTTTGTTCGTATCGGCATCGCTCGTACTGCCCTCTAGCGGGAGAATTATCGGCCACATCAGTGGTTAAGATCATAGTTTAGATTCTCTAACATCTTGTAAATATTATCAAAACCGACATCTTTACTTCAGAAATCTGATATAAGGCAGGTTGGTACGTTCTGATATATAACTTTTTTTCTTTGGCGTTATAACGCATTTCCTTTTCATATTAAAAAAGACTACTGTTTCTTTGTATTCTATCTTGCCCCCTACCAAAAAATAAAATAAAATAAAATACGCGTACGCCCACTCAAAGGCAAAAGCCGGACACACTTCTATATGTTCTCGTGGGCATGCACAGACACATCGACAAAAACAAAATACGCGTTTGCGCACCCTCATGCACAAGACAAAAAAAGTACATCCAAACAGGATTTTGGCAAAGCTATTAAGACAAGCTGTATATACATTATTTTTTTATAATATAAATAATCTCAGTGTGTAAATGCCTTTAGATTCTCCGCTTGTATGCAGAGAATAACAATGATAAATCAGAAAAAAGTAAATCATGACGAAAAGTAAGTCACTGTAAGTGTAAGAAGGCATAAAAAAAATGGAAGAAACGTTGGAGAAAGGAAAAGTGTAGGAGGGGTACAAAGAGGAAGGGCGTTAGAGAGATTGAAGAGAGGGGGCTAAGTGATAGATAAAGGAGTGATAGGGAAAAGAAAAGGCGTCAGAGAGACTGAAGAATGGGAGCGAGGCAAAAGAGTGGTAGGGAGAGGAGAGGGAACGAAGAGGAAGAGCGGTAGAGGTATTGATAAATGAGGAAGGGTGATAAAGATGGATATCACAATTAGTCTGGGGTTGTCCTGTGGGGGGGGGTAATGGTTAAAGCGATCGACTGCGGAATCGTAGTAAGTGAGTTCGTACTCCAATCGCGTTATTACGTTCACAGGCAAATACTCTTGGAAAAGGTATGAACCCCTTTATACTCCCAGCTATGGGTTAAATAGTACCACTACAATGGCTTTGGCATTAAATAGCCTACAAAGGTTGATATGCCATGAAACAAAGAAACCAAACCAAACAATTAGTCTTCTTGTTTCTGTTTCGATTGCCATATAAAAATAATCTTTTTTTGTATGTTGGTAACGATATACGAGGATCATTAAATAAATTTCCAGACTTCTTTCGTATGGGCACTTTTATTGATAGAACACACATGAAACTCTAGTCCCCTCCGAAGTAATCTCCTCCAGCTGCAATGCACTTGTTGTGCCGTTCCAACAACTTCTGGAAGGCCCCATGGAAGTCCTCTTGTGTGAGCGTGTCAATAACCTTCGTCACAGCCTCTTTCATCTCCTCAATTGTCTCATAACGACAGCCTCTGAGCTGAGGGAATAACCAAAAGTCACAGGGAGCAACGTCTGGACTGAGGAACTGTGTTGATGCCCATCTTGGTCAAATAGTCTGTGACAAGGATGGAGTTGTGGACAGGCGAATTGTCCTGGTGGAAATGCCACTGACCCGATTTGAAGAGTGCTAGCCTCTTCCGACGGAATCTCTTCCTGAATTCCCTTAAAACCTCAACATAGTAATCCTAACCCTAACCCTTTGGCTAATCAACTCTGGTGTTCTGACTTCCTTACTCCTCCCACACTTCTCATCATCCTTCACAGACTCCCTGCCTTCCTTGAATCTCTTATGCCACTCAAAAACTGATGCTCGATTCATGCAAGATGGTCAAAAAGCAGTGTGAAGCATTCCATACGTTTCTGTGGTATTTTTTCCAAGTTTAAAACAGAATTTTATTGCATATCGTTTTTCTAAAGTCCAGATTGCATTTTTGAAATTTGCCTGCTGTGACAATCAGGCTTTAGTAGGGTGTATTCCAATTGCTGCTGTAGCTGTTCATTTGAAGCTGAAATCATAAAAATTGGTCAGTCATCTCATAAGATGTATAGCAATAAGATACTGAATATTCAAGAGTCTACGACAATTTTAAATGCCTGTACAAAAAAAAAGTCTGGAAACCTATTGAAGGACCACGTAAGAGCCAAATAATTTGATTTAAATAAACTGCAATCATTAAATTCAATTTTAAATCATGTCATATTCATAGTATTTATAATTAAATGTTGATAAGCTAAAGTATTCTATAATCGGCATTTAATGATTGGTGACGAGTGTAAAAACTGGTCTTACATTATAATCAGCAGGCATTTTCTAATCCATGTTAGAGTATTTTAGCTTTTTTGCTCTAGCAAAAATCTCGCCACAATGTGATGTTTTGTTGTGTTATGATCGCAAGCATACAAAAATGGATTATTAGAAGGATTCTTTCAAAAAAAAGTTTTCATTGTTTCCATTTAGAAACATATTTTATTTTTCCAAAGTTAACATCTTAGCATTTTTTATGCTTAATTGAAGCACCTATTTGATCGAAAACTTCAAGGCAAAATAAATCAATTATAATCTGCAATATCTATCTTAATTTATTTGGACCAACTTTTACTTTTTGGAAAGTGGGGGGGGCTCCATGGTGAAGTAGCTAAAGTGCTGGACTGCGATATCGTAAAAGAGTTTGAACTCAAGTCGCGTTATTCTCTTTGAAAAAGGTGTGAACTCTTTTATCCACCCCCACAACTCTGGATTATTAAACATTTCAATTAGCTTTTATTCCGTTAAAAAAATGTAACATTACTTTCTGCATAAATTAGAGTGTGTGTGAGTGTGCGCGTGAGATATATATATATATATATATATATATATATATATATATATATATATATATATATATATATATATATATCACGCGCACACTCACAGTAATGTTACATTTATATATATATATATATATATATATATATATATATATATATATGCGCACACACACAATTGACAGAAAATTATGCCGTGTGATTAACAGCCTCAATTACATTATTTTTTCCAATGAATTTGATCAGCATTTTATAATGACCTTGTACCATACTAAACTAATGTTTCAATTTTTAAAATCTATTTAGATATACAAAAAAGTGGCTTCCATTTATTAAAAGGATTGAGAAATAATCATCGTCTGAGACGTCTGATCATTTTTACAGATACAAATATTAATTTGTTACGTAGATATGGTCCGATTCTCATTAACAGAGAATTTCAAACTACGTCTTTTTTCTTAATGGTTGAAATTGTTAAAGCCTTTGAACAGAAAGGAAGGGAGTTTATAGTTTCACGTCTGCTGAATGCTTAACCGGAAGGGCATTTATATACATCACTAAACCAAAATGGTGGAAACTAGTGGTTTGATTGTGAAAGCACTAAAATTCTACTGACATAGCAAGTGCGAACTTCATTCTTGAAAAGTTGTAATTCTCACGACAGTTAAGTAGAATTTTCTTAAGGCGTCACTTCAATGAACAGTTAATAATTCTATCTTGAGTTCAATTCTCATTCAACTTTATCACTGAATAGAACGTGTTTTATTTTTTACCTCTTGGAATCCAAGAGATCATACACAATGGCAACAAATATTTAATGCACAGAAAAACTTTGTCGTTTCTTTTAAATTGATCATTCATCAACAGTTGATGCTTTAAAAGAGGGTTTGTTTGTTTTGTTTTGTTTTTTCTTAAGCATGCCTGTATGAGAACGTAAAGAGTTTACATTCATCCTTGTGTTAAAAGAATTCACACACACACATATAGAAGGCATCGTTGGATCTTTGGAACGGCAGCCGACCTATGAGAAGGAAACCTCTGAATTCCAACCTGCACTATTTCACTTAAAAACTGACTTTGTCGCATCCTACCTAGTCGAAAGGTCAGCTACTCACACACACACACACACACACATATATATATATATATATATATATATATAGGCTCACCTGAGAATTCACAATGTGAAACTGAGTCATTATTTTTTTTATCTTATTATTATTATCATTTATTTAATAATTATTTCATGCTTGAAGAATATTGGGATATTTACTCTGCTTTTTCATGCATAGGACGCCATTAAGATATTTTGGGTTAAAAACGTTTTTTGGTGTTAAATTTTAATTCTAATTGTGTGTATAAAATTATATATATATATATATATATATATATATATATATATATATATAGTGTGTGTGTTGTGTGTGTGTGTGTGTGTGTGTGTGTGTGTGTGTGTGTGTGTGTGTGTGTGTGTGTGTGTGTGCAATATAACACAAATGAAACTTTCCATTTCTTCGTTCCACTCGCGATATATGCTTTGTTGATTCTCGCTTTGAACACAATAATATGTCTGTATGTCTACCTGACCCAATGAGATAAGTAGATGTATAATTCTGTTTGTAGTTAATTTAATGATTCACAAAATTTGTTCTTTATTTACTTTTTTTATTTCAAATGGTAGGAAAGCTTATGACGGGGGGTGTCCTCGTGGTGTAATGGTTAAAGCGATGGACTGCGGAATCGTAGTACGCGAGTTCGTACTCCAGTCATGCTATTACGTTCACTTTCGGGCAAATACCCTTGGGAAAAGGTATGAACCCCCTTATCCTCCCAGCTATGGGTTAAATAGTACCACTACTGTTCTTCTAGGAGAATGGCTTTGGCATTAAATAACCTAAAAAAGAGTTGATATGCCATTAAACAAAGAAACCAAACTAAACCAAAGCTTATGACAAACCCGAATAAACAAGAACAAGCCCAGTCATCTGGGGGTCATAGAATTCGTCTGCTGCATTTCTGCAGAGTGGGTAAGACACCCGCCCAAGCGAATGTCTTGTTTATGACCCTAAACAGTCTGATGGTGAGGCTCCAGTTCTAGAGATTCTAAGAATGTGGAATAACTTTTACTTCCCATTACTCCCAGGTCCACCCTGATCTGGAGTGATAGTACCTGTTTCATCTGTAGGTCAAATAGGTCAGTATAATTATTTAAAACCATTTAGCTGTGTGCAAACAAATGAGCTCTAGCTCGTTAAAAATGTTACCAACAAACTATTCGCTTACACATCATATGTATATATAGGATTTGGCTTTGAATTACCCACAAGGGTTGATATGCCATAAAACATAATCAAACCGAATTAACTAAAACAGATGGAATGGGATCTGGAGTATGCCCCAATCTTTTAAGAACAGGCTCCCTATTTAAGGCCTCTCTCTCTCTCTCTCTCTCACACACACACTCACAAACTCTGCATTAATTGCTTTCCTCTTAGCCTAGAATTCCCCCAAACTTTCACCCAAGTCGCCATCAAAGCCTCCTTCTCTTAATAGTTAACCCGCCTCTTCTCTCTGTCACTCTTCCTTTTTTTTCTTAAACTTTTCTACCCCCTCTACACACACACACACACACACACACACACACACCTCTCTCTCTCTCTCTCTCTCTCTCTCTCTCTCTCTCTCTCTCTCTCATGAGTAACTTAGAGAATCAAAACAGTCTCTGATAAGGTCTTTCCTTTTATGGTACCGTTCTAAGGAGCTGTATGAAAACTAGCAAGTACAAGAAATTCCTTTCTGATTTAAACATAAAATATAAAAATTATATTGGCCAAAGCAGCCGAGTCAGTATTTGTCAGTCGGCAAAGTTTCTTAAAAAGAAGCAGCGACCATGTTTGATAATATTCCCTAAGTCTCTTCTCACTCCCAAAGGTTCATATTATCCATCATTTCCCTTGAACTGCTTGCAGAACTCCCGGGATATAAAATATCCGGACATTCAAATAACTAAAAGCTTCGATAGAAAATATTGTAGATATACAGTCAGCTGCATGTGAGAGCAACAGAACGTGGTTAGTTGGTCGGTGTTTTACGGCATATCAACCTTTGGGGGTTAATTAATACCAAATCATTTATACAGATATATGTATATATATATGTGTGTGTGTGTGTGTGTATGTGAGAGAGAGAGAGAGAGAGAGAGAGATTTATAAGCGAATAGTTCATAGATAACTTTATTTTAAAACGCGTTGTTAAAACTTATTTTTATTTCACGGTTTAATGATTTCAAGTTTTCTTCTCTAACACGAATAATTCTATTTATTATATACAAGCGTGTGGTTGCAAGAAAAATAAGACTGACAAGAAGATTTAGTTTATTTCGTTTATTGAATAAATAAAATAGACAAGTGAATGGAATATCTAACCGGCTGACGGGCGGTTATCTGGTCGGCGGCAAGCGGTTGCTTTGATCTGGTCTGACGGTGTTGTCGGGTGACGCTCTCAGCGATGGCTGACGATTCAACAGCCCGTGTGACCTCCACTTACCCTATCTATATATTCCCGACTTCAAACACCGGCTCCAGAAAACACTATTTATGGAAAAAAAAATGATTGGTTGAAAATTAAACCTTCGGACATTGGCCTAGCGGTTAGAGTGTTCGCCATTGGCCCGGGAGACCTGGGTTCAATCCCAGGTCGAGTCATACCAAAGACTCAAAAAATGGTACTTGATGCGTCCTTGCTTAACTCTCAGCATTATAAGGTACGGATCAAGGGTAAAGTGGAGCAATCCAGGGAAAGGAGTCGCGCCCTCCCCTACACCTTGGTGTAGTAAGCTATCGAAAAGGGAGCCTTCGGGTTACCCTCGACTATGGTCGCCAAAGAGATTATAACTGAGAATTTTCAGGGGATTTTGAATAGACTATGTGCGAAGCCTATGCGCAGAAGCCATGATTTTCTCAGTTTGACACTGGCCATTGTTGGGTCAACATCCGGTAGATGTTATTTTCTTCAGCAATATCGATGTCTGTCGGTCTGTGTTTTGTGTGTATTAGTAGTTAGATGTGTGAAGAGTTAAGTGGGTGAATCAGAAGAGAGTTGATGTATTTTACTATAAAATATTTAATATTAATCATTTGTTTGCACAGTTATATGGTTTCATGTAATTATTATTATTAACTGATCTGCAGAACCAGTTTGCTAATTTTTGTGGCCTGTTAGGGGCCAGAAAAAAGAGAAAGTAGGTGGAACAAGTGTATTGAATACGCAGAACCCATATACAAAATAAGTGTGTTAGTAGAGCAGGTAAAAGTGTCCGTCCGAAACTGTCAGGTTCGACTGCTAGGAGGAAGTCGGTATTTATCGTTCGTCCCACCGACAAGGCCTTTTTAGGTGGGGCCGGGCGCAGGGCCGTAACCCAGACACGCCCGGCGACTCCAAAAATGCATCGGGCCCCGTTGGTATTTCCTTAAAAAAGAGTGCCTCAGACGCCAGGCGATAAATGTAGCCCCTCCAAAGAGGGTTAGAGCCTGAAGGGACTGTCCCCCGAGGCTCGTGGATGCCGGTATTTGCAAGCCTGACATGAATGCCAGCTTAGAGAAATCCATGTCAGACGGCCTCGACCGACTGCCAGTAGAGCCCGGACACGGCCGACCGAAATGTATCCCAGCCCAGCGCTGTAAGGAAAACTCTCCAAGAGTAAAATAGGGCTAGTATTTATAAAGGAGGAAGAGTTCATTATCATGTTGCTAGGTTACCATTACACTAACCATTACACCACAATGATATCCTCTGAAAGGAGTTCATTTAAGTTTTTATACTTTTATAACTCTGAGTATATATATATATATATAGCTAATATGCTTGGGAAAGGTGTGAATTCAACTATTCTCCTTCCATCTATGAGTAAATAGTGGGGCAGACTGGGATCTTTAACCTTGCTATAGTAACCAGTCTAGGGGAACAAAATTTCGAATTCAAACCTGTTAAACTCGGCCACAAAATGGCCTTGTATCATATTCTGCGAAGACGTTGTATATATATATATATATATATAGAGAGAGAGAGAGAGAAAGTGTGGTGGGGTCTGGTAGTCGTAAATATTAAAACTAAAACAAATGTGTGGAAAATTTCAGTAAAATATTTCGTCCACTGCTCCCGGGCAATTACTGCTCTAATTGCCTACATCAACCAATCATCTTTTTTCCGTTTCACTATTAGAAGACTCGAAAGAAAGAAACTTCTTGCGACAAATCTTTTCATCTCCTGAAAGACCATCAGTAATAGACTAAAGTAAAGCCCTAACTCACTCCTACGCCTAATGACGTCATCATAAACAGTTTCTCTAATAAAAGTGTTAATTGTATACTTAATGTGTTGTATGAGAAGAAATACATTCTTGAGACATTTCCTCAGCACCAGAAAGTAGAGCTACCAGATGAGAATACCCAACACTAATTCATCTTGCTCCACAACGAAAACGTTTAAAATGGTTGCTGGCATAATCGTTTGATTAGGTCAACATCATGATAGTTTTAGACTACTACACGAACTAAAATTTATTTTAGAATAATATAAGATCTTAAAGTTGTTTTCTTGTTCTATCATAACTTTATATCCGTGTGTCACATTAGATTTTGTGAGACTAACAAATAAGATTAAATGGTAGAAATCGGGTTGTGGAGGTAAAGCTTAAGATTTTTCAGTCATTGGCCGATATTTATCACCTTCATTTGTCTTCATATATCACCATTAAAAATAACTTATCTTGCTTGTATCTCTATTCTGTGTTATACTGACTCAAAATAGAAATGCTATGTTTAGCACTGGATTTTTTTATGAACGTACCGAGACGGCTGACCGAGATATTACCGTAGATGAAAGTAGGAGTGAACTTTATTTTTACCATGAAGAAAAATATTATTTAAGCGCATACATCTCAATTTCTGGCAAAATTTCTTCGCTCTCTGTAGGTTCATAAATCTTTTTTTATTCATCACGTGTGTGAGATTATCTAAAGTTTATCAGAACTGCAATGGTGGCACAGGACTCTTTGGATTTTTTACTTATTGCGTGATGTCAATCTCTTTCATTTTAAAGAGTATTCTTCGCAGATTCCATAACCTGGTTTGGTCGTGGTGGAGGAGTCATGTGTACGGAGGGCGCTAGTCTTGTTACGTATCTTGGACATTAATAGCCAGGCCAAGCCCATCCCTCTCCGAATCTACAACAAGTTTGAATTCAGAGTTTTCTTTTTCCTAGGTTGGTTGCCATACGAAGCTCCCAGTCTGCATAACTATTTACTCGTAGCTGGAGGGAGAATCGTTAGATTTATACCTTTTTGATAGAATAAGAGCTATGTGAAATGTAAACAGCTTCGTTGAGGACTTGAACTCTCCGATCCGAATTCACTTCTTACGGAGATAACCGTTATACCACGTGCGCCTCCTAATGTCACGGCTAAAAATAGCCTATCAAACTATTATCTCTACGCTTTTATAATGACTCCATACAACGCTGTTTCATTTAGTGCTTTATATGTTAAAGGAGCATTTAGAGCGCGAACCGATGAATTATTTTATTTCATCAAAGTCACAGACTTGAGATTTTTTTACACAACTTTGGAAACTGGAACTAAGTTCCTGGTTATCATGGCATTTCAGCTACTTATGGAATTGTCGGAAATGTCATTGTCGAAAGATATTTGGAAAGCAAATGCCAGAGTGAACCACCCAGCGGGTGCAAGAGATATTTACTTCACCAGACATTTACCCATAATTCCTAAATGCTTTTCTTTATCTTGCTTCTATTTCCTGTCAGTGCTGTTGTTGTTGTTGTTGTTGTTACAGGGTTATTCAGTCTTATAAGTACTTTTATTCAAAAGATAAGTGCACCAAAATGAATAAATTTTTCTTCTGAACACGTTCCATTATTTTATATTTGCTTCTCCAATGAATATCAAATATAAGATGACGAAAATATATTTCGTATAACTAATGAGAATTCGGTTAAAACCAACTGTAAATTATAATTATAGATTTTCTTATTCATATAACAGTATATATATATATATATATATATATATATATATATATATATATATATATATATTAATTTTATTCAAAAAATACAAGTTATTGACGATAAGCAAACTAAGAAACCGAGACAATGAATAATAAAAAAGAATAATGATGTCATTCAGACTTTTTCAATAGACGACATAAATAGAAATAAAACTGGCAGAGAATAATTGTACGTCTTCAAAGATCAGTAAAAACAAAAAGACAACAATTAAAACAAAAACAAATTCATGATGTCATTTAAACAGAAAAACTGCTGAAAGACGTTTACAAGGAATAGAAAAAAATAACTGCAACAAGATTTGAGATAGATTAAGACTTACTCAAAAGTTAAAAAATGAATGACACGAGAAAAAAAAAGACTAAGGACAGATTCCCAGTATAAAGAAAAAAATCTCAAAGAATGAAAAATATAAGTGCAGAGAAAACAAGCCGAAGGAGGTTTACTGACAAAAGTTGACATTGAACTCTTATCGATGCGAACAATAAGGAAAATCAAATTTAAATACAAAGAAAGAGTTCTTCAAAATAAAAGAAATTCACTTGTGACAAAATGATTCGGTTAACAAACATAAATAGGGGGAAGAAATTTTCTGGTTTCACACATATCAATCTATGATTATTGGTCGTTAGTTTTTCAATGCCAGTCATTTTTATAAGAACATCCAACAAATAACAAATTCAATAATTACTGTCACAAATGTAAGATACTTATGACTAATCAAAGAAGATCAACAGTGAATCTTTGTTAGTTGATAAAGAATCCAATTTACAAATATTTCCGAAACAATTTCATGTATAATAATCCAACACTTTTCTTTTGTTCAATGGGAACACAAACATCTGTTGCTTTTAATACATAAGTAATCCGCTTATTTTTTTGTGTACTATGCTAATATATATATATATATATATATATATATATATATATATATATATATATATATGCATGCTGATTAGAAGATAGTTTCCCATTTCAAAATTGTTGTGATCTATTTCTTAAGTATAATTTATGAGTATTTTGAATTTTGGAGATATTCGTCAATCACTATATATATATATATATATATATATATAATCGTAGACATAGTCTTGGTGACTCTGTCTCTTACGGATGTGATCATTAGACCAGACTTGATCATAAGTAAGAGAATAACAAGTATCGGTTATGTGGCGATGGAGATGAAACAGTCAATTACATAATAAACGAACCCAGAAAACTTGCTTATGTGATTGACTGTCTCTCGTATCTCCTCATAACCTTCATTTTCTATTCTTCTGCGTCTTATCCAACTTGACATTTATTGTTTTTGAGAACCTTTTACTCTGAGTTTTTTTCTCTCTCTCTCATTCGTGACCATGTCAATGTCATTTTATCCGCAAATATCAAACGCTCTTAGTACAAAAATGCTCCTCTTATTTTTGACGGAAACTATACCCCTTCGTATCTTTCTATTCGCCTCTCTCTCTCTCTCTCTCTCTCTCTCGTTAAATAAAAATATTTCTATGTTGGTCAGTGTTTAAACGTTCGTTTTTCTTGTTCAGTTTGGACAAATAGATTTTTCATCAAGATAAAAAGTAAAGTTATAACGAGAATCCAAAACAGAAAATGGTGTCAATAATTTGGACAATCTTCAAGATTTTATGTTTAACAAAATCAACTAAAAACGTTTTGTGTTTGGTAAGATTTAAAAGCGATTCTTTATTCTGGGCTTCAGTGAGCAATTGGCTCGTTTGAATGATATAATCAGTCAGAAAAAATATTTTTCTTAGCAAAGAAAACGACCGGCGATTTTTTCCCCTATACGATAACTCCCTCCCTTTTTTTTTTTTTTTTTTTTTTTGTTATTGCAAATGCGACGCAGTGAATCGTGAAGAATATCCGCCAAAGACGATTCCAAATGTGGATGATCCAACACACTTAATGGACGATGATGATCACATAAAAAATTTTAACAGGAGACGAAATAACACTTTCTTCCTCCCCCTCCCCCAACCATCTACCCTATTCTCCTGATATGGACTCTGCAAACTGTTTTTTGTTTATAACTCCAAAATTCACACTAAAAGATTGTTAAATCCAAACAATGGAAGACATGCGCTACAAAATTGGCATTTCATCCCTCAAAATAACTTTCAGAACACATTCTAGAATGAGGTGGTGGGCGCAGTTCATAGTTCATGTGGATTAGTTTGAAAAAGATACGTCCCATTGAAATTAGGTACAACAAATTTCTAAAAAAAATGTTCAGCTTCTTTTAGGGGATATTTCCGAAACGTTATGTTTTAAAAAATATTGATGAACCAGGATTAAAACCTTGTGAAAGTTGTAAAGACGAAGTAATAAGAAATATGCAATTCTTCTTGTCACAGATTTAATATTAAGTTCCCACATAACACCATCATAAAAGACTTGAGAAAGAAATTGGTGCGAGGTTAAATAAATATCATGCTATGACTTTGGGAATTAATCTTCCGAAATCAGTAGCCCAGTAAGTGTCACCTCGTTGAGTCCCAAAGCAATTGACTAATAAACACAAGTTTTAGAGTTGGAAGGTTTTATCGAATCTGCCGCAAAGTTCTGATTTGTCCATTGGAGATTATCATATTTATAGGTTCCTCCTGTGACATTTATCCAGAAACCTCTTTTACAGAGACGGGACACGTTTATCGCTTAACGCCACGTTCTTCGAGGAAGGTGTTTATGCATTTTTATAACAATGGAACAAGTGCATTAATCTTGATGGTAACTCCGTTGAAAAGTAGCATAGTAGTGCTGGTAACATATGCACAATGATTTATTTGTATTGTAATAAATCTTTTGAATTAGTCATTGTTTGTACCTAATTTTGGGGAGGCAATTTATACATATGTAACAAAAGAATGTGTGTCTTAAATCTGCTGATTCATGTTTCATTAATCTATCGACTTAAGTCGATGCGTTGCAATTCATACGGTTTTCTCTTCATCTCTACTTTTCCTTCACTGTTCTTCAAAGACTCTTAGCATTTTTTTTAAAGATAAAATCCCCTCCAGTCTGTCTCTGTTTTCTGTCTTATTCTCAAACACGTAAACACATCCTTACCTCGTTTCCTAAATAAACTCAAAAATATTCTAACTTTAAAATTTTTTGATAATTATTAATTAATAATCAATGCAATGATTCTATTCCGTCTGTTCACGTCAACTATATATTTATCATGTTGATTTTCTAAAAAAATTAATTAATTAATTAATAAGCGACTTGTTTTGCATCTTCTGGTCTGTTTCATTATTCACGGATAATTTTTACTCTAGTCAGCGGGAAATTCAAGTGTTTGGCAATAGAAATTATCTAAAACACCGTTCACTTAGAAATTTCGTCCGAAACGAAAAGAATTGTATGGAAGCTTCTCATAAATACCTTTTAAAGAAAAAGAAAAAAATGAACTGACGGGAAATTATTCATGTAAGCTCCTCGACCCTTGAAAGAGAAGAAAATTTCTATACTGTTGTAGGGATCCAATATGTTATCTCCTTTTGAGAATTCACACGTCTGTTTGGTGACCACGTAAGGTGTCACATGACCGAAACCAATTCTCGACTTCTTTTTGTCTTTGCTCTTTGAACAGTAATGATATTGTCTTTAACCCTGCCAGAAAACGGTAAAGCCACATGGCTATATTACCCACACTTGTCTAGTTTCTTTCCCTTTTTTACCCCTTCCACATACTGCTTGTTAATGGAACAATATGTATATAACTCAACCAGAGTATTCGTTTGTGTATTCTTTCCTTGTAAAGCCACATATGTATATAAAATGTTAAATGTCTTGCATGTGTAATTCAGTTTATTTTGACTTTCCTTTTGTTGTATTCAGTGTCGGTATATCACGGATATACTGATGCTAATATTGGTCCTTGAAGAGTGGAAACTCATCTTAATATCTTCTCTACCCAATTCAAACATTCCAATACTATTGTCATTATATCTCTTCACTGTAATTCCAAAAATGTTTTCATCCTTAAAGACTGGGATATCAGAAGAGTAGATAAAAATATAAATTTCCAAGTTTGTAGATTAGATTAAAGTTGCGAAAATTTTCAGTTTTTTCTTTCAAACTCTTTTTACTATTTACATTTTCTCGAAATGAAATCTCTTATTTTCCTTTTTTTTTTTCTTCATTATTTCTTTTCTTTCATCCATTATTTTCTTCGTTCTTCCCGATTTCCTTTCTCTTCATCTTTTGCCTTATTTTTGGCGACCCGGGTTCAAATCCTGTATGAGATTGTTTGCGTTTTATTTTGTGTTAATACATTTGTGAAAGTCACAAATTTATTCAGCCCACAAAAAAGTGGGTAAATAGTAAGACAAACAGGGCTCTTTAACTTTGGTCAGGCACCCAACCTAAGAGAAGGAAAACTCTTAATTAAAGCCAGGAATACTCCATTAAAAATTGACCTTGTGTCACATCCTGTCTGAGCGGGAGGGGCTGGGTAAATACATAATATCATTGATTTCCTCCATTTCCTTCCTGTTTCTTTTAAAACTCAGATCTATCTTTCTTTCTTTTTTTCCTTTTTGACACTATCTTCATCTTCTCTCTCTATTCTTTACTTTCTCTTTTTTATTCTTTTATTGTTTTCCCTACTCTCTCTCTCTCTCTCTCTCTCACACCTTCTTGACTGAATGATCTTTATATAGTTATTTTATGCCAAAAATTTAGGGAACCACGTTCATTTCATATTTAGATTTTTTTTGTGTCGTTGTTTCTTGAGAGACTTTTGTTGTTGACAGTTCAGTCGAATCCAAATTTCAAACAGATTTATTTGACCAATAAATAGGAGTCCAACAAGTACTAACCCAGCCGGATCAGAGTCGACCTGGGAGTAATAGCAATAAAGGAGTGTACTCCCTCAAATCTTTAACCCTTTTGCGAGGGATACAATTGGCGTATTTTAAGCTCCGCTAACAGGACTTTCTATCAATCTTTCTTTTTTTCTTTCGTTCTTCATTTTTCTCTTTTCTTTTCTCTCCTGTCAATATTCTCCTCTTATATTTCTACCAAATAATAATGTTTACTTATTTCGTTCTGTAATTCTTTGTAGAATTCCACTAATGGAAACACCATTAGCAGGTCTTTTACTTGAAGGTGTGGCTCATAAATTCTGCTGACTCAACACACACAATTCTAATTACCTGGTGACGTGAGTCTGTATTAAAACAAGAACATACTTTTTGCCTATTTTTTGGGTTGATGAAAATGAATCCTCAAAAAAAAAAAAAAAAAAAAACATCGACCGATTTTTAAAGAGAAACAAAGTATTATTACTATAATTTATTATTATTATTATTATTGGAGGAGGAGGAAATAAAGAAAACAATATTCTTGTTTAGAACACAAAATAAAACTATTTTAGGGATACAAAATGATTAAGCCAGAACCGGTTTTACAGTTATGAATCAAATAAGATTAATGATTATTATAATCCAACTGGATTTGCTTTCTCAATTATTTACTTATTATCCTTTCTTTTTTCTTTTTTTCTTCGATAAAAATGGATTATTTCTTTGTACACTAAAATGTTGGGACTGATCTCTTGCAAGTCTCGTTCGAGAGGCATTCTACCAAACAAAGAAAAGCTGAGTAAATAATAAAAATAACTAAATTGGTTTTTAAACGGTTCAACCACTCAGTTCCAAAAAGTTCACAGGAAATACAGTAATATATATATATATATATATATATTAGTTGAATGCAGATTGATAGTAGCTTTCTGAAAAAAAAATTCAAAAACTTTTAAAATCAGTCAGAAATTAGCAATGAAAGCATCGAACGATTGATTAATACAATGTGAAACAGACAGACTAAACTGTTTATAGCAACTGTGATTTTAAACGACTTAAAAGTTTAAGTTTTTAAAAAGCGATTTTAATCATCGGTCTGCATCGACTTTTTCGTGGCTCTACCGTAGATATTAAGCCCGGCAGAAGGAACAACTTAGGTTGTATTAGATTTTTTTCTGCAAATATTAATTCTATTAATATTCGAGGCGATCGTAGTGTAAGGGTTAGTGTCATCGGAAAAGAACTAGGTGACCTGAATTCAAACCCAGAACGAGACTGTTTGCATTTCATTTAGCGCTAATACCCTTGGAGAAGGGATGCATCCAACTATTCTCCCTTCAACTATGGGTAAAAAGTTTGGCAGATTGGCACTTGGTTAATTTTTTTTATAAATCTTTTATATATAAAAGCAAATATAAAATACTGTACCGAACTTCAGTCACTTGAAACTATTATAAATTTCTATTTGCCTTCTTATAAGTGGATGTTTCTGATTGCGTAAGGGTCATTTTCATTCCTAATCATTATATTTTGTTGTAGAGGTTCTAAATGAGAGGGGAAGATGCAAGACCGTCCACAAAAATGGCTGTACAAAAGATTTCGGCCACCTCATAAGAACCAATCAAGATACAGAAAAATATTTCACTGCTAATAAGCCAATATTTTTTTCGCGACAGTACCGACTTTTTCTTGAATATACAAAAATTCTTACTTCTAAAATTCTAGCGAAAATTTTGCTTTGATAACACGGGCTTGTTTTGCTCCTGATTTCCTGGAGGTCTGCCTGGAGTTTGGTTAGGGATAGTTCAAGGGCAAGCTGTGTTGCCGTTGGATATCTGACTCAATTCTGAGGCAATTTTATTTTTACCCCACGTTGTCAAGTTGATGTAACTCCTTCAACAAGAAAGTCCCAAAAAGAATTATACGAAAGAAGACAGCAACAGATAGGAGACGAAGGCGTTTCTTTGATATTTTTTCTTTATTTCCTGGGTTCAACAACCATTCAATGGGGGAAGGAATTTTCCCTGAATATAATTGAAATGGTTGAATACCCCAGTCAAGGTGTTTAAAAATTCGTTAATCGTTTCTTGGTATATGCGTCTCCTCATTTGGTATTTTAAAGCTTTAACATGGTGTTAGTCGCTTTTGAGAGTTTGTCCAAGTCCAGTATTTTAGTTTCTTGTTTGATATGTCCATTTCGTAGCCTTTTATATTACGGTATACTGTTAACCGAGAGGGCTGCTACTAGTGAAAGGACTAGCCAACGCGTTGTCCAAAGACGAATGCGTGGCGTCTTCCACTAGTTAGCAAGATGTTGTCACTTCGCTGGTTACTGGCTGAAAGAGAATGAGTTTCCTCCTTTTGTCAGGAGGTCTTTTTTATTTACGCATGCGTCGTCCCTTTTTCCTGTCAGAGACCTCTGGGAGTTTCTGCATATTTTAATAATTTTCTTTGTTTAATTCAATTTATTTATTTTTTAATTTATTTATTTATTCATTCCCTACAGGTATTGTTGACCTTAATCGCCTGATTTCAGTGAGCCTTCTCCCGCCCAAGGTTATACCTGCTTTGTAGGGTCGAATTTATTGTTTTGTGTCTGAAACGTTTCAATAGGGGAATGACTTTATTTATTTATTTTTATTTTTATTTATTTTTTTACTGTGGATCTCGCAATCTTCCACTCTCATTCAGAACCCCTTTGCACAAAATATTATGATTTGGTATAGAAATGACTTCAATAAAGCCAATGTTTTATTTGTACCAACGCAAAGCTGAATTAGTGCACTGTTTAATTGTCAAAAACATTTCTATTTTAAGCTATTCGGTTTAGTCAAACAGTTCTATTTCAAATAATTTAGTTTAGTATGAGTATCGTTTTTGTTTACACGCAGTAAAATGTCAAAAAATTGCTATTTCAAACAATTCAGTTTAGCATAAGTACACAGTTTAGTTCTATTTGACCCATACATAAAACCCAATCAGGTGTTACCAATCCGAGCCAGAGTGGACCTGGGAACGATGCCAATGAAAGGGTACTCCGCATTCCCCAAAGCTTCAGCATTACTGGAACCTCTCCATCAGATTGTTTAGTATCATATCTAGGACACCCATAGTGAGAAGTCTTACCCATCTTCAGAGGTGCAGTCGGTGTATTCTACAGCCCCTGCCCAAGCCGACTGGTCTCTTTTTTTTTGTTTTTTTGTCTGCAATTTCTACGATTATATGAATGCACCCTACTCAAAATCAAAGTATCGCTTTTTGGTATTTCTGTGTCGAGTCAGAGTGTAGTATCTGAACCCGAAAAATTTTATTAAATATATCAACTCAAAAAGTATCAACATTTATACATTTTTTAAGGAAGTATCAATTCTATATTCTTCGAAATTATAACTTTTTATCTGCATATTTTACATCTCCCACTGTTTTAAATAACCGTATTTCCAGAGGTACAGACACTACACTGTGATCTTTAATTGTTCAACTTGATTTTTTTCAAACACACACACACACACACGCACACTACACATACGTGCACGTCTACTTCCCCAATAAAGCAACGTGGTGTGATGGCGTAGATTAAAACTGCTCCTCGACAGAAACGATAATTCAACCATAAAAAAATCTCCTGATTTTTGTGTCTTTGAGAGTAAATAGATTTGATCCTTCCATCAGAAAAACCGGTTCTTTTATTTCTCTCTCAATGTTCATCATTACTTTCCCTTCTTCTAAACTCCCATTTCTACTGTCAACCCCAAACCAGCTGCTCTCCTTTTACGAAAGGATTTTCCGGTCTTTTAACTACTTTCACTCTCAACACGCCCCCCCCCCCCACTTTTTTTAAAAACAATTTCTTTTTATCAACACTCACTTCCAATCTCCACCCTCATTTTTAACGCCCAACATTTTTTTAGCTTTTTCGTTTGCTTTTCTCATCTTCTTTATTTCTTTCTATTTTCTATTTTATTTGTTTTTCTGTTTTTCTTGTTGGTTTTTTTTTTTTTCATATAGATTTTTATTTTGGCTAATCTTTCTTTCTTCCGTTTGTATTTTCAAATTTTAATTTTCAAAATACGGTTTGGTACAGTATAATCTTTATTTTGTTCAAGTAATGAATCTTTCTTATAAAATTTAATGTAGGGTAAAGTTTTTTTAAATTAAAAAAAATGTCTGCGCCCGGATTCATTGAATCTTTATCAAAGCACCGAAAATGCAACTAGTGGCCTTTATCAAAAAGGTAGTTTTAGAAGACAAAAACAACAAACTTTATCGATTTCTATTCGTATATTAACTTTAAAACGAGAATTTATAAGTTAATTCAAGAATTAATTACATTTGCAATTATAGGTGACTGATTCTTTTCTTATGTAAATTATATTAAACATTGGTGAATTGGTTATGTTTTGTATTTTGGTATTTAATTAATTTATTTGTTTGTGAGTGGATATTAAAATGATTACGGGAGGGTATATCAAGTAAAAATTTTGAGAATCCTTTAATTAGACGAAACAGTGCACCACATTTCTGCGGAAAGATTTGGATAATGGCACAAATATGATAGAGATAATATATATATATACATACATATATACATATATATATATATATATATAATATTACATGAAATTAATACTAGTTGTAACAAGATGTACATTGACAATGTCATTTTATGTTTTTACTTTTGACATGATCGTTTGATATAAAAATATTGCTGGGAGAAGATATAATGTAAGTTTAATGGGATAGGGTGTGGGGAATAGAAATAATTAAAAATTAAAATTAAAAAATAAATGTAAAAAATGCAGAAACCCTGAGGAGGCTCTGACCGGAAGAGGGGCGATGCATGCGCAAAAAAGTAACTGTCTCGGCAAAAGAAAGAAACCCGTTCTCTTTCAGCAGTGACAGGCGAAGTGACAACTCTAAAATCTTTCTTGCTGCTGGTGGAAGGCCCCACATATCCGTCTTTTGGCGGCGCGCTGGTTAGCCTTTCCACAAGTAGCAGCTGTGTCTTTTACCAACGACCCACGACTAAAAATACCAAAGAATGGACTCATCAAAATTACAACTAAGACACCATATAATGGACCTAACAACTACTACTGAAAACACCGAATAATAGATATATCTGCCCAAAAGCGACTAAGACATTTTAACACATTGTCTAGGAGACGCAACAATTTCATTTGGATTCAAGAATGATTTCCTTACCCACACAATGGTTGTTGAACCCATAAATAAAATCAAAGTATGAAAGATATCTTGGCGTCCTGTCTTCTTTTCTTAAGTAATTTCTTTACAGCCTTCATAGACCAAGAAGAGAAACCAATAAAATTAAGAGAAACAAAAAAAAACGGAGTCAGATAGCAGATAACAACTAAATTACCTGAAACCACATAAGGATATAATATAAATTTACTGGTAGAGAGTATAATATGAATTTGCTGGAAGAAGCTATAATATAAATTTGTTCAACCATCTTTAACTTTTTTTTCACCGAGTTTTGTTTGATTCTCTCTCTCTCTCTCTTTCTCTCTCTCTCTCTCTCTCTCTCTCTCTCTCTCTCTCTGAGGTGCTAATCCCTCTAAGTTCTAAAGTGCTTTTCGGTGTTCAAAACTTTATTTTTTATTATTCCCGTCTTAATTTTTCTATCATTGTTTAATAGAAAGTATTCTACGAAAATATTTATTTTCTTGCCAATTTTAAGTTTGTTTACTTTTTGTTAATCTTTTATTTTTATTTTGTCAATTGCTTTGACAATAATTTATAACAGAGCCTCGTTATCGGCAATTCAAAGACCCGGATGGTAGAATCTACGTGTTTTATAATGTACGGTTGATTCATTTGATAAGGAATTCGTCCTCTAAATATTAATATATCTATTTGACTCAGATAGTAAAACAACAGTAAAAATGAAATGAATTAGACAAAAATATTTCAGTTGTTAATGAAGATATTTCATCAATTTTATTAATTCATTTTTAATTCATTTTTATTTAATTAATTTTATTGAATATTTTTTCACATTAATTTTATTAATTATTCATCAGGATTATAATAATATTCAATCTCTGCATTTGCTTGTAAGCGAATTATTGGGAAAACGGGACATTTCAGCATAACATTTCCTGTTATAAAGTACCTACTATTTTTGCCTAGTAATGAAAATGAAATTGGTTTCGAGCCGATTTGGCTACTAGGTACCGTGCCCTGGGTATTGGGGAGGGGGTATTCCAACTTGGAGAAATTTTAGATATCCAACACACCACTACAATTATGTCCTTTGTCTTCACTCTTTTGAAGTAAAATCAAGACCGAAACAAATAAGTAGTTGGTGAATATTGCATTACTAAAACGAAATCAGGCGTAAGAGAACAGAAAGTATTAAATAACGTTTGCTTTTGTTTTTTTGTTTTTTATTTTTCTTTAAAAATATCAATTTGCTAAAAGAAATTTCTATAAAACAAAAACAAGAATATTATTAATCTTCTATTTTTAAAAAATTATGGAGGATTAATTGTTTAGATTTTCTTCAAATTGAATCGTAAGTTAATTTCATTTTCGAAATTTGCCCAGTGATTAATGTAATTATTTTTAAACATTTTTATTTAAAAAATTTTTCTTTTTTTTAAGTTTATGAATTTTCTTAGAAAAACATTTCTGCGAAAGTAAATATGTATATTCCTTATAAAGATAAGTCCTCAGAAAACTTAAATCGTTAAAACGATTTTGAAAAATGACAACCCTTCGGGCAGAAAATCTACTTTGAATCGTAAAATGAAAAATACATTAAAACTAAAAACATTTTTAATTTACCGAGTGAACATATAAACAGTTTTCGATTTAAAAGATGCATAACATGAAAACTTTTTGGAAAACTTTTATAAATATGGAGACATCACATATATTAACTCAAAATATTTTTCTCACCAGCAGAATCAGTGTACACCACTCTTAACGCTAAAGTGCAGTGAAATTCAAGATGGCGCTTACCCCAAAGTAATGTTTTAGTGCTCACTCTGTAGAAAGCTGTACGTAGTTTAGTTTAGAAAAAAATATATTCATATAGAAATTTAGATTTTACTAGGATTACTTCTAAGTAAAAATGAATTGAATTAATTAGTCGATTAAGAAGAAATATAAAATAGAAGAGATTTCTTGCAATATTGTTTTGAATGATGTTATTCTCTCCGTCGGGCAGTACCAAGTAGCCCTTCCAGTTATTCATAAATACTTGTGCTATATCTTTTTTGCTCGCTTTATTCCTTTGATATTTTGTAAAGTACTTTTAGTTTAATTAGTTTTCAACGCGTCAGTTTTACTGACTAGTCAGACCGTCGATAAGCGAAACTCTGACTGGTAATTCTGCGTATGATGAGAACAGGGTGTGCGTGTATTTTATTATATATATATATATATATATATATATATATATATATATATATATATATATGTGTGTGTGTATGTGTGTGTTATTCAATCCAATAAATCTGGAGTAGGTAATAATTCCATTCAATGAAATATTCAAAAATAGGATATAAAATTTAAATAATCCTGGTAGAGAGCTCAATGTAAATAAAATCCACAGAGCAAATAATTCTCTCTTCAAAAAAATCAACAATTGGTCACATTAAGATATATATATATATATATATATATATATATATATATATATATATATATATATTCGTTTGTATCATCTCGGGAAGTAGCAACAAGCCAAATACACGCTAACAACAAATACGTATATGCCTACCAGATATTTACCAAGTATAGTCTGACACAAGACTCAAATTGTGAAGCACCCGTAAGAAATTAACTCACTACAACAAAGGGCCGATCTGCGAGATGGGCTCGTTAGATATCACCATAAACAATTGATATAAAATTCCAATATTCCAAAACGGTGTTAACTCCAACAAGACAGCAAATATTTTTAACGTCAATTTCATGTCGCCGGATTCAAATTTCAGCTGATTTTCACTTTTCCTCCGGGAAAAAAGTATAAATCTACTTCTCCCAACTCTATTCCAATCTTTAGATATATTGACAAATTATCTATCAATTAGTATGCCACGACTACTTTTAAAAAGCGGCTGAGTGAAATTAGAGCAACCACTCTCCAATAACTTCTTTAACTACCCAGTCAGTTGCAGTTAAAAGCTATTTCCCTCATCGTCAAATTTGATAAAGTTCAATCAATAAATCGAATGAATGAGCACTTGGGCAAACTATTTCCCCATACTTTGCCATTCCTGCCCCAAAACAAAACAAAAAATGTTATATCATTGTCAAATTTGACAGAAACCAATCAGGCGATTTTAATTTTTCCATCAGTCGTTATTTGAGTAAAACATCTCTCTCTCACACACACACACATACATTTTTCTTGCCCTTTCTTTCTCTCTCTCTCTCTTTCTGATTTTATTCCTTACATTTTTTTATTCTTTTCGTAATAGTTGGTTTCCTCTCTCTCTCTCTCTCTCTCTCTCTCTCTCTCTCTCTCTCTCTTTCTGATTTTATTCCTTACATTTTTTTTATTCTTTTCGTAATAGTTGGTTTCCTCTCTCTCTCTCTCTCTCTCTCTCTCTCTCTCTCTCTCTCTCTCACACACACACACATACATTTTTCTTGCCCTTTCTTTCTCTCTCTCTCTCTCTCTCTCTCTCTCTCATACACACGCAATTTCTTTAATTCTCAATTCTTTTCACCATCTCCATGAACTGACACATGCGCACACGACCATCCAACACATCTACATCTACAATAACACCACCTCTTTCTACTAATCCTCCTCTTCCATTTCCCTCTTTACTCCTCAACCCATCACCCACATCCAGACACCCAAATTTCAAATAACCTTCTTTGCCAAAACTCCCGCAGACAAACACGCGTCTCTTTCTGTCTCCTAACACGCGCAACACGAAAAGGTTCACCTGATCTCTCTTTCGTACGCCCCCACCACCACCATCAACCTTTAGACAAAAAACTGCTGGGCGACATAAAGCAGTATACAAAAACTGAAAAAAGAACTCGATTGAAAATGGGTCGGACAAGAGCTGAGATATTGTGCGGGGCCTCGGGGGACGGGTGAAGGGCCCAGACGAGAGGACGACTACTTACTGGACATTGGCAGCTGGAGTGGCTGACAGTTGGGAAATGGTCAGACAAAAAGATATTGAGGAAAGAGTTATAATGAAAGGCAAGACAGATGGGTGGACATTGCAGAGAAGTATATAATAGAAATTAATAAAGACAACCCTTCCTCTCCCTCAAGAGGATTTGCTTATAACAGACCCCTGATTTCATGATAATTCTTGTATATATTGGCCCCCTTGGTGATTAAGGAAGTTTGCTTCGACTTATATTAGCAGTTTGGGTTCGAGATCAATAAGGGGTCAGGATCTCAAAAACTGATTTCCAAGCCATCCCCACTTGGACGTTACTGACTTTGTCTCTATTCGTCAAGCATGCAAATTTGAAAAAAAAAAGTAGGGGACAAGGTGATTATCTCCCCTGACAGAAATTATGGAATTAAATTAAGAAAAAAATGAACATAAATAAAGTGTGCTATTTATATAATTTTTGATAGAGATTGTAGATTAGATTCAAATGACGCCAAAATCTCATTCCATCATTTGATTATGTCCCATGACAAGCACTAATCTTACAATCCGTTGAATTTAACCCCTGGCAGGTGCTAGTAAAGTATCCGCTAAACACAATGCTGTCTAAAAGAAGAGTTAGGGCCGATACAACTTTTCGGCAAAGTCGTCCTGGTCTAAACAACGTTGGACTACTTTAAGAACACCAACTTCTTGTTTTAATTTAGTTTTTCTCCTAAGATATTCGCACGATACAAATGCATTTTAAATCGAAATTTCTCTATCGGCACGACCTTAGATAAGATTGGATGTATATATATACCAAGCCCTCTGCTATGGGCAGGATGAAACAACGGGTAATTTTTTAAACAGGGTAAATCAGGTTTTAATTCAGTTTTCCTTCTTCTAGATTGGTTGCCTAAGCAAGACTAAAGAACCCACTCTACCTTACTGTTTATTTGTAGTTGAGAGAAGAGATGGATTCATGCCTTTCCTTAGGATGTTAGCGCGTAAGGAAATGTAAGCAGCTTCGTCCAAGATTTGAACTTGGGTCAACGGTTCCATTTCTGACGACGATTACTATTATTAGTTAGCGATGTTTTTGATCTCAGTTTAACTTAGTTTGATACAAAGTCAGAAGTATGGAGTACCCAAATGGAAATCGAACTCGCAAACAATGGTCAGCTAACCATGCTCGCTAGCCATTATACGAAACGATTGTTTGAGAAATAAAGACCGATTCTGAATTAAAATGCGAATGAAATCAGCCATTATTTTCCAAACAAATTAAAAATGAGATCAGAAAAATAATTGTTCTGTGAAATTGTCAAGAAAGTAAATATCGTTTTGAAACATGACAATTTCACAAGTAGCATAATACGTAACTTTTTTTGTTTTAAATCGCAAATAACATTGATCGCTTACAAAACTGACATTATTGTAGAAAGTTCTATTACTTTTAAAATTAAACGTCAACCAACAAAAAGAATTTGTTTAGTTAAAATAAATCTTAATGGTTTAGACTTCTGCAATTCAAAAGTTCGCACACACACACACACACACACACGCGTCATACTTCACATTTTTAAAATTAAGTTTTATCTCTGTCGTTATTGTATTTCTCGCATCACTTAGATCGTTTTATTATGACTGTTATATTAGATGGAAAATCAAGAGTAAGTTACCGGCGAGATTTGAACTCAAATTCTGAATCGACACCCTCACCAAAAGACAAACCTCAAATGATGGCAGTTCAACTCTCACAAAACGTTTATTCTCCCCGCATACCCTGATTGCTATCCTATTGCTTACTTAACGGTCGTAGAATAAAAGGAATTAAAAAGTTGCGATAAAAATTTATAGAAATCAGATGAACGAACATCAGTTTATAAAAATTGTTATACAAACTTCTTTTCTAGAATTTTTATTTTTTGTGATGAGCAAACAATGGAATCTAACATAAATTTATAATATAATTTCAAACTAAAACCATTAATTCATTTTATCATCGACTGAAAGTTTTCGGTTTGTTGAAACTTACGGATTTCTCTTGAGAAATTTGATTTAAAGCAGGAATGAATATTGGAAAAGTTATACAGTAAGAATTGTTCATTTCGGGGGTGGAGGTCTGCCAAACGTGTCCAGTGGGCTGGCAAGGCACCGAAAGAGACAGTTTTTCTTTAGGTGCGTAAAGTTAAACCTTCGGCCGAAATGGAATTATTATTAGATATTTTAATTTTATTTTCGTATTTTATTAATTGTTATGTTTTTTTGGTTGGTTTATTTTTTGTTTTATTTTATTCAAACTTAATTCATTTTTCCTAAGACTGCCCTGTTACTTTCATCTCTAATTTTGCCTGAACTCTTTTGCCGTTGACTCTTTCATCGTAGTTTTGTCAGTTCGCAATTTGGCGGTACTGACATCGTCATGAAGAATATCCTTGTTGTCTTCACCAAAGCGTAATGAACTTCAATCAGATCATTGTGATGGCAAACAAGTCAAAGACAATCGCTTCAGATTATTTTCAATACACTTATAACTATCGATGATAACTTTTTATTGACACCTTTATTTCCGCGAACTAGACACAAATAATATTCTTAATTTCAGAACGTCCATGGTGGTAAACCCAACTTCAACTAACTTACAGTATAATTAGTTGCTTTCTGGCCACTTTTAAAATTAACTTCTACAATTGCTTGAATTCATTTTCTTCTCTGATTTTAAAATTGGAAAAGAAAAAAACTCTTCATGTTACACAACGTACTCTTAAGTAACAACTACACAAAAAATGTAAATATGTACGTACAATAAATGCAATTCTTTATCCTTTGGCCATAAAAAACCCTAAACGGGTTGAGATACCATTAAAATCAATCAAACATATCAACGTTCACAGATACATGCTTATATGAAATGTTTATGAGACACATGATTTTCAGCTGAGTTTGGATTTGAAGTTTTCAATCTGTAATGTTTGATCTGTGATTAATATTCACCACTGAATTAAGTGCATTAACAAGGACGGAGATTATGTGGAAAAAGGGAAAATACGTAGTTCATTCATGCAACTGGTTATAGCAGCACTGCAAAGCTTGGCCGTTAGGGAAAATGCAATTGTAATAATAATGTTGACTGCATTTGAACCCGGTACGTAACAACTTCATTTTTCTTATGGCTCCTCAATAGTCAGGAAAGAAAACAAGCGTAAAGCAACAACAACAAAAAAAAAAATAGAAATAAGATTTTACCCAGGGCCTGTAAGATAAAATGATTAATGGATCTTAGCTGTTTATGCTGACCCACGACGTATTTGCTCTCATTTCGATTCCAGAAATGTTCTACACTGGGTTGGTTATCATTTCAATAGAGTCAAATCTGCTTTACAATTTACTCATATCGAGTGATGAAGAAAAATATTCAGATTATTTCCAAGAGTTTTAGCGTAACTTGAACGCAAATAACCTCAGTCGAAACTTCAATTCGTCCTTCTATTTCCATTTTCCTCCTCTTTACCGTCAACATTTTTGCTACCCCCCCCCCATATATATATATATATATATATATGATTAGAAATATACCACTAAAAGCGTTTATAATCAGTAAAATCTTTACAGTGCTCTATACACAATGTAGAGTAATATTTCTTCTTCTTTTTTCACGTATAAAGCAAGATAATCATTAAAAACTGAAAAAAAAATCCCAACTCTTCGTTTCACAATGTCGATCCAAAGGTTAGCTAACTGACAAAATGAAAATCAGTCGTGAGTTTTTATCCTGTTGTTTTTTGTGGATTTTTTTAATTGTTTTTTTTTTTTAATATACTTGAAATATGACCAATTCCACCTTAAATAAATCTTAGGCATCCGTTCATTTGTGTCTAATATAGTTAAATATGAAAATAGTAATAATGTATGTTTTGAATAACAATGTCAATTTTTTTTTCTATTTCTTCGTTTATCAACAAATTTTATCAAATGATGTAAAAGGCCACAAACTTTGTTTTTCATTCGCAAAGCAAAACTGATTAAAAGTTCATGTGTCCATCTCATCATTCAATATAAATATATAAACGAATTGGAGATATTTTTATATCTTCAGTATGCAGTCACCCACCGATCCACCCACTTTCAGAATTCTGTGGGCTGATATAAAGGGTAGAGGCCGTGGATATCTAATTTGGGTCTGAGTCATCTCGAGAAAACCAGGGTTAATTTATGACAATGAACATTTGTCTTCTTCTTCTTCCGGCAAACTCGAGTGTGGAAAGAGAGAGTCAAATATTGAGAGGCTTATCCGTTGCCCTCATCAATGACCCTCCGTTTTGAAATAGAAATTCATTGAACAGAGAAAGTTACGAAAAACTGAGAAAGAAAACCTAATCATTCAGTAGGGAAGACTGCTTAAGTGATAAACTTTCAAATCTATTTTTAAACAGACTTTTGAAGAATAAACATGGTCGGTTTCTGTCAAATAATTGCCTATCCAGATTTATGGAAATATTCCAGGGACGTACACACACACACATGCTATATATATATATATATATATATATATATATATATATATATATATATATATATATAATTTCAAGTATAGAATAAAAATAAAAATGGATAGAAACTCACGATTCAGAGTTTCACGTTGTCAATCCTCAGTTGAGTTGATATTCCACTTTGTTGAAATCCATTCATATAATGTAACTTAATCAAGCTCACCTGAGGATTGACAACGTGAAACACTGAGTCGTAAGTTTTGTATCCTGTTATCCTATTTTTTATACTGGAAATATTCAGTAATATTGCTCTGCATTTTCCTGTATAGAGCACTCAAAAAGTTTTAAGCATTAAATTTATATATATATATATTGTCACAGATTTTTCTATTTTTACATTCAATGAGACACTTAGGGACCGTTACAAGTTTCTTATTCACTAAATGTCTTTAAGTTCTTCACCACTAATAGTTACCGGAACGAGTCTTCCTTTTCTATGTCTATTGCATTTTCTGAAATTTCATAAATTGATTAAAATGCTTTGCTTGTATATCTCCTTGCGGAGACTTTCTCAAAGTTCTAATAAAATGAACAAATATCGGCATAAAGCCGGACGACCAAAAAAAAGGACTTGTATCGACAGAGTAATGAATCACACTGAATCTGTATGTGGAAGGGAAGAGAAGGACAATATGACCTATCACATATCACCTTATTAGATTCCTAAAAAGATTCCGCTCGGGGTGAAATAGTCTTAAATCAGGCGTGAAACGTTCAGCTAAAAACCAAACAAAAATGTATATTGTTCCAACACACACGTGTGTGTGTGTGTGTGTGTGTGTGTGTGTGTGTGTGTGTGTGTGTGTGTGTGTGTGTGTGTGTGTGTTACGATAGCGTAGAAACTGACTGTCACAATGGAGTAAAGATTCGACTTGTGTAGGTGTATTTGCGAGAAGCCCTTGATCATCTGCATAGTCTGCATCCATAATAGTTTCAGCAGGATGTCATTTGCTTCTTTTTTCTTTTCTTTCTTTTTTTTTAATATGAAGCCATTTTCTTTCATTAGATCTATTGACGTTCGTCGTACATAAATGGGGATCTTCTAAATAGAAATAGTCCAAATGTTTCTCCTTGCAAAATTCCAGCAACAATGTCAAAGAAATTAGTGTGACCATCAGATGAACGAACCATTTTGTGTTGTTGTAGAGCACCATTATAACATTGGAGTCCTCCTAGCGTAATAGTTAACACGCTGGACTGAGATATTGTTGTGAGTTCGCATTCAGCTGCGCTATAACGTTCACTCTCGGACAAATATCTCGAGAAAGGCATGAACTCCCTTTTCCCAACCACCGAGGAGTTAAATAGGACTGCTGCTGTTCTTGTACAAGAATGGCTTTCGCATCAAATAACACATGAAAGTTGGAATGCCATTTATACAAAAACCAAACCATTAAAATGGTGACAGTTTCTTTGAGAAGATCATATGCTAGAAGACTTTGGTCCATTTTTCTTCTGTGTATGGAATCAAAGTGCTTTGGAAAATTTTACAAACAAGTATTCCCTCGAGATTTTATACAGTTTTAGCTTGATTTTTGTCTCTGCTGGCAATCGTCGTTTACGATTTACGTCATTGGTTTGAAGCAGTTATTTCATCATAAATTATCTTTTTTTTTTTTTACAAGCCAGGAACGAATTGTTTGAAATTACATCAATTCAAATGGGGAAACTTGTCTTAATTTGTGTCGAGTTTGATGAACAACCCATATTTCACGAACTAGTTAGAATCGTAAATCAAGGTGTGACCCGGTGAGTCAGTCGAAGAAATTTATTGACCAGAAAAGTAAGAATTGACGTAGATGGATTTTAGAAGAATGAAATCAGTACATTATCATCATCATCATCATATCGTGCTGGTAGCACGGATATCCCTGACCCTCTCTCGCCACTCCTCCCTATCGTTCATCGCCCTCGGAAATGGATTTTTGAAAGAATAAATCGAGAATATGTAGTTTTGACGAGAAAAAAATAGAAGAAAAAAAATTTTTTGACCGAAAAACGATGAGAAAATCATTATTTCGATTGTCCTCATGAAACAGAATTTCAAATGATATTGTTATGTCTACAAGACAGATTAAGCCAAATCAACCGTGGATTTGACCCGGCAAAGTCCAAGTTGTCAATCAACGGCCTAAAAACGAAAATTCGGGAATAACAATTCTTTTAAAGAATTCAAGTATAAAAATTTTTAGTTCAATTTTCTTATCGTTACGATTTGAACGGTTACTGATGTCATGTCACGGGAGCATAAATTAGTTCTAATTTCAAATTTGGAAAGACCGCCCCTTTTGTGTAAAAGTGAGTATGAATCGGATATTGAAAGCGCGACAAGCAGTTAAAGGTGGAATTATTGAAATCCAATTTAGGAGAGAACTAATATTTTTAGCTTCGGACCTTCATGACCCCTCAGATGAAGATACATATAAGCGATGAATTTCATCGCCTGACAGAGTCCCGCGAAGAGATCGCGAATTGGCCAACGGACTTCATGTCGCTTTTAGTCTGGACCTTTTATCAGACTACCCTGGTATAGAAAGTGAAGAAAGCCTGCCAAATTACAATATTCTGAAAGAAGCAAGGAAACCTAACGTAATTGGGCACTTTTGAAATAATACCGAGAATTGAGAAAAGCAAACCTAACTGCCATTTGAGATTGCCTTGTGCCAGACTATAAAGCCGAAACTTATGCGAAGAATCGACTGACTGTAGATTTGTGAACTGGGTCTCTGACTAAAACTTTCCCCCTTTAGGATGGGTGAATATATGTACCTTTTTTAAAAATATTTTTTCTTACTAAATATAGTTATTTTTGCAAGCCGTGTTTTGTTCTCTGTTGTTAACGTTGACCTTTTTTTCAATTCCTTAATCGTGCGATCTCATCCGTTAACTCATCGACCGGCTATTACGATTAGCGATTGATCTATTGTCTGGATCAAAATGAAACAAAAAACAAAACGAGGGCAGATAACGAATTGGTCGTGTCATCCAAAGATATAAACAACCAGCGGAACGGTTAGCGGATTGGAAGCAGAATCACCCCCGTTTTTGGTAAGGGCTGGTGTACCATCACAAAAGTACTGTCTGTGTGTGGGTATATACATATATATAATGAAAAATAAACGGAAAAGTGGATATATTAATACACACACAACGAATTCAGTTCAGAATATTTCGTTCCTTTTTCATTGACAGAACTTTTTCAACTGAAAAATTTGTTTTTTCGGAAGATTAGTAAAAGAAGAAATAAATAAAAAGTGTAAAAAGTGAATATGAAAGGGTCTAAAGCCGAAAAAAGGAAGAAATAGATCTATGATTGGTGGTAGGGGTTGTTCGTTTTGACTTAATTTCAGTGAGAAAAGAGAGAGATGATATGAGGAAGGTGTAGGTCTTGAGAGAGAGAGAGAGGGGAATAGAAGGAAAGTAAAATGGGAAATGGTTATATGTATGTTGGGGAAGTGGACGTTTAGGCATATCCTATTTCGTTAAATTTTTTTGACAAAATTGGGATATATAATTGAAAATTAGAAGTATTGCAGGCACTGTAGGAGAAAAAAAATTTTGTCTTGGTTTTTGTTAAAAAGATTTGTTATCCATTTTCTATTTTGATATTATTTTCATGTAGGATGATGTTTGCTGAATAGGGTGAAATCTGGTAAAATCCAGACTTTTGTGAAATATGGTTGCTTATAGGATTTGTGAAACCCTCCACCTTCACCACCCCAACATATCACCAGTTCCCCTTTAACTATTTTTTTTTAAGTCGAAAAAGTTCTGTCAATAAAGAAAGAACGAAATATTCTGAACTGAATCCGTTGTCTGTGTTTTAGTATATCCATTTTTCCACTTATTTTTCATCATCCTGTCACATCTACCTTTTATATATCATCATCATCATCATGTCGTGCCGCCAGCACGGATATCCTTGACCATCTCTCGCCACTTTTCCCTATCGTTCATCGCCTCCGGCAGGTCTTCTGGGTTACATCCTGTGTCCTCACATAGCTGCTGTATGTAAGTTCGGGCTGGTCGTCCTGCTTTTGCTTGGCCATATGTGGGGGTCCATAGTAGTACGTCACTTACGAGCTCGTCTTTGCTTCTCCAGCAGTGTCCGGCGTGTCTGGCTCGTCTGACCTGTATAGTTTTCGTGATGGGAGGCAGGTGGCCGTACAGTTAGCGTCTCGTGGGGTGTTGTCGCCAGGACTTGTTCAATATTGCTCTCAACATTCTTGTGTAGTTGCCGTCAAGTTTCTTCCCCAGCCGTTTGGTTAGCGTCCATGTAGTGCATCCATATAGCAGTATCGACACAACCGCTGCCTGGAAGAAGCTGCGTTTTATTTCATCTGTCAGGTCTGATTTCCATATTATTGAGAGCCTATCTATAGCCGTCCATGCTTTCGTCAGCCGTGTGTCGATGTCGTTTTCTGTTGATGAGACGCTACTTCCTAGGTAGGTGAATTTGTCCACTAGCCTCAGAGAGGCTCCGTCTAGAGTGGTAATGTTGCCCGTTTGGTTGTAACACATATATTCAGTTTTGTGCGCATTGACATGGAGGCCAATGCCTGCTGCAGCTCGTTCCAAACTATGCAGTAGTGTCTCTGCTTGATTAGGCGTATTCGCCAGTAACGCTAAGTCATCAGCGTAGTCGGCGTCTGTGATTGTTTTTGCGGGGTACCTTTTGCTTCTTTTCTTAGTCAGCTCGTAGCCATTTTCTCTGATTTTGTCGATCGAAGCTCTAAGCACGTAGTCTAGACAGATGATAAAGAGGTATGGGGCTAGCGTGTCTCCTCGTAGTACTCCTGCAACAATGTCGAAGTATTCCGTGTCTCCATCTGGTGAACGTACTTTCACTTTTGTGTTTTTGTAGAGGATCATTATTGCTGCTACGGTTTCTTTAGGTAGGCCGTATGCTAGTAGGATTAGTTCCATTTTTCCTCTGTGGATGGAATCGAAGGCCTTGGTAAAGTCGACAAAAAGTAATGTCGCCTGAAGGTTTTTTGCCCGGACGCCTTCAAGGATTCTACGGATGGTCAATATTTGTGAGGTTGTGGATCTATTTCTCCGGAAGCCATTTTGTTTTTTCCTAAGGATATTGTCTATTTTGGGTTCTATTTTGGTTTTTCCTAAGGATGTTGTCTATTTTGGGTTCTTTTATATATATATATATATATATATATATATATATATATAACTTTTGTAGACTACTCTCGACATGCGCATACTGTAACAAAACGAAAAAAAGTTTTAGTAAGATAGAAACGCCTGAAATGTTTTTTTTTATTTGTTTTTCATTTACTTCCATAAATATACTTCTATATTAATTCATAGTAAAAAGATTTAGCCAAAGTTTCAATGTTCAAGTGTTACTGACTATTGCATTCTGGTGGCCCTACGAGTTTTGTATGAATACCATCCAAACTTAAATCATCGGATTTGTGTCTAATATCTCCATCTACTGTTTATCTCACGTTTTTTTGTTTGATTTGTTGTTTATTATATCAATGGTTAATGAGACTAGAGATATTTGTGGTTTTCCACTTTCCTGATTATCTGGTCCTAAGGGGTAATACGAATATAGCGGGTTGATTAATCTATTCACTGAATTCCTACAAAACTTATCTCAAAATCAAGGATGAAAACTCTTTTGGGGAGTTGTCAATACTGTTTAGAGGGTTTTATTTTGGGAGATTAAATGCTAGCTTGGAATATACGCGTCGATATTTTTAAAGTGATCAATGAAATTATAGATAAACAAATTTGATATGACCTAATGCTAACAGAACTTCCCGAAATTAAATAAATTCATATCATAGTTACTCCAACAATCCGAATTTTGATTTTTAGAAATATGAATTGTTAAAAAAAACAAAAAAACTTCCAATCGATCGGATATTTTTCCTTTCTATCTTCAACTTTGACAAATTTTTATTTATCATTTACTTTGTTTAATCATTGTAATTCATCATCTATTTTCCAGTAACTTTTGTTGTATTGGATTCCACTTATAGGAGTGGTGAAACAATAGATTATCATCTCCTTTTGAGAATGGGCATGTCCACTGGGTACCTCTTGAGGTGTCAAATGATAATTCAGAAACTTCTTCTGTAGCTCTTTGAACAGAGAACACGTGTCTTGGACTCTACCAGGGAATGATCAAGTCACGTTGCCTTTTTACTTTCCCTTATCAAGTAAACTTCTAACTATTTTTGTACCTTTTCTACATACACAGCTTTATTCATGGAACAATGTGTGTATATTTCTTGCAGTTGAGACACGTTTGTGTATTTCTTCTTCTAAATTCCACTGATATATATATATATATATATATATATATATATATATATATATATACGAGGATCATTCAATAAGTTTCCAGACTTTTTTTCGAAGTGGGCACTTTTATTGATAGTACACGCATGAAACTATAGTCCCCTTCGAAGAAATCTCCTCCGGCTGCAATGCACTTGTTGTGCCGTTCCAACGACTTCTGCAAGGCCCCATGGAAGTCCTCTTGTGTGAGCGTGTCAATGACCTTCGTCACAGCCTCTTTCATCTCCTCAATTCTCTCATAACGACAGCCTCTGAGCTTAGGGAATACCCAAAAGTCACTGGGAGCAAGGTATGGACTATAGGGAGGCTGAGGAACTGTCTTGATGCCCATCTTGGTCAAATAGTCTGTGACAAGGATGGAGTTGGGGACTGGTGCATTGTCCTGGTGGAACTGCTACTGACCTGATTTGAAGAGTGCTGGCCTCTTCCCTAGGAATCTCTTGCTGAACTCCCTTAAAACCTCAACATAGTAACCCTAACCCTTTGACCAATGAACTCTGGTGTATTGACTTCCTTACTCCTCCCACACCTCTCATCATCCCTCACAGACTTCCTGCCTTCCTTGAATCTCTTATGCCACTCAAGAACTGATGCTTGATCCATACAAGATGGTCAAAAAGCAGTCTGAAGCATTCCATACGTTTCTGTGGCATCATTTTTTCCAAGTTTAAACAGAATTTTATTGCATATTGTTCTTCTAAAGTCCAGATTGCATTTTTGAAATTCGCCTGCTGTGACAATGAGGCTTTTGTAGGATTATTCCAATTCCTCCTGCTGTAGCTGTTCATTTGCAGCTGAAATCATAAAAATTGGTCAGTCATCTCATAAGATGTATAGCAATAAGATACTGAATTTTCCAGAGTCTACGACAATTTTAAATGCCTGTACAAAAAAGTCTGGAAACTTATTGAAGACACCACGTATATAGATATAAAGATTGAATGTTCTTGTATGTGTAAATGAGAATATCTTATCTTTCCATCCGTTGTGTTCAGTATTAGTATATCACGAATATATCAATGCTAACATTGATTCTTCTTCTAACCATGCTATTACTATTATGTAATTTCGCAAAAAATACATTCACTTAATTTATGATATTGGGTCGAAGATTGGAATAAGAATCGAAATAACAAAATCAACAACGATTTTCTTTTTTGTTATTTTTATCTTGATGATTTATAAGTATCTCTTTCGGAGTTACTTTGTTTTATAATCGTGAAGTATAAAAATCCCGTCTAAATCCAGAGCGGCTAACAAGACAGCACCTCTTGATTTGGTTTGAAGAGATAGGGTCAGGATCAATGTCTGAAGTATCCCAAAAAAGAACTGCCGACAAGACTAAAGATTTCTGGAACTACTAAGACCTATGCATGAGGTGAGAGAGAGAGAGAGACACTAAATTCGCTCCTTACCAATTTTAAGGAGGTGAATGAATATATTCAACAGATAAAAATAAACCTCGTGTCATATAGACAAAATGTCACATGAACATAAAAATATGAAAATAAAAAGCACCAATACGTAATGTCAAAATATTCATTTACTCAGCATAGCTTAATCTGGCACAAATTCATATAAAATAAGTCTCCTTGAAAATCAACTCACTAAGCTTCAGAACAATCGCGCTGTGGTAGGGGCCTTCCTAAATGTACTTAAAAACATTCCTAAAAACAAAAACTGATAATATAAACTTATCACAAAATAAGATAGAAAGAAGAGAGAAAAATAAAAAGGGGGAAAATAGAACTAGGTGAAGCATTAAAAGCGAAAAAAGAAATGCGTGGTGGGAATGGCCAATGATCCAAGCTTTCCAAACAGAATTTAAATTCGATTTCAATTGGTGACACGTTCAGTTATGCAATTGACTGTTAAACGGTAAATCAGAAACAAGTTAATACTTCTCTGAATTCAGATTGTGATAAAGGTAACGAGAAACCACTCTATCTTTCCTAAAAGCAGTTATGTCACTTTACTATTGTTGTATACTCATATGCAGATGCATGCATGCAGAATCATAACGACGACACAATAAAGACGAGCCACACAGTCTTTTAGAAAAATATACTTCTCACTTTATTTGAAAGGATTGTGTGTTAGAGGGAGTTGGAGACCGAACAGAACTGCAACATATTGACCCCCACTCTTATGGCCATCAGCGTTTCTTTCCCGTTCTCCTGGGATGCTCAACAGGGGGCCTGGGGCCCAGCCTCTCTGGGTGCTGGTTTTCTCTACCGCATCTTATCTCCAACTCGTCTGATCCCCAACTCTCAATCGGGGGCCTGAGGGCTCCTTCAGCTAAGTGCTGGCTTTCTCTACCGCATCTTGTCTCCAACTGATTGAATTTCCTGAGCACTGAGTTATATAATAGTTCAACGTCCACCTTCTTGTGGGCGTCACAAATTGCACTCATTCAACCCATACACAGTCAAGGTTATACTCTGCTATTCCTTGACCGGATGCACCTGTTATTTGCACATGTGCATTTCCTATTTTGACAGCCCGGCCAGGTCGTAGGTCAATATACAACAATATGAAAGGAAGCTGTGAAGAGTCAAGATTGCTTAATTCCTTATAGAATATTACAATTTCCATTCCGTTAATATCATTATTATTAACTTTTATCGTCAGTTACTAGTTGTTAATAAATATCATAATTGACTATTATTTACCTCATTCGATTATTCATAAAATGCAGCAATGTGAGAAATAAAGTAATAAAAAGAATATTGAAATCTTATTGATCTATTTTTTTCCTCTTCTCTTTTCTTTGCAGTTTTCAAATATTCTTCTCTTCTTTCTCATTCGATGAAAATCGCCGTTGTGTAATGGCTAAAGTTCTGAACTATGATATGGTAGTCACAGGGTTCGAACTCTATGTCACGTTATTACGTTCACTTTTAGACTAAAACCATCGGGAAAGGTATGAACCCAACTTATCCACCCAGCTATAGATGAAATAGTACCCCTACTGTCTTCCTACAAGGATATATTAAATGAACCACGAGTTGTTGATACGGCATTGAAAAAAGAAATCTCTTCCTTCTCTAATTCTAATCCCGTCTGTTGTCTCTAATTCTCTTTCCTTTAAGCTCCAAATTAAATCAGCCTTACTTCACATAAAAATGGTCCTTCTGTCACATCCTGTCCGTGAAGGAGGGTAAATTTATAATTATCTCTTTTCTCACTTCTTTCTCTTTTTCTTCCTCTTTCCTATTGCCTCCGAATTCAAACTAGAAATACCCCGCTTAAAAATGGGCCATCTGTCACATCCTGTCCGTAACGGAAGCTAAATTCGTAATCTAATGTTTTCTCACTTCTTTCCCAAATTTCCTTTAGCCATCGAATTCGAACTACAAATACTCAACATAAAAATTGGCCGTCTGTCACATCCTGTCCGTGACAGAGGGTAAATTTGTATTTTCTCTTTTCTCACTTCTTTCTCTTATTCCTTCTCTTTCTTTTGACCTCCGAATTCACACTAACAATACTCCAATTAAAAATTGGCCATCTGTAACATCCTGTCTGTGACGGAGGGTGAATTCATAATTTTCTCTTTTCTCACTTCTTTCTCTAATCCCTCTCGATTTTTTTTTCTTTCATACTGTCGCTCTGTTTTCTATTATTCCTTATTTCTCTTCTTTTAGATTCTCTTTACTCGCAAGTCTTCTGTCTCTCATATCTTTTCGCTTTTTTACTTTTTCTTTTCTTTATTAAAACATTCAATCTTCTTCGCTTTCAACGTTCTTCTTTTTCTTCTTTTTTGATTTTCTCCACTTTATTTTTTTTCTTCTGCTCGTTATCGTCATTTTTCTCATATTTCTTCTCCTCCCTCTTCCCCCCCTTAACAATTCTTCTCCTCCCTCTTCCCCCCTTTACAATTCTTCTCCTCCCTCTTCCCCCCCCTTTACAATTCTTTTCCTCCCTCTTCCCCCCCTTTACAATTCTTCTCCTCCCTCTCCTTCCATTTTTTTTTTATCTTATCTCTCTCACCTTCACGTTTATTATCAGTCATCATCAGCAACAGGAGTAAAGTACTACTATGATGATGATGATGATGACGCCGGTAATGTCAGTGGGCTTGTTGTTGCCCTTACCACGAAAAACAGCTGAATAGGCAGGCGGTTGAGTGAAGAGGGGGTGCAATAACAAAGTACGCATTGCGCATGACAAGAAATATTGATCGACTTCCGGAATTTGCAACATTCAAGGCGATCGCTGTTAAAGTTCTGCACCCTTCGTTGCTTGTTATTCTGTAGAATCAGGATTCTATTATACTGGGATAAATTTAATCCAAAAAGAAAAATGCTTAAAACTGAAGAACGAAAACATGTTATGGATTAAGTTTCTCTCTCTCTCTCTCTCTCTCTCTCTCTCTCTCTCTCTCTCTCTCTTTCTCTCTCTTTCTTGTGTGCATACGCATATATACATATATACATATATACTCACTGACAAATGCGATCAGAAACATACGGCCATATACTTGTGTACGAATAAAAGCAGAGATATCTCCCTCTCATACGTACCGAAACGTATAGAGTTGATTATTTAGATTGGACGTCGTATAAGGCTAAAAGTATGAAGCGCCTATTGAGAAGTGAACAACAACAACAACAACAACAAGTTCCTTAATCGAGAGCTTTTGCTAAACGATACACCACGGGAGGAGCCCCACTGAAATGTATATATACCTCTAAAGGGTTATCGTCCAAATCAACTCGACGAGGCAGTTTGTTTTTCACTTCGCATTAATGCTCTTGCAAAGGCATGAATCCATCACTTCTCGCCTCAGCTATGCGTAAAATAGTTGGATAGATTGGACTTTCAAGTTTGGGTAGGGCAAGAGAAAGAAAACTGAATGAAGAACCGGAAGAATTCTATTCAGAGAATCCGCAACAAACTCATGCGTACCATTTTTCTGCTATCAACTCATCTAAAATGTCTGGCTGGTCCTACACAAGCCATTACTATCACAAACAAAACACACCTGTATAAACAGTCTAGACGTTCACTAGTCAGTAAAAGATGTGAACCGCTAGACTGCTTACACAGGTGATTTTTCTTATATACACAAGAGTAGACCAAGCAAACATCTACAAAGTTTATGTATGGAGTTTAAAAAGCGATGCCATCATCATCATCATTTTGGCAACTTTTTCTAAAGGAACGAATTTCAAAACAAAGGAAAATGAAGCGAATTAGGAAGATTTTCATTTGACAACAAATGGTGACGGTGACTTTTCTTTTATTTTTCATAACATTTTCAAACTCTTTTTTTTCTCATGCCTTTACACACTTCGTCTAACGAAATTTATTCAACAAATGTGAATACCAACGACTTGTTGGGAAATCTAGATTGAATGACAATTTATAATTAAATTAATATTCTTCACGTTTTATGATTTATATGCGAAATAACATTCGTTTTTGGAAAATGACATATCAAAACACTGAAGATGGAATGGATGTGCTATCAAGCCTAACACAAAATCAAATCATTTCAGCCACTAAAAACTGTTTGACTTCATATTTGTCACGACTAATATTAGGGTATAAAATTTACATGCATTTAATCAAGTTGTACTGTCAGCGCAAAATTCCCTGACTTTCTCTCTCGCCATTTATCGCCATCATTTATCGCTCCCGGTGGGACCTCTTGACTGCATCCAGTGTCCGCACAGGGCTGATCAATGAAAGGTTTTCCAGTCGACCAATACTGGTGTGCCCATACATAGGAGTTTATAAGAGGACATTTGCTTATGAGTTGGTCTTTGCTTCTCCAGCTCTGCCCCACACCTCGTATGTCTTGTTTGTTTTACTTGGATAGATTATGAGATGGGAGCATATTATTTCAATTTGTCTTAAATTATTATTATCTTGAAGATATTAAATGTTTACGTCATGAAACTTGTAAATAATAAACTATTTGGTTAGAGTGAAATCTTCCTAAAGTCGTGTAACATTTATCGTCATTGGAAATGGAATCGATGACCAGTGTTAAATCCTGAATGAGATTGTGTACGCTTCACTTTGCGCTAAATCCCAAGGGAAAGGCATGAACCCATCTGCTCTCCTTCCAGCTATGGGTAAAATAGTTGGGCATGTTAATTCATTTTGCATTGGTCAGGCATCCAGGCTCGGAGAAGAAAAATTCTGAATTCCTCTTGATCTTGTGTCTCATTCTGTCCGTGGCGATGGGTGGGGAGGGGTAAATACATGTATAAAATATGAGTGAGTTGAAAAGAACACTTAGAGAATTTGGCTATTTCTGATGAGCGGAGAGTAAGGCACCCCTATGTTAAATAGAACACGAAATAACTGTACATATTGCTTTAACGTCCATATTATTCTCTCTCTCTCTCTCTCTCTCTCTCTCTCTCTCTCTCTCTCTCTCTCTCATCTTTATCTCATCTTTATCACGCAACTTTCAAGAATCCTATATTTAGTAAATCTGTATAAATAACATATTCATAGAGCGGTGAAGTCATTTATATTTGTTTATCCTTGGATCAGCCACCTATATATATATATATATATATATATATATATATATATATATATATATAAAGTAGGGTCGGAAATGTCTTGATGATCCATTTTGGTGAAACCTCGATAGATGTTTTTTTTTCTGACTCTGTGGGAATTCATATATTCAAAAAAGCTACACACTAACTGAGCACAGTTGCTATATTTCATAAAGCTTCAAGTCAAATTATTACTTTGTTCACTTTTCATTTGTATGTGTTTATGTATCGAGCAAAAATATTGATTTATCTTTCCACGTATTTATGAAGAAAAGAAATACATGACTAAGCGCTTTCAGAACAAGATTTTCTCTTAAGAATCAAATCTAGCTGTAAAAAAAGATGGTGTCCATCTTTGTAAATCCTCGGATATACGTGTAGGGCAAGAGGTAGGGTAGCAGGAACGCCCAGTAATGAGATTTCTTTTTCCTTTACCGGAAGTTGGGATGAATTCTTTCCTATCTCATTAGTGATCACGTGCATCGTTTCTCACGGCCTCCTACGTCGTGAAAGAGCTGGGCATGATAACTCTTTTCGGGCCAAATGCTTTTTTTTCTATTTCCTTTACCGGAAGTTGGGATGAATTCTTTCCTATCTCATTAGTGATCACGTGCATCGTCTTCTCACGGCCTCCTACGTCGTGAAAGAGCTGGGCATGATAACTCTTTTCGGGCCAAGTGCTTTTTTTTATTTCCTTTACCGGAAGTTGGGATGAATTCTTTCCTATCTCATTAGTGATCACGTGCATCGTCTTCTCACGGCATCTATTGTGGTGATAGGGCTGGACATACTAATTCGATTCTTCCATTTATCATTCGAACTAAAAGACAAATCTGTATATATCAAGGAGGTTCAAATTATGGCCTACCCTCGCTTCCAGGCAGCTTCTGTCACTTGCCTAAAAGGATAAAGTTGATTGTTTGATGCCAGATCTACCTCTGAAGGAGAATGCAGACGGAACTGATCAATTTTTGGTCTCTCCGATTCATTTCCTACTGGGCAACTCACATTAAATCGACAATGTGTCACATTCTAGCCTCGTGGGGAGCGATATAAATTTCGTAGTGTTCAAATGATTATGATTTTTTTTACAACAAACCCAGCAGGCACTCTTGGCATCACGGTTATAGATGTAGGAAATAGAGTCAGCGACCAGAATTCAAATCCTGGACGAATCTGTCTGCGCTAATGCACTTAGAAAAGGAATGAATCCATCAGTTTCCCACACCTAAATAGTTGGGCAAACCGTTTTTTTAGCGTAAGGAGAAGAAAAACTCTGAAATCAAACCTATTGTACCCCGCTGAAGAACTGACTGTGTGTCGCACGTGGCGGGGGAGTTGAGTATAGAAACCCAGAATGTGATTAAGCGGGTTAATGGCGTGGACGTCGGTGAACAAGAAATCATGGGTTATACTAATTGTGTCGATTACAGCACTGCAGACAGGATGTAGCACAAGGTCAATTTTAAGCGGAGTAAGGAATACATTAAACTAGGGCCTTTCACCAAAGAAGAACTCGACTCGGTTCTTAAAAAAATTAAAAATAGGAATGCTGCAGGGCTAGACGAGATCCCCCCAGAAGTGTGGAAGACTAGACAATTCGACGATATACTGCTCCAGCAATGCAACGCTGTCTATAGTCAAAATAGGATAGAAAGATGGATGAAGGGATGCATCCTTCCTTTCCCTAAAAAAGGCGACCTCGGATTAGCCAAGAACTACCGAGGGATAACACTTACATCCATAGCAGCCAAAATCTACAATGCCCTACTACGAAACCGCATAGAACCCAAAATAGACAACATTCTTAGGAAAAACCAAAATGGCTTCCGGAGAAATAGATCCACAACCTCACAAATATTGACCATCCGTAGAATCCTTGAAGGCGTCCGGGCAAAAAACCTTCAGGCGACATTACTATTTGTCGACTTTACCAAGGCCTTCGATTCCATCCACAGAGGGAAAATGGAACTAATCCTACTAGCATACGGCCTACCTAAAGAAACTGTAGCAGCAATAATGATCCTCTACAAAAACACAAAAGTGAAAGTACGTTCACCAGATGGAGACACGGAATACTTCGACATTGTTGCAGGAATACTACTAGGAGACACGCTAGCCCCATACCTCTTTATCATCTGTCTAGACTACGTGCTTAGAGCTTCGATCGACAAAATCAGAGAAAATGGCTACGAGTTGACTAAGAAAAGAAGCAAAAGGTACCCCGCAAAAACAATCACAGACGCCGACTACGCTGATGACTTAGCGTTACTGGCGAATACGCCTAATCAAGATGAGACGCTACTGCATAGTTTGGAACGAGCTGCAGCAGGCATTGGCCTCCATGTCAATGCGCACAAAACTGAATATATGTGTTACAACCAAACGGGCAACATTACCACTCTAGACGGAGCCTCTCTGAGGCTAGTGGACAAATTCACCTACCTAGGAAGTAGCGTCTCATCAACAGAAAACGACATCGACACACGGCTGACGAAAGCATGGACGGCTATAGATAGGCTCTCAATAATATGGAAATCAGACCTGACAGATGAAAAGAAGCGCAGTTTCTTCCAGGCAGCGGTTGTATCGATACTGCTATATGGATGCACTACATGGACGCTAACCAGAAGAAACTTGACGGCAACTACACAAGAATGTTGAGAGCAATATTGAACAAGTCCTGGCGACAACACTCCACGAGACGCCAACTGTACGGCCACCTGCCTCCCATCACGAAAACTATACAGGTCAGACGAGCCAGACACGCTGGACACTGCTGGAGAAACAAAGACGAGCTCGTAAGTGACGTACTACTATGGACCCCCACATATGGCCAAGCAAAAGCAAGACGACCAGCCCGAACTTACATTCAGCAGCTATGTGAGGACACAGGATGTAACCCAGAAAACCTGCCGGAGGCGATGAACGATAGGGAAAAGTGGCGAGAGATGGTCAAGGATATCCGTGCTGGCGGCACGACTTGATGATGATGATGAAGGAATCCAGAATTTTCCTTCTCCGAGACTGACTGTCTAACGAAGGCTAAAGAACCACCTCTGCTCTCCGATTTACTCATTGTTAGAGCGAGAACAAATGGATTCATGTCTTTTACGAGAAAATTTAGCACAAAGTGAAACATTAATAGCCTCGACCATGATTTGAACTCTGATCGCCCGTTCCTTTTCCGATAAGGATAACGGTCACACTATGTACGCCTCCTTTTTAAGTGTGTATTATATTTAGTAAGACAGTTCCAGTAAACATATATATCATCTCATACAACTTCAGGTAAATTTTCTATGACAAGAAGGAAATTTCGTTGAATTATTATCCATTGATCAAATGGTACCGATTTATTTGCTCCCCTTTGACTTCTTAGCTGGTTCTAGATAAAATGAACATATATTTCATTCTTGGTATTCTGTAAATTAAAAAAAAACACCAATTAATATAATGTTATAAACAAGAATATACATTATACAAATAAAACTTGACCTAAATCAAGTTATTTATTAACATAAAAGAGTTTATTTACATAAATATTGTGTTTACAGTTTTAACAGGGTGGATGTGCTTGATGTGCAGTATCAGGCCGGAAGACATTGAGAAATCGTAGTTCTTGGCCTTCGGTAACTTTCAGTTTTGTTCTTTTCCTTAGAAACGATCTGGCACCTGCACTAGAGCATTGTTCTATCTAATATTGGGAAAGCAATAAAGTGCATTTTGTCTTTGTTTCATCGTGCAGTTTAGTCGTCAATGAGTATATGTGTACTTGCCCGACCGAAAAGTTTGACCTTTTACGTGTTACTTACCGCATATATAACACGTTTGAATAAATCGTTTAATGTTTAAAAAGATCTGCAACTTCTGAAGTTTTCTGGAGTTCTTGTTGCTCTGATTATTATTCACTTACACCTCCCCCCCCTCTCTCTCTCTCACAGAAAATCTTGATTTAGACTTCATTATTTTAGCAGTTTTTTTTACTTAATTATGCAACTATATATGATAGAAAATAATGACCACGTGTGTTGTAGACATATTTCTTGTTTTAACCGCTAGCGGGTGTTAGGGTTGTCCTTAGCAAGATTTGATCCCCTGTAGTCAATCATTAACTGTGGATGATCAACAACTTTTATGTTTGAGGTGTCTTTGTAAAAAAATAAGAATCTTGATTAAAAAAAAAGGTTAATATTCTTTGAATGTTGCCCCCGGAGGGACTCAAACAACGTTTTTCCATTTGTTCATGCATAATTCTGAGATAGACCTAGAACCCCTTATGAAATTTGGTAGAGGTGTTGAGAAATAATGACGTTGCTTTAAGACAGACGACTCAACTTATAGACACTTATATGTTGTGATATATATATATATATATATATATATATATAAATGTTCTTAGGCAGCAGTCGTTCATTTAAGTATGTTTCATTAAATAGTAAAGAAAAAATTTGTCTGTATAATTTAATTAAGATCCTTTCGAGTTTCCAGATAAGTGTCTTGGTTTCAGGTTGGAATTGGTGGATGAATTTACCAAAATTGTCCCGAGTGCTTTCGGACCCATCATAGGCCATCATCAGGGGTTACTTGCATGTGTAAGGAGTGTTGTTTTTTTGTTAAATGAGTTTTGAAAGTTTCCACAACACAACAAGAATATGCGAACGCAGAGTTGGATAAAACTGAGTTGCCGATGAATTCAAAAACAGAATGCTATCAACGGATACGAAATATTTTTTAAAAATACTAAAAGCATTTCAAAACATTGTCGCTGTTTTCAAAATTAATTCTATTGATTTGGGGGGGGTCATTTTTTATATGTAGGACTTCTTGGATTTGTAATCGTAGCTTATCAATTTCGTGTGCGATTATAGGAGTGTTTTCAACTAGAATTTTTCGAAACTTGGATTTCGGAATGGAATGGGTTTTAAGATGTAAGGCTATGGAGTTAGACTCATTAAGGTGCATTGTAAGTCGCCTAGAAAGAGTTGTAGTGGTCAGACCAACATACACATTATTTTCTTTGGAGACACAGTCTCCCAACGGACATTTGAACATATATACGACGTTGGTCCTATCAAGAAGTTCAGTAGACGGGGAAGTGTTATTAGTTTGGAGGTTTTAAATTTGTTGTAGTATATAATAAGTCTAACTTTTTTGGTAGGGTCAGTAGGGAGAACATTTTTTTGGATAAGATTTTTTAATATTTGTTCATATATTTTATAATTACTATGAAATTGTTTTTTGTAGTAAAGGTCTATTGATTGTTTATCGTTTAGATTATTGTCTATGTGAGGTTGTTCAGGTTTACTAATGAAATGTTTAATTTCGGTATCAACAATGTTGTTGGGAAACCCATTATTCATACGGGTTTGTTTAATATTTTTAAGTTCGTTAAGGAAGAGAGTTCAAAAGGAGGATAGTAACTTAGTTCTGGAAATAAGTGTTTTTATAATTGTTCTTTTATAGCGGAAGGGACATTCACTTTGGAAATTAAGGGTGCAGGGATTAATGTTTGTTGGTTTTTTTATATGTGGAGGTGATAAATCGGTCATTATTGCTTGTGTCTATTAGTACACCTAGAAATGGAATTTTAATGTTGATGTTGATTTCTTGAGTAAAATTGAGAAAAGAATTTTGAAAGGTCTCTTGTATTAATTTCATAAGTGTTATTGTAAGGAGTATGTCGTCTGCATACCTTAAATAAATGTTAGGTTTATTGATGATATTAAAAACCTTATATATATTGTGTGTGACTTTTCTACGTCACCAGAAATCAATAAAAACAGTGACTGGGAGCAATTCTATTTTATTGGACTCTTCTGCTGACATAGAAAAAATATTTGGTCATTTTGAGGCGAATTTTGTTGTCTTGAATTATTTTTAACTGTCTGTTATTTTGACAACAACGACTACTACTACTTCTATAGAAGAGAAGTGGAATGATTTTTAAAAGCAGCTTAGAACAAAAATATTACAAGAAATATACTATGAGGCTTTACCTAAAGTGATAGAAATAAAATTAAGTGAAAGCAATAAATTAGCTCATTCAAGTTTTTAAAAAAAGCGAAAAACAGATATGACTGGGTAGGAACTATGAGACATCGAAAATTGTGCAAAAAACTTGGATTTGATAATTCTGACATTATATGCACAGAATTTGTCTTGTGGAATTTTAAAAATAAAATAAAAATCCTCTGCGAGTGTCAATTTCAATCTGACCCCCTATTTAACGGTCAGGGTGTAATTCGAGTAAATTACGCTACAATTATAATAATTGTTCTGTACAATTTCGTTTTCTTCAATTTCATTTTTAAAAAGACAGACTGTTGCTAAATTTAATTATTTTCTTTACCCCCCCCCCTCCCCAGAATACTTTCCAAAGTTTCTGGGTAATTGGTATCGCTAAAAATAATCTTGATAGAGTCATTATAAAGAGTAATCCCTGAATTCCGGTCGAACCGGTGTCTGAAAACGAGATTTAGCAATCTTAAACAACGAGAAAACCTATCTGATCATTTTTTTTTTTTTTTGTGCGGTGGTGGGGATGGATTAGTTTTTTGCGGAGTTAATAATGTAATCGTAAGGTTGTTCAGTTTCTTTCATAGAGAAGGCAAAATTCAGTGGAACGAAGAGAACACAATAAGCGCGTTCGAGTTGCATAAATAAAAGTTGACAACAAATTTACTGCAACAATCACAAAATGGAAATTTATTATTCGAGAGGAAATGAATTAATGTTTAAGCCGTAAAGAAATGTTCCTTGTTTGCTGTAGTATCAAAGCAAGAATGTCCTTGCAAGATTGCGTTGTGTATTGTGCCCGTTCACGACTGAATATATCACAGCAGGTATTTTTCTGTGGCTGCAAACTATAGTTCCTTGTTTGCTGTAGTATCAAAGCAAGAATGTCCTTGCAAGATTGCGTTGTGTATTGTGCCCGTTCACGACTGAATATATCACAGCAGGTATTTTTCTGTGGCTGCAAACTATAGTTCCTTGTTTGCTGTAGTATCAAAGCAAGAATGTCCTTGCAAGATTGCGTTGTGTATTGTGCCCGTTCACGACTGAATATATCACAGCAGGTATTTTTCTGTGGCTGCAAACTATAGTTCCTTGTTTGCTGTAGTATCAAAGCAAGAATGTCCTTGCAAGATTGCGTTGTGTATTGTGCCCGTTCACGACTGAATATATCACAGCAGGTATTTTTCTGTGGCTGCAAACTATAGTTCCTTGTTTGCTGTAGTATCAAAGCAAGAATGTCCTTGCAAGATTGCGTTGTGTATTGTGCCCGTTCACGACTGAATATATCACAGCAGGTATTTTTCTGTGGCTGCAAACTATAGTTGACGTGTAGAAAATGGGTATTACGTGTCGTTCTGGTGCGTGACCGACTGCTATCTTTCGTTGTCTAATGTTGCCTGTCGTGCCGTGATCTGGTCTGTCATGGAAGGTTTCATAAGTTGGGTTTTTTTTTGTAAGACATTATGCTCAGATTGTTGCTTTTTGTCTTTTACTGCCATTGACTGACACATGTTGCTTTCGGATTTACGCGGGTTTGTTTTTCATTCCAAAATTGGGAACTGGATGTTTGTTGTTTTGGTCCTATTTCTTGACCTGATGCAAAATTTCATTTTATTTTATTTAGGGACAAAAGTTATATTGGTATGAAATACGGTCCTAGTTAAATTCAGTTTGAGTGTTTTAATTTTTCTTATCCAGAAATTTAAAACATGGGTGTCAGCATTTATTTGATTTAACTTAATTCACTTTTCTGGTTTTTAGTTTGGTTTAGTTTGTTGGGTTTTATGGCATATCAACCTTTGTAGGTTATTTAACGCCAAATCCATTTTTATGTAAACAATTCAGTTTGGCATGAGTGCACAGTTTAATTGTCAAAAACATTTCAAACTATTCAAGCAGTTATATATAACAATTCAATTTTGTGTAAATACAGTTTCAATGTCAAAAAACAGTTCCATTTCAAATAATTCAGTTTAGCATAAGAATGCACTTAATTTTTATTTCAAACAATTCAGAGTTCTATTTAACCCATAGATAGGGCCCTATCAGGTGCTACCACACCGGGCCAGAGTGGACCTAGGAGCAATGGCAATGAAGGAGTGCTCCGTACTCCCCATAGCTCTAGCATTACTGGGACTTCACCATCAGACAGTTTAGTGTCATATCCAGGACACTCTGCTTTTTAAAAAATGGCCAATGTCGGCATCATTTATTTAGCTCTCCGCTTTTTGAACTGTATAAAAGAGGGTCCTTGTGGATTGCAGCTACCGAATTTTTATGGATCTCCTTAGTTGATAGATCCTTGATCCTAACATAGTAAATGACTGTACGAAAAGATTATTTGACTCTTTTATTAACACTTTCTGACTTATAAGTCTCAAGTTTCGGGAACAAAAAAATTACACCATTTATGAACTTAAAATAATTGGTATATTTCTGTCTTTGATTAAAAGGAGAATCATTTACATACTGCAAATGTTTCAGACAACTTTACCTTTTCTTTGCATTTTTTTTTTTTTTTTTTTTTTTTTTTGGTATTGTTAACACAACTATTCGGTCGATCTATTTTCCATCCTTCTTCAGGTGTAAAAATTGAAATCGCTCTCCAAGAAGAAAATGACACAAAAACATTGGTTATTTTTTACAGTTGAACGTTGTGAATTTGATTGGATTTATTTAACTCGTTAGGGTACAAACAAATCACTCACCTGTTGTTGCTGTTCTAACAGACGAAGGAATAAAATCGAAAATGAAAAAAATATCTCAACCTCATGACGAAAATGAAGACAACCGTACCATATCCAAGTGACAGTCATACAAATAATTATCAAGACCATTTTGTAGGGTTTAGAAAATCGCTTGAAAATGGAGTATCCTATGTATGACACAAAACAAAATCCGGTGGTGAGGCTCTACTTTTGGGAAGTGTGTAGTACTTATTACCATTACTCCCAGGTCCACCCTGACCCAGAATGGTAGTACCTATTATAGCCCCCATATATGGATCAAGTAGATTTGTTTAAAAATTATAAGCATTAAGTGAAACCATATAACTGCAAATAAACAATTATTAAATAAGATTGTTAATGTTAGGAATAACTGATACCATTGAACTGTATGTAAATTATTTTTTATTAAGAACAGCTACTTAAAGCTATAAAAGGGTTTACTAAAGATCGCCCAAACTTTGTATTGATTAACAAGAAAAGAATTTGCCAGCTTTTCGGATTTATGCTATTTGAGCTCTGACCACAGAATGATTATGAAAGGAATCGAAACCATTCCTGAATCTTGCAATATAGCTGAAGAATCTGTGGAATATTAAGGTGCTGGTTACTTCCTGCTTCTCAAAGACTTTCCATCTCTTTGGGCTTAAAGCTAGTTTGAAGAAAACAGACTTACTTCATCAGTCTGTACTGCAGAAAAAAAAGTAGCCCTTCTCCCATACAACCATTGTTGAAACTGAATTGAAGACACAGCCCTTCGGTTACCAAACTCGACAAATTGACAATAAACAAACAAAAGCGAGCAGTATATTTCACATACTGTACAAACGCGTGTGGTGAAACAAAGGTCAGTGAGTATAGAGCCATAGTCCTTGCCAACCACCTATAAGATGTGGGTCACTTATTCCTCGAGCGGTTCCACCAGCGCTGCTTCTGCACAATCCCTAATATTCTCTGGAGAGACTTTGTCACCAATATTACAGCCCTTGAAAAAGCAAAGATCAATTGTATTGAGGCCAAGCTACAGAAATCCCGGCAATGCTTGGATGAGAAATCATCGCCTGCTCAAGATCACACTATACGACCAACTTTCCCTCGAGTGTCGTAACAGAGGCTCATCAAAGAAGCAATACAAGGACTTTTTGAAAATTTCCCCTGGTGCCTGTGATAGTGACCATCACTGAGGATCCATCCTAGCTGATAACCGTGACACTTGGCATCTCACCTACAACCATGTTATCTTTTCTGAAAACTAACTCAAAGACAAAAGCACAAAAGGAAGAATCACAAGATGATGCCATCAAACCCTGACCAGGCCTTCAGCTATAAGGATGTCGTCGTGGTGTAATGGTTAAAGCGATGGACTGCAGAATCGCAGAAAGCGAGTTCGAACTCCAATTGCATTCTTACGATCACTTTCGGGCAAATACATCTTTGAAAAGGTATGAACCCACTTATCGTCCCAGCTGTGGGTTAAATAGTACCGCTACTGTTCTTCAATAAGGATAGCTTTGACATTGAATAACCTGAAAAGGTTGATAGGCCATTAAACCAAGAAACCCAACCTTCAGCAATAGCCGCCCCTGGCTATCCCGCCTTGACAGCCTCGAATGTGTCTGCAATCAGCGTCGACCACCACTTTCTCCATCTTTGCTCACCAAGTCATGATGTAGAAAAGCATCGAGATTGAAACCACATTTTTACCGAGACATAAATAAACAATTAAACGTAAATTTTCTTCAAAATAGCCTTGTGACAGTCTGTTAATCTTTCATTGCATCTAAAATTAAAACGACCAATTCCTAGAAAAAGACCTAAGTGTGTCATCATTTCTTAGAATAACTTTTTCTTGTTTTGCCGCCGAAATCAAGTGCATCTGAGACCAGCTATCCCTCGCTTCAAAAGTAGTAATCGAGTATTCAAAGAGAATCGTTAATCCAACGACAAGGCCAAAATATTACTTTCGAATTTCACGAATGATAATGAAGTTTTAATCCTGAAAGAAATTTCTGACTAATGTAAATAAACAATTTGAGAAAAAAGAAGTAAAAATATTCCTGCACTCTGTGTACTCATTCAAAAGTAATACACACATAAAAACTGAGAATTTTTTTTTTTTTCTTTTATTGCGGACCTTTTTTTGTCCTCATCTTGGTAGTTTTTTTTTTTTGTGTTGTTTCTTCTTTTCACTACGTTTCGGCCAAATTTCACCCCTGGCCTTCTTCAGGTGATTTTTACTGCGACCTCGGATAGGAATGCTGAGTCTTGTAACCGTGGCGCGATAGATAACAACTATGGAAGGCAGTAATTACTGGGGATACGGTTACAAGACTCAGCATTCCTATCCGAGGTCACGGTAAATCACCTGAAGAAGGCCAGAGGTGAAATTTGGCCGAAACGTAGTGAAAGAAGAAACAACACAAAAACTACCAAGATGAGGACAAAAAGTTCGCAATAAAAGAAAAATAAAATAAAAATTAATTCTCAGATTAAGAAGCCTCATCTCAAATGATTCCAATTAAAAGACACAACACATAAAAACTAAAGATATGAAGATACATAAAAAGACACAAATTCCTGTAATTTGTTTTCTGTTTGCGAATTTTATTTAAAATTCACTTTAGCATTAATTCGTTTCTCACCGTTCATATTAAAGCGACATTTTGCTAATTTGCTATACACATTGCTCTCGTAATTGTGCCCTTGACATTTAACATACTCATTCCAATGAGCTTTCAATTAGTCAAAGCACCTTTAAAAATCTTTTGATATATCGAAAAAATCCATCGCTGTATTTCTTTTAATGTCCTCCATGTCCTCAAAAATTCCCCTGTGATGAATTTTTAGTTTAGGAAACCAAAAAAAAACGTTACACTGAGCTACTTCAGGTGAGTTTTTCGAAGATGCTGCATTAAGAAAGAATTTTTTGAAGATGCTGCCTTAAGAAAAAAAAATGTTGAAGATGCTGCATTAAGAAAAATTGCTTATCGAGAATTAACACTTATTCTTCAAGAGTTTTGGTTCTCAACCTTTTCCTCTTTTTTTTTTTTTTACCTGTGAGCCATCTTTGATTCCTATTTTACTTTGACCGAAAGTAAATTATATCACTAATCCGAACTAATTAATATCTCTAATCCGAACTAATTAACGTTTAGTAAACACTTCAGTTTCTTTACAACTCTAGAGAAATATTCCCTGCAATGTGTGTTTGTTTGAGAACTTTGTTCCCCTACCTCGAGAGCTGCGTCTTATATAATGAAAATGACATCAATATACGACGACGAAGAGATGGACTGCCACTGATAGGTTATCGATTATATGGAAGTCAAACTTTTCCAATAAAATAAAATGCAACTTCTTCCAAGCAGCGATCGTGTCAATTTTACTATATAAATGCATAACATGGACGATGATTAAATGTATAGAGAAAAAGCTAAACAACATGCCACAAAACAGCAGGTGAACGGCCACCGACTTCCCATCTCTAGAATCATCTTTGGATGGGTTTAGAGATGGGAGATAGACGAACAAGATTTGCGGACACTCTGCTTGAGCAGTAAGGACGAACTTATAAGCGACGTTCTCTTATGGACCCCTTCATATGCACGTTCGAGTGTTGGACAAGCAACTAGAACTTATCTACAACAGCTCTGTTAAAATACAGGGTGTAGTCTAGAAGACCTGCCAGAAGCGATGGATGATAGAGAAGAATGGCAAAAGACAGAGAGAGAGAGAGATCCGTGCTAGCGGCACGACATGATTTTGATAGTGATTGAGAACTTATTTTCACCGAACATTTTGTCAGATTTTCGTGTAATCATGTCCTTACTTTTTCGCTCTAAATATTGTGTAAATTTTGTGTTTCGAAACTTTTTATAAACTATAAAAATTTTCAGTCGATTCAAACCGGGTAAAAGGTTGAACGTCAAATTTAGCTGCTACAAACTGCAAAAAATAATGCGTATCATACACGATAGATTTTTTTCTAGATTTTCCTTGTCGAAGATTAGGGATGAGCATTATATACGAATGCAGGTTATATTGAGCCGGGTTGAGAACCACTTGTCTCAAGTAGCCTATTATTATTTTTATTATTTGAGTCGTTCAGCTGAGCGTGCGTCTTGATTTCAGTTTTAGATAAACTAAGTATTCAGTCTGGATAGCTCTCTCTCTCTCTCTCTCTCTCTCTCTCTCTATCTATCTATCTATCTATCTATCTCTCTCTCTCTCTCTCTCCTATTCAACCTTAAACATATAAGCTCTATCAATGATATTGAGCATTTATATATATAGTTAACACACACACACACACACGTGTGTGTGTGTGTGTGTGTGTTAACACGCATTATATATATAGGGTCTCAATTGTGCAATGAATGAGCTATGAAAAAAATAGTGTATGACATGCATGCCAGGCCTGATCACAGTTGCGCGCGCGTGTGTGTGTGTGTGTGTGTGTGTGTGTGTGTGTTCCGAGTCACGTACAAAACTAAGTATACACAATGAATCTCGTCTGGTCTATGAATAGAAAAAAAACTTGTGGTGGAAGAAGGAAATGGAATAAAGTCGATTCATAGAAAACAGAATTTTGTGTGCAGATGCGTAGCAAGAGATTTAGAGGACCCGCCCCCGCCCCCACCGGCATTATTGATGATGTATCTCAGTTCCTTTTAGGGTTGGGAAGGGAGGGGCATTCAACCTTTAGTGAGATTTGTTATTCTATGGTTACTAATAAGATTTTAATCATTTTTTTACCATCAAAACGAGAAAAAAATTTAAATTACTATAAAAGATTAAGTTATAGTTTTATTTGAAAGATACAAATGTCATAATTATCAGTATTAAAAGCAAAATAACATTTCATATCTAATTAATTTTTAATACATTTTAAAGTTTTAAATTTACCAAAAATTGATAACATTACCCAACTCGAGGTTACACGAATTTAAAAATGTCATTAGAATTTTAAAATACTTTTTTAAAAAGTTCTTTAAATGAAATTAATAACTAGAAACTAAACTAAACCAATTTATGTAAAAAAAGAAAATTGTACCAACCGGCTGATAACTATATTATTTACAATGGTATTTAAATCCAAGTAGTTGGTCAAAATTAATAACAAGACATTTTTGTCTGTTACTATTAAGGAACGCTTTAGTTTTCCGAAAAAATTATTAATTCTTGTAATTGAGTCTAGAACCTCAAGTGTTCTAAGTGTAGAAAATCGTATAAGCAATAGTTTTTTTGTTTTTTTTATTTAGTCTTGAAAAAGGAAAAAAAAATCATTAACATGATCTTTTTAATGTAAGATTAGAAAAACTCGATGAAATAATTATTTGTGATTTTATATTAAAATAGTAAAATAATAAAACTTTTTAATTGCCTTTTTAATATTAAATGTTTTAGCTGGTAAAAATCTACAAATCTTTTCATTAGCCATCAACCATTGAACTGTGCAAGGCGTCCAATCGATATTGTTTTTAGATCGGGTCATGATTTATTGGCATGAAATCAATAATTTTAATTTAACAAAGTTTGTCATGACTAGTTCTTCCCAAAATAAGTGAATTTTAAACTTTACAAAATTATTATTTACGTAAAAGTCGTCACCAAAATGTTTTGCTTAAAAATATGCTTTTCAAATTTCGAATGATGCATGTGAATAAACGATACGGATATAAAATGCAAAATATATCAGATTAAAGCAAAGAAAATATTTTAAAAAATGATGATCGGTTATAGATATAAAGTTTAATTGATGTATGGAAATGGATCTTAATAAATTATCTTGGCAATCACTGTCTGATTTTAAATTTCTATAATCTAATTATATGTAATTGTGTGTTAGTCGATACTTGATTTATTGTCACAAAATCAATGGATGATATTTTTGCGCCAAGGTTTTGCGTCTGGCTTGTATTATATTTGAATTTCAACTTAACAAAACTGTTATTAATTAAACTTTGCTAGGATATGTCATAAAGGCCTCAGGCTGCTTACTGTTCTTTAAGTGGTCACCCATCTAAGTATTAAACAGGTTCATCGCTACTTAACTTAGGTGATCAAATGAAAACCGTTGCTTTCAACAGGACTTTCAACGGGACAGAAATAACTTTACAAAAACTGTTACTCGTGAGAGTAAGTCCATGTCAAATCCTCTAGCCTAAAATTATATGATTCAAATTTGACTTATACACCAGTATGAAGACAATTTATGAATAAAAGATTTGTTTAAATGTTTATAGGAGGAATAAGTTTCTTTCTTTTTTTCTATAACCTTCGACTCTCTCTCTCTCTCTCTCTCTCTCTCTCTGAGTAAACAAATATTAAAACAGGGGGATTTCTGGTGGTGGCTAACATGCTGGACTGCGACATCGTAGTAAGCGAGTTCGAATTCCACTTGCGTTATTACATTTACCTTCGGACTAATACCCCGGGAGGAAAGTATTAACCCCCATTATACCCCACAGCTATGGGTTTAAAATTATTCTAAGAGGATGACTGGCATTAAATAACCCACGAAGGTTGATATGCCATTAAACAAAGTAACCTAATATTAAAACTCTAAGTGAGTTTTTATTCACTATTTCATAATGATAGAAAAAATTAACGCATTTTTAAAGATTTGTATTTATTTATTTATTTATTTATGTTTATTTAACAATTCTTTTTTTTTTTTTTTTTTTTTTTTTTTGTGGGGGTGGTATTACTTGTACCCAGTCGAAACAGCACCGAACCAGAAATTGCAATTTTTTAAAGTCATCCGGAAACTGCTAAAATTCCCTTTGCCTTTACTGCAGACATCACAGCGCATACACTTACCATTACCCCTCTTCGTGTGATGGGGAGGTGCGGTCTGGAAAATTTGAAACCAAGTCACCAGGCTTCAATTAATTCACTATACCACGAATGACCTCAAAATGAAACCACTGCGAAGCACACTTTCAACCGCGCTACGTAGATATGAGACGTTTACTCAACAACTGAAGTAAACACTTATATGTGCCGCCGTTTATTACGCATATAGATGTCAACAGATATAAGACGTGTTTGTCTGTGTAGATAAACACATCTCTGTGTCAGCGCATGCACACACTCACCATCAAGGCAACATGGAAACACGTCTACCCCTAACCCCTTAACACGTGCGTCCCGTCGCTAGGCACGTGATCAGGCAGGGTTACATGTCTCTCTAAGTATAAATGATTGTAAAGGCGATACTGAGTGTGTCTGGTCAGCATCAGAAATCCTGCTTGAACAAGAAAAGAAGAGCAACAAAGAAAGGAAGAGAAAAAAGAGAAGAAAGAAAGTTAAAGAAAGAAGAAGAGGAGTGAGTGAAAGTAAAGAGAGAAAAACATGAACGATGAAATAAAAGCTTTTGACAAGTGAGGAACAGAATAAGAATGAAAAGGGAGAAAATTCGGTAACAGAGAGGAAAAGGAAGGTAAAAAAAATCTGATTGAAACGTTCGAAATAAAAGAAAAAATGGAGAATTAGTGTAAAAGGGGAGACAAAAAATATTCTAAGGAAAGAGAAGAGGAAGAAGAATTAACAACTCGTCTGGTGTCCTGTCTGGTATTTAATCTGGGTCACCGAACTTTTACGGCTGATTCTATTATAGATAGACCCTTTTTGCTGACCGGGCCAGGATGCAATTGACCCTAAAGACCAAGATGGTAGTCTTGGGAATAGTGTGAAGAGGGAATTTGCCTCAATTCAATACAACTTTTGAATATTTCAGAACACGCACCTTCCGAGTTCCAAATTTTTCATTATTAGTGTAAAAAAATAAAAAAAGACCCGGAGGTATTCCTCGTGGCGTAGAGGCTAATGTATTGGACTGTAATACCATAGTAAGTGAGTTCGAACTCTTGCCGCGCAGTTACGTTCACATTCCGACTAATATCCGCGGGAAAGTCCCCTTATTCAACCCCCAAGCCATGGAGGGTTAAATAGTATCATTACTTCTTCTACAGAGAAGGCTTTCACATTAAATAACTTACAAAGAACATAAAAAAACGAAAAAATATCCACAAGAGAGAAGGTCTTGAAAATTCAGATCAAATTAGAATTTACTTTTATTAATGTGCAATCAATGCACATAAACAGAACTCGAAGTCTAGTTCTATTTTTCTGGGTAATAATTCTTCCAGAAAAATGAATATTCATAAGAGGAAAATATTCTTTAAAGGCTTCGGAAAACAGATACAAAAAAACTGAAATGTTATTTACTAAGCTTTGCTTTGATATGGCAAACAGTTTTCAGGTTACTTTACTCTATACACTATTGCTGTAGTGGCCAATCATCTAAGAAGTAAAAAGAATCATCGCTGCTTAACTTCGGTGATTAAATGAGAATCGATACTTTCAATGTGACTTGACCGTACAGCTATATAGATCAAATAAGACGACAAAGACATGGACGGACTGACAAACAGACGAAAAAGACATAGATTGATTAGACAGCTACAGACGAAAATGACATTGATAGATATGAACAGACTTAGATTTGCACCGAATTAGACAGGGTTGACTGACATAAATTTTTGAAGCAGTAATTTCAGCTTTAAATTCGAAACAATAAACTTGAATTTCTGGAAGATTTCTCTGTTTCAGCAACCCAACTATCATCGTCCGTTCGAATTCATTGATTTCCGCTTGAACGTTACATGCGTGAAAATTTCTTAGTCATGGCTGTTGACGTAAAGAATCCCTAATCAACACAGTAGAGCCTTATTTGATTTGACAAAATCGTCCAAAAGGAAATATTTTATTAGATTCGTCTTGCTACACAGGTTTGACCAATGAGCCGTAAATAGAATTTGGACATGTCACAAACAAGAAATGCAAAGAGAAGGCGTCATCTTGATCCTGAAAAAGGAGATAGAATTAAGATTTTCGAAAGAATAATAATAGAAATAAATAAATAAGAACCGAGAAGAAAGCTGCTTGTAAAACGTAAATCTCGTTTACAATACACGAGATTTTGCAAAGCAAGTCCCAACTGAGACAAAGTCAATAAGATTCACTGAAGATTTCAATCTCGAACGTAGCACAACACAGTTTTGAAGCTCAAACAAGATTTTAGATGGTTAAATGAGACTCGTTTAAGACGCTAAAAACAGTTTTGTAAATAGTTTAAAAATGTAACGTTCACAAAGCCTTCTTCTCCAAGAAATCTTTATAAATCAAATTATTACTTAACCTGAAAAAGATTCTAAAAGCGCTAATAAAGGGAAAACGAAGCTCAATAGCTTTAAATTGAAATAAAACACGAAAATGGTTTGTTATTCTATGGAATCCTTGAATTGATATCAATGTACTTTTTGCTTTTCTGGCGTCATTTTTATTACGTTTTTGGTTGTACTAACTTTTGTGAGTTTAACTTCTAAAGATAGAAACAATGTTTTGATTGCTAGATGTAATCAGCTTTTGAACGTTTACAGATTTTGGAAAATGTCAAGATGTTAAAAGATGTTGATAACACGTGTGCGAATGTAAGTTGTTTAGCATTGCACATGTAATCGATCTTATTAATATCTTTTCGTTTCTTTTTTCTTTTCTTTTCTTTTAATTTCTTCATTGAAAATAAATAAACTTTCATTGGATGAAATATTTTTGAACATGGAACATTTGAATTACATCAAAATTGTCATCTCACAAAATAACCTCAGTTTTTTCCTGTAACCAAAGAACCGTCTCTATTACAGTCGAGTGAGAATATTAATTGATTTTAACAGCATTTCAACTCGTCTTGGGTTATTTTATGCCGAAAGTTAAAGAAATCACGTTCATTATAAGTTTATATTTTCACATTTTGTGTAAATTTTTATAAAAAAAATTTCGCACATAGTGGGTAAAGTGTTCTCCAATAGTCCGGGAAACCTAGGCTCAATCCCAGGTCGCGTCATACCAAAGACTTTAAAGATGGTACTTGATACCTTCTTGCTTAACACTCAACAATATAAGGTACGTATCAAGGGTAAAGTGGAGCAATTTAGGGAAATGAGTAGCGCCCTTCCCTACACCTTGGTGTAGTAGCTATTGAAAAGGGAGCCTTCTGGTTGCCCTCGACTACGGTCGCCAACTTTACTTCTTACTAATTATTCCAACAGAATTTGAATAATTTTCACTCCGTATTTAACACAACTAATTTACACACAATTATATGGTTTCAAATAATTATTTCTATTTAATGATAATCATTTCTTTGTCCAGTTTGTAAATGTTTGTAAGTAATTAATAATAATAATAATCCTTTGCAAACAATTCTAACTTCAAATAACAACTTATAATGCTGTTATATAACATTAGGAATTTCTTTAGAATACGAATAAGTTTTTAGTAAATCTGTTTGAATCATAGATGGGACCCCGAGAGATTGTACCACTCCGGTTCAAAGTGGACCTGGGAGTAATGACAGCGGAGTACTTCGCATACCCTAAATTTCTACAACTGGAACCTCTTACACGGATGCAGTTAATGTCATACTCAGGGCGCCATTTTCTTTTTTTTTAAAGGACTTACTTCTCTGCAGGGGAGACAATCAGCGTATTTTAAGCTTCGCTGAAAAGGTGTGAAGACAATTGGTGGCTAACATTGTGCAAAAAACAACAAAACTATATATCGCAACAACAATATTTGGTTGTTATTATTAATAACCCTGAATCGGTGATTTACATTTTACACCTTTGTTAATGAGGTTTTTGCTTCGACTCTCTCCTCCTGTAGAATACTTTTTTTCTCCAGTGAAAACCATATTTGCGTTAAAATCATTCAAATACAAAATAACTTTGACTCATTTTTATTTTCTATTATTCTTGTTTATTTCTAGAAATACTGTGTTTCTTGTGAAAGAGGAAAAAAACTGGAGTTGTCCCCGCGAATTTCTATCCCTTACCACCGGCTGTTAACTTGCACCTGATATTGACATATTCTGACAATTTTTTTCTTTCTTTTCTCTGTTTATATATATATATATAGTCCTTTGACTCTCCCTCTCTCGTAAGTTTTTCTTTTTTTCCTTTTCTTTCTCTCTGTCTCCAGCTTCTCTTTCTATTTTTCTTTCCTTTTCTTTCCTCTATCTTCAGAGGCCCAACAAAGAGAGAGAGGTGGGGGGATCTAAAAATACCTAATGACTCCTTAATGGAAAAGGCTCCCCTTACGCTTTATAAATTATAGTTCATCTATTCTATTTCTACTGACAGTACACAATAACACGGGTATATTTGGTTGCATCACTAACGAGGTTGTTTCTTACTGAGTGTCCCATACACCTGACCTTGCGCTAAATTAAACATTTTAAATTACAACACAAGGATATAGTTGTACATATATGAATTGTATAAGAACTCAGCAACAGTTATAGTAACAAGCCTCGCTGCCAAGTCACACTGAAAGCACTAATCACCAAAGTTAAGCAACAATGAGCCTGTTCAGTACTTGGATGGGTTACCATGTAGCAACAACAGATACTGTCAGCAAACTAAGAATTGTGTATCAGACAAAGCAAAGCTTTGTTGAAATAGTTGTAGTGATAAAGACGCATCAAAACAGCGCATGTAGGACGAAACGATCAATCGTATAATAAGTGAATGCAGCAAATTAGTGCAAAAAGAGTATAAGACTAGATACGACTGGGTGGGAAAGGTAATCCACTGGAAATTGTGCAAGGGGTTTAAATTTGACCTTATGAACAAGTGGTATATGCATAACCCAGAATCTGTCCAGGAGAATGAGACGCGTTCTCTGGGATTTTTAGATGTAAACAAGTCACCTAATCTCGACCAGACGACCAGACAACAACAAAAAAAAGAAAAGAAAAGAGAACCTACAGAAAGTGGACTTTTCTGTCCCAGAAGACCACCGAGTAAAATTAAAAGAAAGCGAAAAGAGAGATAAGTAACAAGACTTTGCTAGAGAATTAATAAAACTATGACGGTAATAACAATTGCAAGTTTAAATCCCCCAAGAATTGGTAAAGAGAGTGGAACACTTCGTAATAAGAGGACAAATGGAGACCATCCAGACTACAGAATTATAAAGATCGGCCAGAATACTAAGAAGAGTCCTGGAGAATTGAAGAGACTTGCTGTTACTCAAACCCCAGTGGAAAACAACCAACTAACGCTGGTGTGAAAAACTCTCAAAGAAAAAAAATAATAATAACAAATTGAAATGACCGTAGTCAATTCAAGGTGAATGTAAAAAATTCTTTGTATAATTATTATTATCATTATTATTATTATTAATAGCACCGTTGTATGTTCATGTTATCCAAACTGCTCCTGCCTTCATTCTGATGTGAATCGAACCAATCCTAAATCGTTCTTCACCAATGAACTTTTGGTGTCTATTTATTGCAAATTCTCCTTTTTCATCAAATCTCTCCCAAGATGTTAGAGAACTCCAAAAAGAGCAAAATGCATTCTCCACTAAACCAAATCTGTCTTCATCTCATCTTTAATATATATATATATATTCTATGAGGTCTTCATTTTCTTAACTGCTCCCTTTGTCTTTCCCTTTGTTTTCTCTTCTTTTTGTCACTTTTATTCATTCTGTTAACTTCTCCATTTTTACAACATTCCCCGTTTTTCTTGATCTTTTTGCGTTCGCTTTAAACAATATTCATCCTCCTTTTATTTATTTTTTAAGTTTCTTCTCTCTCTTTTCTTTTATCTACCACTCTCCCTATTCCATCTCTTCCTCTCTTTTTCGACTTTCTTCTCTCTCTTTTCTTTTATCTACCACTCTCTCTATTCCATCTCTTCCTCTCTTTTTCGACTTTCTTCTCTCTCTTTTCTTTTATCTCCCACTCTCCCTATTCCATCTCTTCCTCTCTTTTTCGTCTCTCTTCTCTCTCTTTTCTTTTATCTCCCACTCTCCCTATTCCATCTCTTCCTCTCTTTTTCGACGTTCTCTCTACCGATCTTGTTTCTGACTTTTTTTTTCTCCTTTTAACTTTCTTTCTCTTCCTTTATAAACAACAAAACTTTCAGCCTAGTTGTTATTATCAACTCATAATCGATATTCAATAAACCTTAAAACAAATAGATTCATTTGCGTATTTTGGCACAAGACTACAATAGTTGAGCACTCAATGGAGATTAAAGTATCGTCACTGTTCAACTGATTTCTAAAAATAGCATGTTAATATTTATTCAATCGTTTTTAGTTTGTTTTTTTTTTTTGGTCTTTTTTTTCCGGTCATGAAGTAAAACACTTAGATTCAGAAATAGTGTACCCAGACATCAGAAAAAAACACTTTAAAAGGAACAGGCTGTTCTAGTCAATTCGTTATGCTTGAGGCGTTTATGAATTAAAATGCAAAAGGTATTGAGGAGTTTTTCTTCAACTTTTATCTACACGTTAAGGATCCTGCGTTATGCTTGCGTCACATTCAGATTTCAACGAGAGACAGTTAAATGACAGCAGTTGGTGCCGTGTGTGTGTGTGTGTGTGTGTGTGTGTGTGTGTGTGTGTGTGTGTGTGTGCATTAAATAATAAAGACAAATTTTGTCTGTATAATTTATTTAAGATCCTTTTAAGTTTTCTAATAAATGTCTTGGTTTCAGGTTGGAATTGGTGGATGAATTTCCAAAAATTGTCCCGAGCGCTTTTGAACCCTTCATACGCCATCATCAGGGGTTGCTTACTTGCGTAAAGTGTGTGTTTGTTTTTTTAAAGAGTTTTGAAAGTTTTTGAAATTTTATACTATAGCAAAAATATGGGAACACAGAGTTGGATAAAACAAGGTAAATGATGTATTTTAAAAGGGAAACGCTATTTATAAGGGAACGCTATCAACGGAAATATCGGAATACGGGATTTTAAAAAAATACTAAAAGCATTTCAAAACATTGTGGATGTTTTCAAAATTAATTCTATTGATTTTAGTTTGTTTTTTGGGGTTTTTTGGGTGGGGGTGTATGTGGGGCTGCTAGGATTTGTGGTCGTAGCTTATCAATTTCGTGTGTGGTTATAGTAGTGTTTTCAACTAGATTTTTTTCGAAATTTGGATTTAGGAATAGAATGGTTGTTAAGATGAAAGGCAATAGAACTGGAGTCATTAAGGTGCATTGTAAGTCGTCTGGAAAGAGTTGTAGTGGTAAAACCAACATACATACGCACTATTTGGAGACACAGTCTCCCAAGGGACATTTGAACATATATACGATGTTGGTCCTATTAAGTTCTGTAGTGGGGGAAGTGTTATTAGAAATAATTAGGTTGGAGGTTTTAAATTTGTTATAGTATATGATAAGTCTAACTGTTTTGGTAGGTTCAGTAGGGAGAACATTTTTTGGATAAGGTTTTTTAATATATGTTCATCTATTTTATAATTTCTATGAAATTGTTTTTTGTAGTAAAAGTTTATTGATTGTTTATGGTTTAGATTATTGTCTGTATGAGGTTATTCCGGTTTACTAATGAAATGTTTAATTTCGGTATCAACAATGTTGTTGGGAAACCCATTATTCATACGGGTTTGTTTAATATTTTTAAGTTCGTAAAAGAAGATAGTTCGCGTGGTCTATGAAGGGTCCGAAAGCGCTCGGGACAATTTTGGGAAATTCCTATACCAATTCCAACCAGAAACTAAGACACTTATCAGAAAACTTGAAAGGATCTTAGATAAATTATATAGACAAAATTTTTCTTTATTATTTAATGAAACATGCTTAAATGAACGACTGCTGTCTAACCACACACACACACACACACACACATATATATATTGTGTGTGTGTGCGTGCGCGCGTGAAACCATAAAAAAAAAACAAGGTTTTCTTTAATTTATTCTGATTTATTTGCCAACTTTAAACATTTGGGTTTTTACGTCTAACGTTGGTAAATAATTCAACTATAAATAAAATCGTCCCCTGAATACCTTGTTTTTTTTAATTTGTATTTACTTGACTTGTGATTTATTTCCATATTCCTATATAGGTGGTTATAAGCGTTTTTAATCCAAAAAAATCAGCTAAGGTTAATGCACGAAAATGCCGAGAAATATCACCGAATATTTTCTGTCTAACATAATATAACAATAATAAAACAATTATAAAACAATAAAAACTCACAATTTAATTTCACGTTGTCGATTTTCAGATGAGCAACAATTTCAAATGTCTGATTTTCTTTTGCATGTTCTATAAGAAATGTTTGGTGCTTTCAATCGATAAAACTTTAATACCCCTCCCTCATGAAATTGTTTTGAAAAATATTATTTTCTTTATGTTTTAAGATGAGTTCAGTTTACAATGGAATTGTTATCGCAAAGTGAACACAGACTTTTCGTTACTTTAAAGAAAGTCAAGCTGTAAATTTAAAATTCTTTCTTTCTTATATATCTTATTTTCTTTAATTCTTTTTTTTTTCTAGTGATATTTAAAATTTTTGAGAATAAATAACTTTTACTCTTTTTATTTAAAAAAGATGGAACATTTTGTAAAAATCAAAATAGCAACGGTTTATTCCAAGTTAAAACGCTAATCTCAGCCCTTATTCTTTCACCAATTTAAGATATCAACATTAACAATAAAAGAAGAGCAATAAAAATAATAAATGAATAGTTTGAAATCCCCGAAAATCAGGGGTTGCATTTCTGTCGCAGTTATATTTTGAACTGAACTCCTTTACATCGAGAAATTGATATTTTTCAAAATTAAATTAATTTCCATTTGTAATGTTGCAAATATCAACAATTTTTTTAATGTACTCAAACATGCACACACTCACACATAAGATATTTCCCCACGAAAATCTATACATGTCATTATTATTTCTAGACTCCATCTATGCTTCCTGGGGGGGGTCCTCTTGATGTAATTGTTCAAGCGATTAGACTGCGGAATCATAGTAAGCAAGTTCAAACTCCAGTCACGGCTATTTCGGCCACTTTCGGACAAATTACCCTTAGAAAAAGGTAAGAACCCCCCCCCTTATCCTCCTACCAGCTATGGGTTACATAGTACGACTGTTCTTCTTGAAGAATGGCTTTGGCATTGAATAACCCACAACGGTTGATAGGCCATTAAACAAATACACCAAACCAAATTCCCTGTAACACTTCAATCTATATTTCTATAAATTTCTGATTATCTTTTTCTAAGCTCAATTTTCACTTGAGAAAGATTCCATAGAGTTCTTGGCTGATAAAATAATGTATTTTTATGAGGAAATACGCCATGGATATATTTATATGCGTTATCATTGATATTTATTTGCATTTAATCATAGATTTATACTAACAGATCAGCCATTTGATCTTCCAGTTTATTTTGCTTGCACATTTCAAATTATTTGACATCTCAGATTTTCGAGATCCTTAAATGACCAGAAAGAACTTTTCCTAATCTGCATATTTTCCATTAAGATTTAACTCATGAATTAAAATTCGAAAGTCGCCTAAATCATATTTGAAAAAAAGTTTTCCGTGAAATCTACGACCTTACCTAGATCGAATCTGGACCCTCGATTTTTGCCCCTCCGCAATCGACGTAGCAGCCATTTTTATTTCGTAATTACCGAAAAGGTGACCCGTACGATCACAACCAGATTGAATAACTAGCTAATAAACAAAGCACAGGGAAAGCTTATTTCATGACTTTTCGAAAGGTATTAATATAAAAGTGACATATATAAACTTCACAAATATTTTTAGACGACTAACTTATTTTGTTTTCAAATATCATAACCGCTACGCCATTCTTGTTATGACTGTAGCTCCAAAATTTTGGATTATAATTCTTTGATATTTTTGTTTTTAATCTGCCTATCATCATAATAATCGTTTACGCAATAGTAATTATTATAATTACGTTATATTAGATATAACTCTTTCATGTCTTGAAATCAAATCGTAAATGTATTTGTGTGTGTGTGTGTGTGTGCGCGCGCACGAGCGTCTTTCTCCTTTCAATAAAATAGAATTTTTCTCCTGTTTGCAAGTTTATTTTTCGGGGTTTTTTTTGTTTTTTGTTTTTTTTACTTCAAAGAATATTGGCAAAACGGTCTTTTCGGATTGAGGGAAAGATTCTGACCTTTAACCTTTTATCAAAAGCTAAGAAACCCTGTTTGTTATTGGATTCCATTGACGTCACACATTTTCACAACAATTTTTTTCTTCTTCTTTTTCAATAACCTTCCCTTTTTTCCTTCTTAAATTCGTAAATAACATGAATGGGTCAATAAATCTGAGTGGAAAAGAGTGAGAAGAGAAGGTCATAGTTAGAGGCTACTTATTAATGGAGTCTCTACGCATCTCTGATGACAGTGCAGCCTGACACAATTAGAGGACATTTTGTTTTTCTTGTAAATCCACTCATTTCTTCTTATCAAATGTTTCACGTAGATGTCCCACAATTGTGGCCTTGTACTTTTAGCTTACTAAATAACTCCAATGTGATGGTTTTGTGAGCTCAAAATGTGAACAAATTCGCTATTGTTAAGAGTTCGATCCTTATAAGTGACCCAATTGTTGCGATTTAATTTTTTTCCCTCTCTTCTTGTCTCTATTCTTCTCGTCGTCTTTTATATTTTTTTGTCGAATTGTTTGTCATCCAAAACAAAATACGCAACTATTCCTCATTCTACGTGAGGGTGATGTATGTGTGTGTGTATGTGTATGTGTGTGTGTGTGTAGATAAGCAAATGGCAAAATCATACGAGGCTAGTTCAAAATTATTTAGATTGAAGCTGTATTTTTACTGAGGAAGAAAGGAACAATGAATAAAGTTATGTTTCTTCAAAATAGTTTCTTTGCTTTTTAATATATTCCAGAAAGATTTACATTGTTTGAAGTAACTCTTTGGATATGAAGCAGCACCATCAAATTCTTTAATGCCCTCCACAAATTTCCGTTGGTCGAAGCACCTCTTTGAATATGTAACGTTGAAATCAATTTTCAGTTTAAAAACCAGAAACATTTACATTTAAATCTTAAGTCTCGTTACTTTTTGATCACATCTCGTATATTCCTATATTATCAAGTGCATTAGTTTACATTTTAGCATCGCATATAAAAACATATTCTACAAAGTTTTTAATCAAAACGGATATTAGTTTGTATTATTTATTACCAAAGTTCACAAGAAAGCCTATAAACAAAAATAGGAATTTGTAGCAGTTCGAAAACAAATGCATCTCCTTTCTATATTTGTTATCTTATTTTCGGTTACATAGACATATTAGATTTGTATTCTTAAGTTTCAATCATTTAGTGTTTGTTAATGAATGATGATTCAGTGAATTGATGTCGAAGTGTGTGAATCTATATGACCTGCTCTTAAACTTGTATTTGTGTATCTGTTTGTGCGATAAAAATTAGATTCAAACTGAGAAAGTATGTTTGTTTGGTTTTGCTTTTATGGCATATCAACCCTTGTTGGTTATTTAATGCCAACTCCTCTTATATATATATATATATATATATATATATATATATATATATATATATATATATAATTTGTAAACACATTTTGTGGATAACATTTTTAAACAAGGCAAAGTTCATTCTTTTGTACACACGCACATCTTTACAAGATAATGTTTCAAAGGTGACCTATACGCGTACGTATGAACCAAAAAAAAAATACCCTGACCACTGGGATTGTATCGCAAAGGTGTCAAGGCGACTCCTGACTCACATTTTTACAACAATGGGGAAGTGCTGTCTTGATGTTGGAATCTCCAAAGACCAAGCCAGTTTAATTTGGTGTCCTGTTTTAACTGAACTCAGGGCTGGTGCCAGCACTGAAGAATAAGAAGACGAAAGAAATGTTAGATAATTTGAAACTTGGCTTTATTATTTACGGAAATTTGTTTGAAAATTATTTTCAGTAAATTCATAAGCAATTTTTGTCATTAATATTTCAGATATGATTATAGGTCATCTTCAGATATTATGATTATTGGTCATCTTCAGATATTATGACTACAGGTCTTCTTTCATAAGAGAAACAACACACAAAATTCCTCGAAACTGAGAAATTTGCCCGACTTTAAAACATTATTAATTTATATAATTCTCTTGCTACTTACAAGCGTGAGGGGAAGTTAACCATAACTGTCTCTCCTGGGGTCATCCACCTTTATATATTTATATACAGGGTGACCCCCCCCTAAAAAAAAAAAACAGAACCCATAAACTTTCTTATTACTTCTACAAAAATAAAGCAAAATAATTCTAATTTTGTACACTCGAACTTCTGGACATGTTGGTGAATACTATGGTCCCAATTTTTCATGCACAGAATTTACTTCATATCCTGAAAAAAAGAAAAGGCTAGAATTAAATTTATGAATTTCAGTCAAAAAATATATGGGTTCTGATTTTTTGGGGTCACCCTATATATATATATATATATATATATATAATTGACCACAGTTATTATATTTCCAAAAAGTTTAAAATCAAGCTATTTCGGTTTTTATGACAATGCGACTCAGTAGCAAATAAGTTAATGATTTAGGACAGATTATATTGCGGCAATTTTCTATAAGTGGAGGTGCCCGTGGTGTAATGGTTATCGTCATAGGAAATGGACACGGCGACACGAGTTCAAATCCTGGACAAGACTGATTGTATTTCACATAGCACTAATACCCTTGGGAAAGGTATGAATCCAATTATTCTCCCTCCAGCTGTGGGTAAAATAGTAGGGCAGACTGGGTTCTTCAGCCTTGGTAAGGCAACTAGTCTAGGAGAAGGAATACTCTAAAATCAAACCTGTTAAACTCCGCTAAAAAATTGACCTTGTGTCATATCCTGCCCGAGCGGAGGGGTTGGGTAAATATGATAAGTGGAGAACAGCGTTGCTACAATAAAAATTAATACTCGAACGTTACAGTTAAACATAAGATAAAGTTAACAAACGTTAATATCTCTATTGATCTCCGCATCAAGTCAGATGTTTTGTATGACACAACTCTACCCACGTGAATCACCCTGTTAGAATTTAGGTCACGATAAAATCATTTATCTGCAAAATTAACTTATTAACCATCAGAGAAAATATTACATGTATAGCAGAAATGAAAAATTAATCACAAAAAAATATTCAATCAATGATTTCTCGATTTTTAACCGGAAGATTTTGTTAGTTGCGACATATCTTGAAACAGTGTTTCCAAAACTATGCAACGCAGCACACTGAGGGACCACAGATATAGCTATGGGCACCAGAAAAGATTATGCGTAAAACCTGCAGAGAACAATCTACTTTAACCTAGAATGGTAGTAGCTATTCGGGTCCCATTAATGGATCAAATAAATCTCTTTGAAAATTATCTGTATTCGATAGCAATACTTGATATCATGTAACTATGAATTATTAACAATAGTTATTTGAAATCCTAACTGTTTACTTAGTGTTGTTGTTGTTGTAGTAGTAGTAGTAGTAGTAGTAGTAACAACTTGAAACCATGAAATTGTGCGTTAATAAATGATTATTATTAAATAGAAATAATTTCTTGAAACTATACTTATTATTACATTAAGATAAGAATACTTTCTATTATAATTGTGTCAAAACCTCTTAAAAAACAACAACACAAAAAATGTCAACAGACACTGTACAATGAACGTGATTCCCTCTAGATATAAAATAACCCCAGACAAAGTGTCATACCGTTAAAATTAAGAACATAAATAATTTTCAAAGCAATTCATGAATTTGAAACAAATTAAACTGTTATTTTCCCTCATTTAGCAAGGGAAGATAGTTAGGTTCGAAACCTTTCAAAAAATTTCATCCGATATTTATTTTTAAATTATATTAAAAAAATCGACTTTTGCACTCAGTGATTAGGAACATAAAGAGTTACTTGGAGGATACATTTTTGATTTCTAGTAGAGAACTTTATCCTTCAGTAACTTAAAACTTACTTCTTTTTTTTTCTTTTTTTTTTGTTCCTTTTGTCTTTTTTTTCCTTTTTCCTTTTTTTTGTTCCTTTGTCTTTTTTTTTCTTTTTTTTTTCCTTTTTCCTTTTTTTGTTCCTTTTTGTCTTTTTTTTGTCTTTTTTTCCTTTTTCCTTTTTTTTGTTCCTTTGTCTTTTTTTTCTTTTTTTTCCTTTTTCCTTTTTTTGTTCCTTTGTCTTTTTTCCTTTTTCCTTTTTTTTTGTTCCTTTGTCTTTTTTTTCTTTTTTTTTTTCTTTTTTCCTTTTTTTTGTTCCTTTGTCTTTTTTTCTTTTTTCCTTTTTCCTTTTTTTCGTTGCTTTATCTTTTTTTCCTTTTTTTTTGTTCCTTTGTCTTTTTTTCTTTTTTTTCCTTTTTTCCTTTTTTTTGTTCCTTTTGTCTTTTTTTTCTTTTTTTCCTTTTTCCTTTTTTTTTGTTCCTTTGTCTTTTTTTCTTTTTTTTCCTTTTTCCTTTTTTTTTGTTCCTTTGTCTTTTTTTTTTTTTTCTTTTTTCCTTTTTTTGTTCCTTTGTCTTTTTTCTTTTTTTTTCCTTTTTTTTTTTTTTGTTGCTTTGTCTTTTTTTCTTTTTTTTGTCTTTTTCCTTTTTTTTCCTTTGTCTTTTTTCTTTTTATATCTTTTTTGATCGATTATTCTACTTTAACCGGGACATTGGCCCAGCGGTTAGAGTGTTCGCCAATGGCCCGGGAGACCTGGGTTCAATCCCAGGTCGAGTCATACCAAAGACTTTAAAAATGGTACTTGATACCACCTTGCTTAACACTCAGCATTATAAGGTACGGTTCAAGGGTAAAGTGGAGCAATCCTGGGAATGGAGTAGCGCCCTCCCCTACACCTTGGTGTAGTAGCTATCGAAAAGGGAGCCTTCGGGTCACCCTCGACTATGGTCGCTAACTTTACTTACTTACTTACTATTCTACTTTATGTGAATCGAGATTTTCTTCTTTCATTAACATAAAATGGAAAAACTGGGCAACTTGTGTGGTATATTGGTTAGTGAGCCGAATTAGCAGACATTGTTTATGAGTTCGATTCTCACTGGGGGCCAAATACTTCCAACTTTGTGCCACAACTAAAATAAGTTTAGTAAATGATAAAAATGCAACAAAAATACTAAAAGAGAAAAAAAATTGCTAAGAAATAAGTCATTTACTGTAATTTGAATTATTTCAATAACCTTAAATATGTATAAAAATCATTTTTAAATCTCGGTATAGAATGTGCCAAAATATTTTGTTATTTCAAAAATTGAGTCCTGAAATATTTGGGAACGACTGACTTAAGAAGAAAAATCTTACAAAATTAATGGAATGTGTTAGTATATATATTCAAAGTTTTATGAAAGATAAATGGTTTATTTCATTGGATCATCTCAAAGGGCATTTGGTAAGTTCCTTTCCGCGAAATCGAAAATCTCGTTCTATTTTTGTTATTTCTTATTCATCTATTTTCAAGGAGTTATGTTCACTGGTCTTGTCCGACTTGACCGGTCGAAATCACCCAAGCATTTCCGCTGGTTTAGTCGAAAATATCCGGGTCATTTATTCCCCTCATGCCAGGCTGCTCGCCAATTTCCGCTGCTTTAACATCGTAAGTATTCGATAATGTCCGTATGTTGAAGACTTATTTCTGTAGGTTGGTCGTGTCGAAATTTTCCAGACGAGACGGGTTCTTTTTTTCCTCTTTTGTTTTGTTTTGTTTTGCGTGCATTGCCAGAATTACTTATCTATTTTTATTTTCTTTCAAAAGAAAATGTTTCACTTCTCTGTTTTGAACTCTATTGTAAAAGATTTGAAATTGGTTTAATCTTGTTTCCTTGTATTGAATAACTGCAAGTACAATCTCGTCGGATCAACAATATATTTTATTGTCTGAAAAAACTTAAGAGAACATATACAAAAGGAAATGAGCTCCAAAAAGAGTGCATAAAGATTTGTAAGAAGAAATATTCCTTAGTGTTTATGTGTGTATGTCAATTCTAAGAGAAATTGAAGTTTTGGGAAAAGGGTTTATTTATTTAAGAAATGTTCCTTAGTTATTGGTTGTGTGGAATGAAATTTATATGTGTAGGAGTAAATAAGTTTAGGACATTGTGTGATGTGTACCATTCTATTTTGTCGTGTTCAATGTAACACAAGGTTTATAAGAGAGGAAAATGTCCCCGTTTTGAGGGACTTGTCAGATCTTTTTTAAGGAATATCAGAAGACTTCTCACCAAGTCACATTTGATATGGAATCATTTCATAGTGAGAGGGGAGATGCACGAATCTAGATTAATGCAATGTCGTCGCAAAAAATACTTAACCCTCAGGCATGTCGTAAGGGGAGAAAAAATGACTTTCGAACGTTCTTCCTATATACTGACGTAACAACGCCATTCGGCGGTTATCAATAGAAACTACTAAGCAAACAAGGGAGATAATTCGACAAAATTAACTATTTTTATTGTTGCCTCAATCTAGGAAATATTTCTATTTGAATCCTTGCAATTCTGGTACAAAGGACGCCAACCTACAATCACCACGATGCTTGTAGATTCTTTTGCCTTTCACTAACTAAAAAAAGTTGTTTTTATTTCATTTTATTTTTTAAAGATACAATCAGATATTAGAAATCTTTGAGAACATTACTTTTCCCACCCATTTACTCATTTACTCTCCTCTCAAAAAAAAAAAAAAGAAAGAATGTTACTGCTAAACTGACAAGCAGAATACACCCTCGAATTTATTCCATTCATCATCGTCTGGATCTTTCATTTCGAATTTGTGGTCAAACGTAAATGATTAGATTTTACATCGGTATTTTTTTTTTGATATTTTTTGAATCCCGAAACTTTTTTTAAAGATATTATTGAGTGTTTTTTAAATAAGAAATTAAAAGTTAATATTTGTTACTTTATGGTACTCAAACATGACAAACATAATTCAGTTTAGCATTAGTACACAGTTTTTTGCTTACTCACGGTTAAATTCAAAAACAGTTCTTTCAAACAATTCACTTTAGCATAAGCACACAGTTTAAATGTCAAAAAGTTATATTTGACTGATAGATCAGGCCCTATCAAGTGCTACCACTCCGGGCCAGAGTGAAGCTGGGAGCGATGGCAATGAAGAAGTGGGTACTCCGCATTCCCCTAAAGCTCCAGAATTACTGAAGCCTCACCATCAGATTGTTTAGTTTCATGAACAGGACATTCGTTGAGGGGGAGTCTTACCCACCTCCTGCAGAGGTGCAAAGTCTGTGTATTCTACATCCCCTGCCGACTGGACCAAGAGGAAGACGGATGAGGTGGCTATCGTCACTGACAGCAGGCATTAAATTCCCGTTGTTATTTATAAAACTTTGCTAACTCATTCCCCAAGGTGCCTAGTGAGAATCGAACTCGCTAGTTTTGGTTTGGTATCCTAGCTTTTTAACCATTACAACACGTAAAGTCCCCTAAAAATAAGTAGAGCTTAGATTTGACAATCACGTGGGAATCCCAGGAAAGGAATCAACTCGCTTCACGGTAGATTAGTATGACATACGGCCGCTTCATAAGCTAAACGCAGATAAGACTTGACACAAGGCCAGAGTGAAATGCTCCTGGTAATTGATTTGCTTCGTTTCTTTAACGGCATATCAACTCTTTATGTGCTATTCAATGCCGAAATTCGATTTCTTTGAAAATGATTGATTATAATGCTAACTATATTTTCAATGATCCTTTGAAATATTTTTAATTGGACTTTTTTTATTCGTCCATAATTATTTGTTTGCACACAGTTAAATTTTTTCGAGTATTCCTGCCAAATACAAATAATTTTTAGGCGGTTTTCAATTTGATTCGTACATGGAACTCTATCAGGTTCAGGATAAACGTGTGAGTAATCGGAATGAAAAGAAACTCCACACTCCCCAGATCACCAGAATTTGAGCCATACCATTAGATACAGTTTAGTGTCATACTAAGGACATGCACCAAGTGAAGATCAAACTAACTTTTTCAAAAAGACTAGTTTATCATCGCTAATGGAGTAGGAGGAATCCTCATACCAGACTGCGACTAGGTAATAAGCAGGTTTGAACTGCAGTCGCGCTATTACTTTCATTCTCGAACTTTTGGGAAAGGTATGAACCCCTGACCCCACCCAACCACCACCAGCTATGGGTTGAATAGTCTCCCTACTGTTCTTCTTTAGGGATGGGTTTGGCATTAAATAACCCTGTAAGACTGATATGCCATCCAAACGAAGAAATCAAACTAAACCATCGCAAATGGTAAATACGAAGTACAGGTTTGACGTTGATAATTGCTTAGTTTGTCACAAAGCCAAGAGTATGAGGTGCCCAATGAGAATCGAACTCACTAACAATGGTCTATCAGCCCAATTTGCAATACAATTTGTGCGAGCGCTGTTAGCATAACGGTTATCGCCGTAGGAAGTGGAATCGGCAATTCGAGTTCAAATCTTGGGCGAGGCTATTAGTGTTTCACTTTGTGCTAATGCCCCTTGGGTAAAAAGGCATGAGTCCATCTGTTCTCCCCCACAAGGCTATGGATAAATAATCGAGTAGACTATTTTTTTAGATTTTGTAAGGTAACCACTCTAGGAGAAAGAAAACTCTGAATTCAAATTAGCTATACTCCACTTTAAAAAATTGACGTTGTGTCATATCCTGTCTATGATGGAGGGTTTAGGTAATTACATTTTTTTAATCTTTTAAAAAAAGTAAAAAATCTTCTGCGGATTGAGTTGCCTAGTTTCTTTCGTGTTACACACCAACAAGAAATGCACTTTAGTTGTACTCAAAGTGGGAAGTTCGTGATACACTCAACACTCGCCTCCAGTTGCCAAAACGTGCAGACATTTTGATAAAGCTGTCTGAGAAAGGAAACTCCTAAAGAAAGACTTGTTCATTCACTCCCTCGCTCATTCCTATTTATGCCGACCACCATAGTGTGCAGGTAAAAAGATTAGACTGTTTGATTTTAACGGGATTTCAATCGATCAAGGGTTATTTTATGTTCAGAAGTAAGGGAATCGCTTTCATTGTACGTTCATACGTTAAATTGATTACGTAACAATTTCTCAAGAAGTTTCTTTTTCCACACGGTTATATCGAATTTGAATAATTTTCAAACAAATCTATTTAATCCATATGACCCAAACAAGAACTATCATTCCAGGTCAAAGTGAATCTGGGAGTAATAATTATAAATGATAAATTTTCAGAACTAAAATTTAACCATGAAAGGCAGTTTAGTGTCATACCCCAGGCACCTCTTTTTGAGAGATTCTTAATCCTCTTCGGGATAAACAGTCAGCGTATTCTAATCCCCACTGACAAGATGTTTACTACATTAGAGTTAGGATGACTGGCGACGGGACTGAACATAGTAATAGATGGACTTATGTATTTACTGTGCCTATTCGAGCGAATTTTTGTTTCCCAGGCTGATAACAAAGTGACCATCCCCACCTCTCTCTCTCTCTCTCTCTCTCTCTCTCACACACACACACACACACGCAGACACCCGAATGAATTGAAAATATCGATTCAAGTCACACCAAAGTACAACTTTGAAATCTAATGTGACTCGAAGCCAAAAACGTCAGTCACGATTGTCGCATGTCAATTGTGCAAAGAGATGCGATGCATCGAAGAAAAGATAGAAAGAAAGAAAATGTGTCTCATCTGAAAAATAAATGCATAAAAAAGCGATTGAAAAAAATTATGATAAAAGAATTTTTCAAATGCCCAAAATAATAATTGTAAAAGCCTTCAGCACTTTTTTTTTAATCAGTCACAGATGCAATAAGCAGGAGTAATACAATTTTATTCTAACTTTTTAAAGGAAAAAAAAAGAGTTTACTCAGCTTGATATCCTGCCACGTGATGTTTATCATGAAAATTTGTATGAAAAGGAAATTCTCTTCGCTATTTCACACACTACTACTACTACAACGACTACTACTATTATTATTATGATTGCTGCAGCTGCTGCTAATGATAATAATGATATATTTCCCCAACCCCACCGTCACGGCAGGATATTACAATTTTTAAGCGAACTACTAAATTGATTGTTTTACCAAGGCTAAAGAACTCAAGCTGCCCAACTATTTTTACCCATAGGAATGAACAGATGGATTCATGTCTGTCCCAAGAAATACAACATATACAAACTCGACCTGGAATTGAACTCGGGTCGCTGACTCTATTTTCTACGACGATAACAATTACGCTAAGTGTGGCACCTAGTAGTAGTAGTAGTAGTAGTGTATACGTGCCTTCGACAGAATACTTTTAGAATTTCATCATCATTATAAAATATCACAAAATACGATGTTGCTCTTTTCTAGTTAACGATCAAATACTTTCCGAAAATAAAACTTAACGTAAAATGAGATGGATGTATAAATGATCCTCTGCCTAAGTTAAAAGACGCTGATTAATGTTGTTTATTTTTAAATTAAAGCAATGAAATGAAAAAAAAAAATATGTAAACGTCGATCAAGTATTTTCATGAAGACAAAAGAAAGAAATCCTGTCATTCGGGGAAAAAGCAACTTCTGCCCCAGATTCGTCACCGGGGATTCACCTTAAAATAATAAGGATGTGTTATTTAGCAATTTCAATGTAACATGGATTTTTATTTTCTCATTGGAAAAGTCCATTATATAGAGATAGGCAATTCGGAAAAAATAGAAAAAAATGTTACGCTCACCCTGTGTGTTTCCGTCTGGGAAACCCTTTACAATATTTTTTAAATATGGATTATCGCAAAATTCAACGCTCCAATATTTTCAGCTTTGATTTTTCTGGTGAGCAGAAAAAGTAATGAAAGAAAGATTATAACTTTGGTTTCTGGCGAACAATCTTTCAGCGACCTACTTTATATGGTTCAACAAAAAATGAAGATTCAACTTAAATCACTTGACACACCAAATAAAGGTCAAATTAAGCATTAGAATTACATTGAAAATTGAACCTCTTTGTAAAATTTATAAAGTTTAATTGGTAATAACTCGAGTCATTCTTCAAGTATCGGACAGCAGACTGGCTGACAAAAATTTATTTGCTGAATTATTCAAAGATTATTTTTTTCGATACTTGAATTATTACAAACCTTGCGACTTTTTCACACCAGTTTTAATCCATGGTTTTTCACGGAAGTCTGAGTGTCAATAAGTCTTTTGGATTCTTCTAAGTATTTTAGCTGATTTTAAAAGTTCTGTGGTCTCAATGGTCTCGAATCTTCTGATTTCCAATTTCTCCTGTCTATTTTTCAGTCTTCTGGGAACCGTTCCAAGTGCTCCAACTACAATTGGTATCGCTGACATTTCCATGTTCCACAGCTTTTTCAGTTTTCAGGCAATATCCAGGTATTTGATGTTTTTCGTATTCTTTTCTTCTAGTTAGTTGACACTTGGTCTGAGATTCGTTTGTTCGTAGAATTATTATTTAAACCTTACATCAATATTTTAAGTGTCTTTAACATCACGATTATTGCTTTGTTCATTTGTTGTTGTTTTTTTCTTGTTTGTTATCGTTTTTATTTATTTATTATTCCTCCTTTGTACAAATTTTGAAGGTACATCTGAATCATTTTTAAGTAACATCATAAATTGATTTTGCCTTATTTTTTGTTGATAGTACTTTGTGTATGTTGATATAAGCAAGCTTGTTCTTTCATTTTGATAATTCATACGTTAAAATGGTTAAAGCAATTATGTTTACACAAAGGCAGAACACAATATGTTAAAATTTAATAAGTGGTAAATTTCAAAAGGAAATAAAAATCAACCGAAGATATCAAGTGAATGTATCCTTGATTTAAATAAAACTTGCTCAACTGTAATAAACTTCTCTTCGTGTCTTTTTTTTTTTTTTTTTTTTTCTGACGTGCCAATAGAAATAAGCCATTCCACTAGTCGATTGCATGTTGTGAGAATAAATATTTTCGAATGACCAGCCCAAAGGGTTTTTTATAGTCTTTTGTAAGTGTCCTCTAGTAAATTGCATTTTAATGAATTATTTATCAAAGTTTCTTTGTCGATAAAATCTGATTTTTCATATAACTGTATGAGATCTAGTTTAATATGTTCGACTTTTAAAAAAATATTGTCGCTTAATTGAATTGATTCTCTTAATAGGACAAGTTTCTGATTTTAGGAAGGAGTTTTATAAAGTTTGTTAAAAATGATTCTAAGAGTTATCTCAATGATTTTAGTTTTAAACTTTGCTGCGACTTTTCTCTCGTCTCACTCGATAAATCACAATATTGACTTTTCCAATTAGTTCAGCTGTATTTGTAAGTCTGCTTTTATCTATTCATTTGGTCAATTGAGATAGCAGTTTAGGGAAAACACAAGTTTTCTCTGTAGGTCTTTTCAAATGTCTTTTACTCATAAGAATTTTTGAATAAAGATAAAACCAAAGCAAAAAGATTTTATTATTTCTAGCGAAAAATTTTCAGTCAAAAAGGATATCATTGGGTTTTATTTAACATCAAACTCTACCGCGTTTGAAAGAAAAAATTGAATATGTGGCAATTCAAAAATAAGTAGAACCTTTTTATATATCAATAATATCATTTTATTTTTGGGTATATTTATTTGAAATGGGCTCCCGCCCTAGTGGTGCAATGGTTAGCAAACTAGACAAGTAAACCTACACAAATGGGCTCGAGTCTCATTGGGTGCACCATCCATTCGGCCTTGTGGCACATCTAAGCAAAAAGCTTTGTAACTCACATTTATTTGAAATGAAGTGGAAAAAATAGTTTAAGAACTATACAAAAATGTCTCAATGGGAAAGAAAATTCATAAACCAGTTTCTTAAAGAATTAGTATTAAACAGAGAAAAGCGTTAAATGAGACATAATCTTTGAACCGGCGTCCATTAAAAAATATTTTTTGGCTAGTAAGAGCTTCCATAACAGATGTTAATGTTAGATTATTTCCTTGATAATCATTGACTTGTTTGTTTTTATTTTGTTTTGTTTTTTTAGTCTCGTAAGCACTTAAACTTAAAACTTCATTCTGTCAACTCTTTAAATTGCGGTGTTTTTTAAGAAGTAAACAAATGATATTAAACATCATCAAAACGTGTTCTTATTCAAAATACCCAGGTGGAAAACCGAAGAGGACAATAAAAGGGTCAAAAGGGGAAGGGGAAATAACCATAAAAGATTAAGATAAGTCTGAATGAAGGCATAGAAGAATAATGAAAATACAACCAGAAAACAATTATCAATAATTTCTTGTCTGGTAAATTTGTAAATCACTTTAATGTCATGTAACAAAACTTTAAACCTCTACGCTACTCTGACGACGTGTCTTAAAATACACAGATTGTGTTCTGTTCACAGGAGTATTTAGCCAGCCCCCCCGCACGAGCAAGATGCGACACAAGGTCAATTTTTAACCGGAGTTTAACAGGTCTTCATTCAGTTTTCTTTTTCCTCATACCAAGGCTTTCCTAGTTGGCTAGGGCTGTAGAATATACCGACTGCATCTCTGCAGAGGGGTAAGACCCCACCCCCCAATGTATGTCCTGGATATGACACTAAACAATCTGATGGTGAGATTCCAGTGATGATGGAGCTTTGGGGAATGCAGAGCACCCCTTCATTGTCATTGCTCCCAGGTTCACTCTGGTTTGGAATGGTAGCACCTGATAAAGCCCCTATCTATGGGTTAAATAGAACTAAACTGCGTACTTATGCTAAACTGAATTGTATAATATAGAACTGTTTTGACATTTAACTGTGTGTAAACAAAATCTACACTTATACTAAACTGAATTAGCTGAATTAGAACTGTTTGAATAAACTGAATAGCTTGAAATAGAAATGATTTTCACAATTAAACTGTGTACACATGCTAAACTGAATTGTATGAAATAGAACTGACTATTTGCATAAAAATGGATTTGGGGTTAAATAACCTACAAAGGTTGATATGCCATAAAACCCAACCAACTATACCAAGGTTGAAGAATCCAATCTATCTGACTATTCCCCCATAGCTCGGGGGTGAATAATTGGCTTCATACCTTTCTCCTCGGGTCACTGTGTCCATGTCCTATTATAATAACCATTACATCATTAGCGCCCAGCAGAAGAGTAAGACCGCCCCCCACCAAAAAAGGTGTCCCAGGTGTCCATTAAACAGCATCTGACGATGAGGCTTTAGATTTGGTGAATATAGTGTCACTTTTCATTGACCTGGAGTGGCCGTACCTGTTCCATGTAGGGGTCGAATAGATCTGTTCGAAAATTATTAACATTAAATAAGAATGCATAATGATTGAATTAAATGATTAATGTTCGGACGATTTGGAATTATTACGGGAAACAAATTATTAATGTTAGATAAGAATACTTAAAACCATACAACTATTTGCCATACAACAAATGATTGTTTTTTTAATAGAATTACTTGAAACCATAAAATCACATATGAATTATTTGTATTAGATAGGAGTACATGAAACTATACGACTGTGTGCAAATTATTTGTATTAGATAGGAATGCTTAACATCATATAATCGTGCAAAAAAAACTCTGAAAAAAACAACTAACACAAAAAATTGTGAATATAAACGTACAATGAACACGATTCCCTAACCTCAAGGTATAAAATAACCCAAGACAGGTTGACATGCCGTTAAAATTAACCACTCAATCAATCACTTAAGATAAGCTAAATTATATATATATATATATATATATATATATATATATATATATATATAAGGTGTAATGGGTAAATTATCGTCTACATTACATTGATCATATGTATTTACCAAAATTAAATGAAACTATCTTGAAATACAGTAGTTTAAATTTATTCAAAGAAATCGTCATTGGCTTCAACGACGGCCTAAAATCGACTTTGGCATCTCCTGCAAACCCCTCCGACGATTACCTTGTTTAAATGACAAAACACTGTCGTTATCCTTGCCTTCAGTTCTTTAGTGTTGCACGGAGTTTTGTTGGTCGCTTGCCTAATCGTGTCCCACACATAATAATCAAAGCGATTGCAGCCAAATTTTTGGGATGATGTGGTCGCAGAAATTTTCTGACAGCCCAAACTAGATTCTTCGTGTGGCACGACGCAGTCCTGTTGCCAGATGTAGAGTCTTCCAGCCGCTACTCTCTCTATCCAGGTCAGATCTACCTCCAGCAAACACTTAATGTAAGCCTCCGTGTTAAGTCCAAGGCTATGTGGGGAGATGAATGTAGGCATAACGTCACCATCCTGAAAGCCATGATGTGGACAGGGTGTTTGGTTTTCATGACAAAGCAATTCAACGGTTGTTCTATGAGATCACCAATCTGATCCTGGAAACCTTTTATACTAATATAAAAGTTATTTATTTGATGTATTATATTGTTGTCTCAGAGTAGTAAGGTAGCTAATAAAATCAAGGACAATTTTTTGTCAAAGATATTGAGGCACCATCTCGTTGTGATTCTATTGTGAGTGAGTTCCATCCTCACCGGGCAGTACATACTTGTGGTTTCCTTAAGTAAAACGTTAGATTTAGTAAGTAACATTACCAAATATTTTTTCGATGGATTCTCAAAATTCTATTGTTTTTTGTTGTTGTTTTTTTTTGGTGGGGGGGATATATTTGTTTTGTTTACGGTCTTAAAACGTTGTATAATAATTCTCTTTTTATATCTAAAGATAATTTCTATTGGCTTCATTGCATCAGCTATAATCATGCAATATTTTCACCAGAAAAGTCATATCTCATGTTCTATGAATCAGATTAGATTTTAAATAAATGTCTTTGTAAATTTTCCTTTTATTTATGAAACAAATATTGATTTTCAATGAGTCAGTGTTATCAGTTTTGACCTAAAGCTAAAATGATAGTAAATTATTTTATGTAACTTATTAAATAAAATTTTTAGTTCATTTATATCGATCATTGGAAATGTTTTCTATGTCAGTCCTATATCGATGGCCGAATTGTTTGATCTACAGACTTAATGGATTAAGGTTTTTTTTCTACGTGTCAAAATGGGGGGGGATCTCATCAAGAGGAAGTGGGCTATTACAATAAAAAAAAATATAGGTAAAATCTATTGCTACAAAATCCAACTAATTGTACCTAATTTTAATTTTCAAGCTGTAAAATGAAATTAAAGAACGAATTGTCTTACGAGAATAATTATTCATATTCAATGAAACATTTGACTTACCGTTTGTTCTTCTTTGTGTTTATTGACCCAATAAGAGAATTAATGCACCCTCTGACAGATCTTATTTTTCATCTTGCCAGATGTCCAGCCACCTTCCTTATTAGCCCAGAAGAGGAACCGGTTTAATAGAAGATCACTCGACCATACACCGTGTTATATTGTGCTAGAAACATTTTGAATGACTGAAGTTTTAAAAAATGACGTATTATTTGTTTTATTAAGATAATTATCCATTTATAAAAATTGCTAAAGATGTAAAATAATTAAATTGCATGATTTTTTTTTAAATTTTGAACTAAAAATCTGGGCAACAAACAAAAATGTTTACATTGATAAATCTCTTAAGTGGTAATTTACTAAGCTTTTGTTGTATATTGACCTTCGACCCCGCCAAACATGCCATTCCAAAGTGATGCACCGGAAGGAAGTGACACATTCCGATGGCAGTTATGAGAAGAAATCGCGTAGGCGGACTTGGCTGACAATATGGGACAAGGTAAAATCCTATGGTACACTCATAGACTGATGCATCGGAAGAGAGTGACCTGTGAACTGCATGACAGTTATTTCCGCTTGATGACGATCAAACATGCCATTCCAAAGATTGAGTGGGCGATTGAACTATTATATAACTCGGTGAAGACAGGAAGTCAGTGAGTTGTAGTTCAGAGAGGTTGGAGAAAAGGTGTGGTAGATAAAGCCACCACCCGGCAGAAGGGGCCCTCGGGACCCCCAGTGAGTTGGAGATCAGATGAGTTAGAGACAAGATGCGGTAGAGAAAGCCGCACCCTGCGGAGAGGGCTTCCAGGCCTCCGGTTGAGCAGCGCTGGAGAACGAGAAAGACACAACACTGATGGCCATAAGAGTGGGGGTCAATATGTTGCAGTTCTGTTCGGTCTCCGACTCCCTCTCACAAACACAACCCTTTCAATAAAGTGAGAGGTATATTTTTTTCAAGAAGTCTTCGCTCGTCTTTATTCATTGTGTCAATATGGATTCTGCATGTATATGTGTATAGTTGAAGCATATGACTATAAAACACTTTTTGCTTAGATGTGGGACAAGGCCATATGAAAGGAGTACCCAATGAGACTCGAAATCACTCGTGTAAGTTTGCTAGTCGCGCTTGTTAACCATTACACCATCAGAAGCGCCTTGATAAATCTCTTAAGTGGCTCTCCAATTTTTGTTCTAAGTATTTTTTCGAAAACTCTTCAACGGAAAATTCATATCTTCCCAAAACGATAAGGAAATTTAATTTATGTATTTCTTTCATGTGGATTTATTTTTTATGATAAAAATATTGACTATTTGTAACTGTTCGTTGTCAATTTTGATCGGCCACAAAAACTGTAAACCAGTTGCAATCCAATTCTTGACATTTTCCCCCGGGATACACAAGTATTTCATCTAGTATATAGATGTTTATCTGTATTAATTTGTCTGCTACAAAAACTAGTATTTAGAAAACATTTTGTTTCGTAGCGGAAATAGTTACACACTTTCCGACATTGCCAGAGATCAGTGTTCGAATTCATGAAAAAAAATCGAAGATTTTGAATGCTGATTTTCCCTCCAATAAAGTTGATCTAACTAGCCTCATTTGACCTTGTGTCATTAGATATCGATAATTACTCAGCTTAGTCTGACAAAAGGTCTCAAGATAAGTGAGCAGGAGAGAGTGGCATTAAAGGTCAATATTCAAATATCAAGATCTTATTGTTAAATGAAGATTTTCAAGGCAGACGTTACACCTCACGAAACTAGTGTCATACACATTATCTTTGCAGTGTATTTGTGTATTTGTAAAATCTGTAAATAGCAAATTTCATAAATATAAATATCATCCGAAAAGTTTTCCATGTCGACCTTAATGTCTATTATTAAATGTTGATCGATGAATTTGGGAAGTGCAGAAAAGAATCATTACTGTACAGCACTGATTCAGGATCGAATTCCCTTGCAATGACCTACGTCAAAAAATCTGCTAATACTTACAGTAGGCATCTCTACTTCAGTGAATATGTGGGTAAACAACCAAATTCGAAACCGAATACTGATTTTACAGGGAGGATCGAGAGATTGAAAAATTGATTGTGTTCTGAATACACTGAGTTAGTTAAAATAAGTTTTGTCAGTTGCTCGACTAGAGTGTTGAAGCACACACACCGAAGGACGGGCTCACTACATGAGGTGATTGGTTTACAATACGAACTTACTATCATATTACAGTTGGCATTTTAGGTAGAAAAAGAGATAGGAACAACGAATAACTGTGGTAGATTTTAATTTACTAGGATAACAAGGATGATTAAATTAGACTGATTGAAACAACCAGAGAGAGAGAGAGAGAGAGAGAGAGAGAGAGAGAAAAAAGAAAAGTGGGGGTATCTTGATAGATATAAATAGAATGAAATAGATATGAACAGACTGTGAGATAGATTCTTACAACAACAATTGATAGTCCACAATGTTTGAAGTAAACTGGATGATTCTGTACATAGTATGAATTCCAGAATTATCCCAACGGCTGAAATTGGAATGATAGGCACATAACGAGGACCAATAACTGTGCAGACGGTCATCTTCAAAACCCTTATGACCACTTGTCAGAACAATTGACAGGGTTATGGCACCAGTCAGTTCAATGACAATCATGCGATCATGCCATTCATGCAAGTAGAGTTGCAGTTAATTGGTCACGGAGAATTCACCGGTCGTGACGTCAGGTGATATGACGTCAGGTTCAAAGGTCAGCATGGCTGAATCGTGATGGTTGTTGTATACTGTCGTTATCCTTATCACCAAGTCTCACAGTTCATTTTATTTGGCAATAAATCTGCTGAATATCTTCAGACACTAGGCTCCTCCAAAATTTGACTCTTTTTAATTACGAGGAAGACATTTTGGAAATAAGTTTTTAATACAGTGTAGATATTTCAGGTTTTAAATCCTGAGCCCTATGTTCCTAGGTAGACGTATGGTTCAATGGCCTGAATTTGAGAATATTAAATAGTGAAAGCAAACAAATGTAAAATTTTACAGATTAGTTACGTGCTATAAGAATTGCCAAAAGTTCTCAGTTGAAGTCTTTTTTTTCTGCCAATTATTTAGACTAGAACTTGATCGGGAACTTTTGTTATTTTGGTTACAGTAGTTTGGCTCTTGTATTCCTCAGACTTTTTAGTTCTATTCGGAATTTCTTTTAATTCATATATTAATCAGAACTCTTATTTATAGACACACGTAATATGTACAATATATAGACAGGTGAGGTGTTAATTGTCTCTACGATCAATCGAAAATAAGATAAACCATAAATGCTGATAATTATTGATTCACCATCACACACCATCACACACACACACACACACACACACACACACACACACACACACACGTTGGGTATATAAATAAGTCGGTAGCCTGGCGATAAAAAATCATTTTATAAATCAAAATTTTCACGTAAAATCCTTTGTTTAAGTGCACATAATTCAGTGATAAATATGAATCATTTCGATCGAACGTTATACATTACCATTTCAGCACAAAATGGAGGCTACAGACTTAGTGATACACTCTTGTATAAATGCAGGTGAAAGCAGGAAGAGGGGAGAAGCTAAGATTAATCAATAGTTCTATCAAACCGGCAGTAAATCATAATAGAAGGACCATTCCTTAAGCTTAAATTTAATCCGTATCAAATAACAAAGTAAGAAAAAGTATTTAATCGCTTCTCTTTCCTTTTTATTTTTTAAAATCTTTTCTTGTCAGAAGAAATAATCTATGTAATATCTATTTATCACATTCAGATGTACCCAAAGCAATCGTGAGGTTTTTGTTTTCCAGCACCAACAATCTACCAGGTCTATAACACTATTAAAGAAATTTGACGTTTGATTAATTTTTCTTCGGGTTATTTTATGTCCATTGGTATGGGATTCGAGTTCATTGTACGCTTATATTTTTTGTGAAGTCGATCAAGTTTTTCTTGGTTTGCTTTTTTGCACAAGGTTCTATTGAATACGAAGAATTTTTAACAGTTCTATTTGATTCATAAATTGGACCCTAGCAGATCTATTTGACCCATAAATGGAACTCTAACAGGTACTAACTTTTCGGACAGTCTGATTTTCAGGTCGATCTGGTTGCGTTTGAAGTCTGGTAGAGTTAGTTGAGTAGTGGAACCTAAAAACCAATCAAAAACAAAAGAATTTCGCCTTATCGATTGCACCTCTACAGAAAGATAAGACCCTACCCCACGCAACGAGACCACTTGTTGGCTGGGGGTGGCTACCTGTAATACTTCAGGACAGGATCCTGGTGGCTGAGCAGTTTTTGACCCAACAACAGAAGTGGTCAAATGACTAGCAACACTTGGGCCCTTACCTGGGAGAGACGGTCATGATTAAGCCTTTGCACCTATATGATTCTCCTTCAGATTGCACTTGTGCTAAAAGGCGGAAGCCAAGGTTCAACTGGGTTGAGATGGTTCCAAGTGTGAAAATGTGCAAATAAATGATTAATATTAAACAGAAACCATTTAATGTCCTGGGTCGGATGGTGAGGCTCCTGTCTTGGAGTTTTGGGCATGTGGAGTACACCTTCATTACTTTTATTCTCAGACCCGGAGTGGTAGTACCTGCTAGTCAAATAGAACTCTTTTGAAATCAGACAATTGTGTACAAGTTGTTCGTATTAGATAAGAGTACTAGAGAAATAGAATTACTTAAGTAAGATAGACATATTTGATATCATTTAACGGTGTTCAAACAAATTTTTAATATCATCAACAGTGTGCAAACAAAGGATATCTATCCGATTACGTGGGAATATTGATAAATCAAATTACTAATGTTAAATAGCAATACTCGAAACAATTTAACTGTATGCAAACAAATGAACTCTTACTCGTTTGAAAATAAAGTTAGCTATAAAGTATTTACTTCTGAATTTTATATATATATATATATATATATATATATATATATAATCTCAGGATTTGGCATTAGATAATCATGAACGGTTGACATTCCATTAAATAGCCAAACCAAAGAATTGTCAAAAGGTAGTATCGAACATTACCTTCAAGAAATAGCTTGCTAATAACTGTCCCATGACTCTGTGCGTATATATATATATATATATATATATATATATATATTGTCATCCACAGACAGACTGTGTGTGTGAATACATATGTATCCCTCACAGATTCTGATTGTTGAATCATTGAAAGAATCCGTGCAAAAAATCTCTGGGCAATACAATTTCGAAGATTTCTCAAAGGCATTCGATTCCATACACAAAGGAAAGATGGGACAAGTATTACTAGCATATGTCCTCCTCTAAGAAACTGTCGCTGCCGCCGCCGCCGCCGCCACCGCCATAATGATACTCAACAAAATACGAAGGCAAGAGTTCACTCACTTGAAGATGGTATCGAGTTCTTCAATATTATTACTGAAGTCTAACCAGGAGATAAGTTAGCACCATCTACGTTCATAATCTGCCGAGCTTACGTATTACGAACGTCAATAGATCTAATAAAAGAAACTGGTATAACACTAAAAAAGACAAAAAGCAGACAATATTCCGTAGAAACAATGAAAGACGCAGACTACGCAGATGATCTAGCACTTCTCACAAATATACTTGCCCAAGCTGAATTCTTACAGCATAGTTGGGAGCAAGCAGCAAGAGGCATTGACTTTTACATAAGCGCAAATAAAATCGAGTTCATGGGTTTTAAACGAGAAGGAACCATGTCTATTTTAAGTGACAGTCTTCTAAAGTTAGTAGACCAGCTCATAAATCTAGGCAGCAATATCTTATCAACTGAAAGTGATGTCAACATACGCCTAGTGAAGGCGTAGACGGCTGTTGATAGGTTATCGATCATATGGAAACGGGATTTTTTCAAAAGTTTAGCTTTATCCATACAACTATATGGATGCACCATATGAAAGTTAACAAAACGCATGAAGAAAAAGCTTGATGGAAACTGCAAAAGATGTTACGTCCAGTTTTGAACAAATCCTGAGAGTAACACCTCCACACAAACAGCAGCTGTCCGGCCACTTACCACCCATCTCACAGAACATCCAAGTAAAACGAACAAGACATGCTGAGCACTGTCATAAGTAACGTTCTCTTATAGACTCCTACACATGGACACACCAGTATTGGCCGACCAGCAAAGAGTTATATACATCAGTTCTGTGTGGATACTGGATGCCAAGAAACATGGATGATGAGAACGGCCGGTGAGAAAGGATCAGTGAACTCCGTGTTCCTGGCACAACTTGATGATCATGTATTTATGTGTGAAATCATATATATATATATATATATATAATGTCAGGTCGCCCAAAGCGCAACTATTACAATGTAACCCAATGTTGTTTTATAGTCTGGTCATCTGTGACTAAACTGGTACTTCCACTGTGTTTGTCTGGCAAGGTGGTTGGTTTGACACCCTGCAGAATGAAGAACAAGACCTGTCAAAGAGTAAAGGAACCTTTTTTACTCAACGACTATCACATTATTCCTGGGAGTGTTGAACCGTTTATTCTTTATCCAAGTAGGAGAAAGACAACTCTGATATAACACCTACATTTGACGTGATTACTGGTAATCTCACTTCGGTTTGTCATTGGATAATCATCGTAAAGACTAAGAGAGTTTTATTCATGTTATACAAGCGTTGGCCACTGTAAAGTCGTGATGTACAAATGTTCTTTTACAATCATTTCATCTACCAACATTTCCCTCGAAAAAGTCCCATGGCGATGGAGGTGTGGCGACGTATGCAGAGTTGACTAGTTGAAAGTATGCCGTTACATATCTACACATGGGCAATAGGAGTCTTAACCTAATACCATTGTTTTGGTCTTACATTGCAAGAGAGTCTTGTGTCTACGCAACCCATTTAGAGGAGCTCAGCCCACCCAGACGACTGGGAAGGTGCAAGAATAAGTGCAATAAATATTACCTCTCACCTCAACACTGTTTTATTTCCAGCGGTTAACGGTGATTCAATTTTGGCATCAAGAAAAGAAATATAAAACCATTTTCTAATGACCGGTTTAAATTTAACATCTGCTGTTGAAATGATTGAAGAATTCTATGATTCCAATGGCAGATATTCAATTTAACCCGGTCATTTGAAAATGGTTTTATATTTCTTTAATGATGTCAGTAATGTGTCATGCATTTTACAGAATGTGACACAGATCACAGTTTGGTGTGGAGAAGGGTTAAACTTTGTGTCTGCAAAAAGAATTGTATGCATCGAGTAAAAGTTCCTAAACTTCTTGCTGTTAATAAACGAAAATTTTGATGATAAAAATGAAAACTCTAGAGACCAAGTTTATTCCATTTGTGTAGATGTTCTTGGGTTTACAGTAAGGAAATAAAGATTAGTTTGACGAAAACGAACCTGCTGTCACCTAATTACCGTAATGAAAAAGAGCGTTTTATATAAGAACATTGCAGAATAAGCCCTTATTCAAACCTTCTACAAGGAATGAATATATGGTCCAAATGTCTGTTACAACGTGCACTGAAGAGTATGAAAAATGAGTGGTAATCAAAGGTTTCAACTAAAGTTCAAGGAGCCTTCGACAAAGCGTGAAGTTTCAGGTCTTCTAACTTCTTCCATTGATCTTGAGGCCAAGGAATAACACCAATATTATCAAAGGGCCAGATAAAATCTATCGATGGCAACGGCACTTTACCAGTTGATTTGATCTGTGATTTTTGTTGATGTTCCGAGGAGTCTTCATTAATGCAAGACAAAATTTGAAATAGACTGATTGCTAAATCAAACTGAAATTGAATTAGCAATAAAACAAATTATCCCTGGGGGGACCCCTGGATTAGATGGCCACTTTGTTGAACTGGTGAAAGTAAAAAAAATGAAAATGTTATGTATGCTTTTTAACTGATCATTTCACAGAATGCTGGACTGGATCTCCTTTTCTAAATGATTGGATCAGTAGAGCTTTAGTGTGTTTTGTATAAGGACAAAGGAGAAGAAGGAATTTGTGACCACTTCAGTGGAATCACTCTTTTGAATGCAATTTGCAAGGTTTTTTTCTCTCCTGAGTCTTACTGAATCGATTGCTTTAGAACATCTATCCAGCAGTTATTGCAGAATCATAAAGGGGAACAAGCGACATAGTATTTTAAGCCAGACAGGTGAAAGAGAAGCGCATTTAGCCACAGGTTCCTCTGTATTATATTTTTTTGTCGATTTAACTAAAGCTTTTTGTACGGTTAAGGACAAATGGGGTGCCCACCAATATTTTTTTTTACATTTTCAAGCAGTTGCACAGAGGTATGAAGACGAGAGTTGTTATAAATGCTCGGTGGTCGCATGAGATTCCATTAACAAGGTTAATTAGAGAGATGTCTTAACCCTAAAAACTCTATTCTCGATATTCTCTGATGCCAACTCGCGCGTTTCAGCATTGTGAAATGGGTATTCTTTTGAAATTCAGAACAACCGGAAAGGGTTTTCGATATCAGAAGATTCAACTTCAAGTCGAAAACTTTTTACACACTAATTAGAGAGTTTGTTTACGTTGATGACATAGACTTTCTGGCTCATAATGTGAATGACATGCTGCATACTGTGAATCTATTTGCATTCCCATATATTACATTTGGTTTTAAAATAAGCTAGACAAAAACAAAAATAATGTTTACCCCCATAACAGACGAGCCGTATATTAAACTTATTATAACCATTCATGTTACTAGTTTGGCTGTTGTTGAAACCTTTGTTTACTTGGGAAATACATTGACTAATGTTAGTTCTTTGGATTCTGAAATTCACCAACGCATTTAAAAAGCATCTGTGGGCTAGTGTATGCTTGAAAACCGGCGATGGACAAATAATCATATTACCCAAAGGACTAAGATGAACGTCGGTAGGTCTTGTGTTTAGAATGTTCTTTTTTACTCGTCAGCAATATGGACATTGCTTCGTAGGCATCAAAAAATACTAGAGCACTTTCATCAAAAGTGTTTGAGATGCCTTCTAAATATGAAGGTGAATACTAAAACACCGGACACAGAAGGCCTTACAAGGGCAGGATGGATAAGCATCAAGTCTCTCGTCATAACGGTCCAGATGCAGTGACCAGGTCATGATGTGCATTATAGACTACTAAAGCGACACCTTTACAGTCAGCTGCATGCTGGAAAATGTCCGCAGCAGAAGCCTTGAAAGAGTTATGAAGATTGCCAAAATATTTAACCTTGTGAATAGAAAATAGAACCAAACAACGAGGAAAGACGGGCATTGAAGGGGTCAGAATGAAAAATCTATGTGGATAACGGCTGAACCAGTTTTGAATATGAAGCATTGAGTATGCAAATCTCAAGCGTCGACTTAGGAAGGGAAACACCCTGTAATGTTGGTAAGAATTTGGATGGATAGATATGTTAAATAATGCGGTCGGATTTTACTATCTAAGGCTGGATATGTCAACCATCGTAAGTCTCATGAGATAGACAATCTGTGCACACAGGTTTCTCCCCAGAAGCAGACAATGTGACTTTCACAAGTTTGTATGTCAGTTTCTGGTCTCAAGAGACCAACGGGGATTCACAAACATCAAATCGATTCATTGGGGAGGGTGTTCTCTTTGTTTCAGACTTTGTGGATCTGCATTGGGGGGGATATGAGTGAGGGGTGTTAATGGGGGAATTTTGAGGGACAACAGTGACCTATAAGAGATTATACTCTCTCTCTCTCTCTCTCTCTCTCTCTCTCTCTCTGTGTATTTTCGATTTATTTCCCTTCCGTCCACTTATTCACACGTGTTTTCCGTTCTTCAAGCATCTCTGAAACTTTTGATATGCCATGAAGCTACACTGCCCTGTTTTTTTTTTATGTTCTCAAATCTCTTGGGTTGAATTTTTAATTTAGGAGGTGAAAATCCGCAGAGCAAGGCCTGGTGTGTATGGAAAATGCTGCATTTGCACTATCCTGTATTTCGCCAAAAATTGCTAATCAAGAATTGACACCGACTAGACTTCCTCGCGGTATTATATTAGTTGCTCAGCGGTACACACATCTACACAGTAATCTAAACGTCTAGACATCATCCCTTTATTCATAAGATACTTAGCTGTGCACATAACATTTACATTTTAGATTTTAGATTTTAAAAAATTAAAGCCTTAATCTCGATACTTTTCCTCAGACCTCCTATGCACACACACACACACACACACACACACACACACACACACACACACACACACACACACACATACTCACTCGTGTTTGTGTGAAGCTATAAAACATATGTTACAGCAGAACAAACAGCAAACCCGTATATAAAATATGATTTCATCGATGTTGTCAGCGTTGCAGTGACTGATTTATTCTGATCAGTATATTTGCTGCTAATGTTTTCTTTTTGGAGTAGATTCAATAGTCTCGTTTATTACTCATTGAATGCTCCAGAACTGAAGTCTTGTGTCAAAACTAAACTAATCTTAGTAAATTACTATTCTACTTTGCTATAGTCTGTGATTTTATCGACCGAATGTTCTGATTACAGTAGTCTGTGTAATAGAAAAACAAGCACAAGTGAACTCTAAGACAATTAGTCTCTATTCGAAAAATCAATAATAGAAAACGTTGACTACTAGGAATCTACCATTATATACGTGTGTGTGTGAGAGAGAGAGAGACAGACAGACAGACAGACCGACAGACAGAGAGCATATATTTAAAGGTTACAATATCTATCTTTTTTAGTGCTAGGTATCTGCGATGCAATACACGAAAACGTGAAACTATTAGTAGCAATACGTGGTTTAGATTTGTCAAATATAAACACACCCACGCATACACACACACACACACGCATACGCACACACACACACGTGGGTGTGCGTGCAATAACCCATAAATAAATATACCCGTAATTTGTGAAAAAAAAAATTTTCTTCTCAACCATAGACACCAGGATTTTGTTATTTCTAGTGGAACATTAAACAATCCAAATGGATATTATTACCAAACTCTGAAACTTTGCAACCAAAAATCTGAATAACACTCTGTCGATGGGATTTAGAAACCCTGTCTGTATATTTTGCAGAGAAGTAAAACCCTTCTCGGGTTTGACACTAAATTGAATCTCATAATGAAACTCCAGTTTTGAAGATTTGAAGAGTGGAGTGCCTCTTTACTGCTATGACTTCCAGGTCCACTCTGACCCGGAGTGGTAGTACTTATTCGGGTTCTAAAAATCTCTTTGCAAATCATTAGCATTAGATAAGAATACTTTATTATATCATATAACTATGTACAAAAAACATCCTTAAGCAACAACTACACACAAAAATATAAATATAAACGAACAATTTACTCGATTCCCTAACACGTAGGCATAAAATACCCACAAACGAGTTCCCATGCCGTTAAAATAAAAACTATATACATTGCAGTCCAAAAATAAGTACGCTCTTTATCTGTATCTATGCAAATTTATTTTTGGTCACAGCGTTTCAATTCTCCAGAGTTTGTCAATAAATAATGCCTAATAATATTTTTTCTAAATTGGTAGAGTGTACTTTTTTGTTGGTGATACTGTAAATACAAATCTTAGTCTGGCACATGATCACTTATTTATGGGCTATTGTGTGGAATTTGTTATGAAGAATTACCAAATTACCATCTTCGACAGTCGTTTTTGTAATACGGGATGTTGTCGTCTTGAAAGGTGATCCAAATTAAAACGGAATGAGTTTGTCGACCAGATTCTGCAGTCTCAAAAGACTGTTGTATGCCAGAAGGTGAAAATGGATATTTTTCCACCTCCGACCCAAATGTTAAATTCTAACATTAACTGACCGCTGCTTCCCTCCCAAAACAAAAGAATAACAACAACGCCCCTCAACAATTGTTAATTGTCCAATCAAACCTGTTGTTGATTCCCAGAGAAAAAGCGTGACATTATTTATTAATGAGATGATATCATACCATCAAGTGCAAATCCAGTAAACTCACTCCTTTTAAAAGGAATGCTTGAAATATCAAAAGCGTCAACCTTTTTTTTTTTTCAAAATGTAAAAAATTCTGAGTTCAGTAAAAGAATTCGGCCATACGAATCTCTTTTACCCAGAAACATGTGTCGGTGCATCTGATGGTGGTGCAGTAGTTAAACGAATGAGTTCGATTCTCATTCCATCCGATCGTTAGAGTGCTTAGCTAATTGTTTACCCTACGGAACAATAAGACTTTCCCCCTCTCCCTCCAGAAACTGAGGTGTTCTTGGTATGACACTAAACTGCGCTGTTTCTAGATTAAATAAAGGTTTTAGATTGAAATTTCCTAAACGTTACCAACTAATTAACATTTTTATAGAGTTCCAAGTTAAAAATTTTCCTAAACATAAAAAATGATATCCTTGAGCAATAGGAAGAAATTTATGATTGATTGATTTTTAACGACATGTCTATTTGTCTGAGGTTATTTTATCTACATTGTATATTCATATTTACATTTTTTTATCAAGTTATTTTTTGCACATAGTTATATGATATTAAGTATTCCGAACTCATACAAATAATTTCTATGACTTTAAGTGTTTCGGTCTAATTCGAATATTTTTTTCAAATATATCAATTTGATCCATAGATGTTAAATGTGGCTCGGTTTGACAAAATTTTTCTCATTGCCCAATGATATATTCACCAGAAAAAGATTTTAACAGATCAGTCAGGTTACCTTACCGACTTTTTACATAGATTGTCTATTTGCATTTGTGAGCGAAATTCCTAAAATAGAATAAAAGAATTTTGATGAAATCCCCGTTTCGATTTGCTAAGAGTTTTTAATGATTGAAATTTTTTTTTTTGTTTCATTAATCAATTCAGTTTTCGTCTTTTCACGCTTTCTCAAATGATCAATAAATATCAAGGGGGGTTTGTTTGTTCGGCTGGGGGTTTTTGCTTTGCTTTAGTATTTTTGTTGTTGTTGTTGTTGCTGTTGGCGACCTTAGTCGAGGGCGACCAGAATGCTCCCTTTTCAATAGCTACTACACCGAGGTGTAGAGGAGGGTGCTACTCTTTTCCCTGGATTGCTCCACTTTACTCTTGATACGTACCTTATATTGCTGAGTGTTAAGCAAGGAGGTTTCAAGTACCATTTTTAAAGTCTTTGGTATGACGCGACCTGGAATTAAACCCAGGTCTCCCGGACCATTGGCGAACACTCTCCCCACTTGACCAATGAGAGTATACAATAATTTTATTTTTACATATGCACATTTCCGACCGAATTTGATACAATTCTTAGAATTTTGATCAAAAATTTTCATTTTATAACATTTGATTTATTCAATCCATTGAAGACAAGTTGATTATAGCAGCAAGGAACGCTTATCATAGTGAGAAATGGAATCGAAGATTCGAGTTCAAATCTTAGGCAAAGCTGTTTACGTTTCACTTTGCGCTAATTCCTTTGGGAATCCATCTTTTCGCTCCCCTTACAAAACTAAGGGTTAAATAGTAGAACCGACTGAATTCTTTAGTTCTCTGTCAGGCGGGGTCGGGGACGTTTTGCCGCCGCTATTTTGGTGTAGAATTGTTTTGGCACTTTGGCAGATCTTCAATAGATTTGATAGGATTATAAGGAATGGACAAATATTGATAATTTTCTTTTTTTTTTTTCAATTGGTTTTATTTCTTACAATAAAACTCCAATAGTTAAAATGAAGTTGTCTGAATTACTGAGACGAATCTTGATGATTTTTATCATTCAGGGTTTTTGGACTAATGTCTTCATCTTTATTGTTATATTCACAAAGTTTCTAAGTGACAATTATCAGGAGGTTGCTGGTTCAATCCTGATTGCAGGCGAGTAACAATACAGGAATACTTAATTCTTATACCCGACTACGATTAATGGAATCAGAGCAAGTGACGCCCATGGATTTAAAAAAAGACGTTGATTGAAGTTCTGTATGGGCTCTCGAGTTCGACCAGAAACACTTGAAGAAGGCCGGAGGATACATCGGCCGAAGCGAAGTGAATATAATAGTTAAAATGAAAACAATTTTCCGAAAACTTTGAAGGATAAAAAGAAGTTAAAATAAATATCAAAGATTTAATGCACTTCATAGTTGTAAGTTAAACTATGCAAATATTCCAGGGGAATTAAACTGTTTCGAGTTTCATTGGGCCAATTGCAAACGTTTTTGATTTATAATATTTTCGATCAAATCCTAGCCCTATAAATGTAAATATAAATATACAATGAAATTGGTTTCCCAACCTTGGCATAAAATAACCCCAGACGGGTTGATATGCCGTTAAAATCAATTAATCTCACACTAAGCTTCAATTAAAAGTATTAAAAAAAGAATTCAGCATACAGAATTGGATATTATTGAATCCTCAAGTTTTACATTCACGAGTCCATTTTTTAGATGGATACATTAACAAAATCTGGTGATCTATCATTCCTAGTTTTATATCAGCGTCTTTCTCCTCAAAAGATGATTTAACAAAATCTTGTTATTCATTAGGCATCTTTCTGACAGACTTACTTCTTGCGTGGAACCTCATGTTAAACCGATCTTGTAGCATTCCATCACCATGAAGGGTTGGTTAAATATTAAGTGTATTACATAACCACTGACCCCACAGCAGGTCTTCTTTTTCATCCTGCCAGCTTCCTTATTACCTCAGTCTGGTAGATGAACCGGTTTAGTTGCCGATCACGCGCCACGTGTAATTGGGTTAAAAACAAAGTTTGAATTTCCAAACTTCAAAAGAAAAAAAAAATTGTCGAATTGTTTAAGATGATTATCCACATTTAAATGTTACTGAAGATACAAAATAATTAACGATTTATCGCTTAATTAGGATTAACAATTTGAATATAAATCTCCTCAGTTTTATTGATAACAAAATATTCCTCTCCAAAACTAGGTGAATCCTTTTTTGTTGGATAAAATGAACTTTCTTGTCTGTGGATGTAATTTTCATACCAACAGTTACCGTATTTAACTGGTCAGAATAATCAATGTTTCCCTACTACGAGTCTGCTGTAAGATGAACTGAGCGATTTAACCTTATGGTAACCGGTCAAGAAAAAAGAAAACTCTGAACTGAAAGTAATTGTAAAGCCGAAGAGGAGTGGAATCCAACAGGTTATTTAGGCACAGGACATGCTACCCGGCCAAACCAGGTTACGAAACCAGTAAAGGAGTAAATGTTTCTTTGAAAAGACTTTATAATAACAAAGTGCGGTTTAAGTCATGACCTCTTGAACTGACGTAAAGAGAATTTCAACTAAAATTATATATGAAGGGAAAAAATGAAATAAACTCTAACTTTTTCAGATATTTTTTTCAAAAGTTATTGAAGAAAGAGTTGTAAGCCGGCAAAGAACGAATAAACAAAATGTCTCCCGTTGAACACGTGATTGTATCGTCTGTTTCTTATATATCTTCTATTTCTTGTGTATCATTATTTATTTATAGCTTTTGTCCAGACGTTAAGACTTTTGGGAGGACCATCTCGTATCTCTGCTTTTAAGGATATCTGTTTCGTTCGTTATGCTTTTTTATGGCATATTGGCCAAGTTGTCGTGATTTCCTGAGAAATTATAAACAAATATTGAAAATGGGAAATATAGTAAGATTGTTGACAAGAGTTCCCGTTTACCCTTTCGTGAGTATTTATAAATAAAAGATAAGACAAATGAGAATGTTTCTCTTGTGTTATTTTTTTGATAGTTCTCAACTAGTTTCGATCGTGGGTTATCGTCAGAGGTAAGATTTTGCGAAGAAAATATTTTTTAAAGAGTTGATAGAAAAGGAGAGACGAAAAATGTATTGGTAATATAACATATCCATTCGGTGAATGAAAATGACTTTTTGGTATCCAAGTATCTTCAATTGACCATCGCTCTCTGTTATCGTGTACATTTGGCCCCTGGTTAAAGATTGCAGTCTGTCCGATTAATTTTCCCCCCTTAGATAATGGGAAGAAGAGTTGGATTCATATTTTTTACAAAGGGCATTATTACTAAGTGAATGCAAATAGCAGTGGCCAGAATTCGAGCATGGTTTGTTAGTTCCATTGTTCGTACTAATAAACCGTTATGTTATCTGATCAATCTGCGTTTCTGTGCGTGTGGTTATCCAATTTGGTGTAATGGTTAGATGGAATCAAATAGGCCATTATATTGTATGTACATGTCGGCCTGTACAAAATTCTTGTACGTTTCATTATATATATATATATATATATATATATATATATATATATAACACAAACTCTTCGCACAAGAACAATGTGACACACGGACAGATTTTTTAACAGGGTTTAATAGTTTTGAATTCAGTGTATTCATTCTCCTGGACTGGTTTCCATACTAAGGTTAAAAAGCCTTTTATTTGCTCATAGCTGAAGGGAGAATTGTTGGATCCATACCTCTTCCGAGAGTATTAGCATAATGTGAAATGCAAATAGCCTTGTTCAGGATTTGACGAAGCTATTTGCATTACACATACTGCCAAATACTCTTGGGAAAGTTATGGATCTAAAACATTTCACTCTAGTTATGGGTAATCATATTGGGTGGGAGTCTATCTATCTATCTATCTATCTAGAGAGAGAGAGAGAGAGAGAGAGAGAGATTTAAGTTTTGATAGCGTATCATTAAGTTATTTGACGAGTCTTTTTTGTTAAATCCAAATATTAATTTCATTTAGATGGATGAGATGTATTTTAATTTTTTCAAGTATTATGAAAAAAGGTTTAGTTATGAAAGGTTTAGTTATGAAGCCGACATGAGAAAAAAATTTCTATTTTAGGCTTATTCTGTTCTACTGGCCAGTATTTGAACATTTTCTTGATTTTCAAAAACTATTTGTTCATTTACTATATATATATATATATATATTAGTGGAAAACATATGCACTTTGCACGATAACCTAAGACATTAACTTTTTACAAACAGGGTTATGCAAACTATTCACTGGATTGTCTTAGAGAACTGTTTTTAAATAGAAAATATTAACCATCCGTAGAATCCTTGAAGGTGTACGGGCAAAAAACCTACAAGCGACATTACTATTTGTTGACTTTACCAAGGCTTTCGATTCCATTCACAGAGGAAAGATGGAACAAATCCTACTAGCGTACGGCATACCTAAAGAAACTGTAGCGGCAATAACAATTCTCTATAGAAACACCAAATTAAAAGTACGATCACCAGATGGAGACACAGAATACTTCGACATTGTAGCAGGAGTACTACAAGGGGACACGCTGGCGCCGTACCTCTTTATCATTTGTCTAAACAACGTACTTAGAACATCGATTGACAAAATCAGAGAGAATGTCTTCGAACTGACGAAGAAAAGAAGCAGAAGGTACCCCGCAACAACAATTACCGACGCCGACTACGCCGATGACATAGCGATACTGGCAAATACACCCGACCAAGCCGAAACACTACTGCATAGTTTGGAACGGGCAGCCGCAAGCATAGGCCTCTATGTTAATGCACACAAAACGGAATATATGTGCTATAATCAAACGGGGGACATCTCCACTCAAGAAGGAACCCCTCTTAAACTAGTAGACAAATTCACGTACCTAGGAAGCAGCGTCGAATCAACCGAAAAGGACATCGAAACGAGGTTAACAAAAGCATGGACAGCTATCAATAGGCTATCGATTATATGGAAATCAGACCTAACCGATAAAATGAAACGCAGTTTCTTCCAGGCAGCGGTCACATCGATACTGCTATATGGGTGCACTACATGGACGCTAACAAAATGGCTGGAGAAGAAGCCAGACGGCAATTACACAAGAATGCTACGTGCAATCTTGAACAAGTCCTGGCGGCAACACCCCACAAGACACTAACTGTACGGCCACCTGCGCCCTATCACGAAAACTATTCAAGTTAGACGAACCAGACATGCAAGACACTGCTGGAGAAGCAGGGACGAACTCATAAGAGATGTACTCTTATGGACCCCCCACACATGGCCGTGCAAAAGCAGGACGACCAGCACGAACATACATTCAGCAGCTATGTGAGGATACGGGATGTTGTCCTGAAGACCTACCTAGGGCGATGAACGATAGGGAGGAGTGGCAAGAGAGGGTCAGGGATATCCGTGCTACCAGCGCGATATGATGATGATGATGATGATGATGGATGTAAGAGTTATGCCTCAGTAGTTCTTGGCTAATCCGAGGTCACCCTTTTTAGGGAAAGAGAGGGTGCATCCCTTCATCCATCTGTCTATCGGATTTTGATTATAGACTGCATTGCAGTGTCGGAGCAGTATGTCGTCGAATTGTCTGGTCTTCCATACTTCTGGGGAATCTCGTCCAGCCCTGCAACTTTCCTATTTTTAATTTTTCTAAGAACCGAGTCGAGTTCTTCTTGCGTGAACGGTCCTAGTTTAATGTCCAATTGCTTACTAATAATTCTGGTGATTGGTTCATGCGTTACTTTCGGTGGGTTTCCTAGTAGATTTTCAAAATGCTGTTTCCACAGTGTTATTCTTTCCTGTTGGTTTGCAGCTTTCAGTTTTGCTTTGACTGTGCTCTTCCTTCTGCTCACTTCATTTATTGTTTACCTGGCTATCCTAGATTGCCTATCTTCCACTGAGTCTCTAATCTTATCTATCTTATTTTGTATGTATTCTGTCTGTTCCTTTAGATATATTCCTGTTAATTGATATTGTGCCGTTTTTAGTTTTCGAGCATCTGTGTTTGTTGGGTTCTTTCGATAGCTTTTGGAGGCTGTTTTTACGTGTACACGTTTTTCTCTCACCGCTAAAGTTTCCCATGGGACTCTATATTTAGTTCTAGGTTTTGTTGGAATACACTTCGCTGCCGCCTCGAGGTGCGCATTGACGAAATTCTCATATTCGTCATTTGGGGTACCTTTTTCCGTCTTCTCTTGTTGTCTCAAATCTGTTTCTCAGTTCTACTACATATCTCTTATATCTCTGTTGTGAAGGGTCCAGTCATAGTGTTTGGTGGTCGCTGTTCATGTAGCATTTTTTCGTAGGCTTAGTCGTATTTTTGCCGTGACTATTCGGTGATCGAAGGACACACACTCGAAAGAGGAGTATGCCTCGCAATTTATTGCACTATTTTTCCATTTCTTGTTTATAAAGACGTAGTCTACCTGTGCTTTACTATTCTTTGCGTATGTGTAGGTCCATAATTTTCCCTCCCTTTTTTTGATAGTTTGTATTGAGGCATGTTAATCTATTTTCTATCATGTAATCTGTTAGATGTTGTCCATTCCTATTTGACGTGTTGTGTAGGCTATATTTGTTGTTTCTGTTTTTCCCGATTTGGGCATTCATGTCTCCGCCAATGACTAACATGTTGTGTTTCGGACAGCTACGTATTAGAGAGGATAGCCCATCGTAGAAGGCGACTAGTTCAGTTTCTTCACTAACATTGGTAGGGCTGTAGCAGGAGATGATTGTTGCTCTAGGGTTGCCATTAAACGTAACTACCAACATCCTAGGTTGAATTCTCTCAATGCTATTTAGTGTTTTTAACGCTCTAGGTCCTATAAGAATTCCTATCCCTCCTACTGTGACATTGACAGACTTTTTCCATGCCGATACAGTGGCTAGCGTCCATCCATTGCCAGTTTCGTGATATTTTATATCTTCGGTGTGCGTGTATCTGTGTTCTTGTATGCATATTATGTCAATCTTATGTTCTACGGCCGATGCAGTTAGCTCTGGTAGTTGTCCTATTCTATTTAAGGTTCTTACGTTAAATGCCGCTATTTGTATTGTTTGTTTGCATTTTAGTAGCTTTTGTTGTTTGAGCTCTGTAGCTGATTTTTCGAACACTGAGGCCAGGGCTCCAACCTCAGCAGGACGCACCTCTTTTTTACCCGCGCGTAGAGCGATGCGGTTTGTGTATGTGGTTTGAGTATGGGTCATGGTTATCTTCTGATACAGGCCCTAAAATGTGTTTTTTGTGGCATTGGGACTTTTACTTAGGCTGTTTAGTTTTCTTCTAAACTACTGTTGGGTGGGTGGGGGTGTAACAATTTTAAACTTTTAGAAAAGATTCGAAACTTTTTTGCCGTGTACGCTGACAATTTGGACAGCGTCATATATTCAATTTGGGTTTACAGTCAAAAGTGTCTTTACATTTAAAATACAGAGTTCAAGCAAATATTTTACAAAGAATAAAACAGCATACAATTTTGTAAAATTTTCGGCATTTTAAATTAGTAGGACTTAAAGACATACTAACCAATATTAAAGCTATTTTTCTGCTGGCACAAGCGAGTTTTCATCCCTTCTGTTTTGTTTTACTGTTTAGTTATTAAAGTTATTAAATATAATTTGGGGAAGGTCTATTGTTTGGGAAGGGGGAAACTAAGTATTTCGTCATTTTTTTGTTTTGTTTTGTTTTTCTTGTTTTTGTTTTTGTGCGTGGTATTGGGACTTTTAGGCTGTTTAGTTTTTTTCTAAACTACTGTTGTGGGGGATATATATATATATATATATATATATATGTGTGTGTATGTGTGTGGAATTACCACCTTAGTCCGCCAAACAAATTCTGCAAATGACCAGTAGATGGTGTTGCTAAAGCAGTATAAAGGAAGAAAGCGCAAAAGTAAAATTCTCTTTCTTCATAGAAATACTCCAGACGCAAAGAGCCTTTCTGAGCGACGTTTTCGTCACCAGAGAACATAGTGTTGCATTAAACACAACACTTCTGAAAAATACACAACCTACAATGTTCTAAGCTTTCTTGCTTATACACTAGCATATTTCATTCCACACAACCAAAAACAAAGAAACACTTCTCAAAAACGTTTCTCACAATCCCTTCGGGACATTAATATACACCTACGTACAAAGATATTTTACATTTATCTCTTTCGTTACTCTTTTCGTAACTAATTTTATTTTGTATTCTTTTCATTAGATTGCTTCATGCGATAAAATCTGTAGTGTTTTTTGTTTGTTCTTGCTTTTTGTTTTTTGTTGTTGTTGTTGTTTTTTTTTGTTTTTGTTTTTTTTTTGTTTTTTTTGCATGTTTGTTCTCTTGTTTATTCTGTACAATAAAATGACATTTCTCATTCCCTTTACAACAAATATTCTTCTACAAAATCTATGGAAACTTTTTAATGCGACAATTCTTTTACATTTCACAGCAATCTTTATTTCACGTTCATAAATAATCAAACCATCTTAACATTTTGTCATTTGTGGTGATACAGCCAATTCCATTGATGTTCAACCAATTTGTATTTCAACTGTTATCTTTCATCAACATCTGCCTCTAAAAACACTTAATGTAGTTTTAAATTCAAACATTTTATTTGCTGTTTCCGATAAATCAAAAGAATTCTGTAGATTCCAACATCCGCGCGCCATCTTGAGATTTGGCAGGGGGTTTTGTTTTTTGTTGTTTTTTTTATTGTTTTGGGGGTGTTTTTTTTTTAAATAAATATAATTCTAAATTTGTTTCATTTTATCTTTTTATGTTACCGTTCTAATAAAAATCTCGTCTTCAAGGATAAATCATATTTTGCTTTGATAGAATTTCTAAATAAGAAATATTATACAAAACATGTAGACTTTAAATCAATCATAAACACTGTAGCCGCCATAATCAAAGCAAAAACATTTATTTTATAATATTTCGATGAAAATTGCACGACAAAAGAATATGTAACATCAAACTTTCTCAACGGGGTCTATATGAGCCTCATTCATAGTTCAACTAAGTAATTCTTACAAATAAATAGATTTTTTAGTTCTTGAAGAATAGACGATCTTTGGTTTTATATTAAAAAATAAAAGGAAAGCAATTACCTTTTGGTGAAGTACAAAATATACATTGATTTTATTAATTTCTAATTTTTTAATTTAACTAAATTCTAACTCTTTCTGGGCTAATCAATGGTAATCTTTATTCAATATATACTGTTCTTTATATATATATATATATATATATATGTGTGTGTGTGTGTGTGTGTATATGTGTGTGTATGTATATATATATTTATATATATATGTGTGTGTGTGTGTGTGTGTGTGTGTGTGTATGTGTGTGTGCATATATGTATATATGTGTATGTGTGTGCATAAATGAGTGTGTATATAAAGGCATATGTGTGTGCATATACATGTGTGTATATATATATATGTGTGTGTGTTGTGTGTGTTTCATATATATATATATATATATATATATATATATATATATATATATACCACCTATTGGCCAAATGGACAGAGTGTTCGCCAATGATGCCAGGTCGAGTTATACCAAAGACTCAAAAAATAGTACTCGATACCCATTTGCTCAATACTCGGCATGAAAAGGTACGTATCAAGGGTAAAGTGAAGCAATCCAGGGAAAGGAGTAGCGCCCTTCCCTACAACTTGGCGTCGTAACTACTGAAAAGGGAGCCTTCAGGTCACCAACTTTACTTATATATATGTGTGTGTGTGTATGTATATAGATATGTATGAAAATATATATAAATGTGTGGGTGTATATATGTATACATATCTGTGTGTATATATGTGTGCATGTATATACATGTGTGTGTGTATATATATATATATATATATATAAGTATATATGCATGTATATACTTATATATATATATATATATGTGTGTGTGCGTGTATTAATATATATATATATATATATATATATATGTGTGTGTATATAAATATAAATATTTGTGTGTATATATATATATATATATATATATATATATATATATGTGTGTGCCACCCAATATATCCCAGGCCTAACTAATAAAACAATTTTTAGGCAAAATTCGATTTTATTCATCAACATAGTCTCCTTATTGGGTGATACACTGGTTCCTACATTTCTCTAACAATTTATGTCTTTTTGTAAAACGGTTTGTCTTTGGCCTCAAAATAAGCCTGAGTTTCCGATATTACTTCTTCATTGGAACCAAATCTCTTTCCTTGGAACATTCTTTTGAGGTCTGCAAACAGCCAGTTGTCGCTGGAGGCCAGATCTGGAGAATAGGGTCAGTGCAGAAGCTCTTCTTCCTTTGTGGCCGCATTTTAGCGATTTCTTCCTTCAAACGCATCAATTATGCTATATAACATTTGTTATTGTTGGTTCTATATTCCTGCGCATCCCAAAATACAGAGACCAAAACCTTGCCTGCTGATGTTTGCGTCTTTGGTCGCTTTGGACGGCTTTCGCCTACTGCTGTCTACTCAGCTGACTGCCGATTTGACTCCGGAGTGAAGTGGTGGACCCATGTTTCATCTATTGTCACATATTTACGCAAAAACTCCTTTTTGTTGCGTTGAAACAGCTGCAAACAATGCTCTGAATTGTCGACGCGTTGTTGTTTTTGATCGGCTGGGGGCAAATGCAGCACCCACTTTGAACTCAGCTTTCTCATCGACAAATGGTCATGAAAATTGGTGAATACACTGCTTTCTGATATTTTCAACTCCTTTGCTATCTCACACAAGTTCAATTTACTATCGGCCAAAACGACTTGTGGATTTTTTTATATGTCAGGACCAGGACTTATTCTTATATATATATATATATTTGGTTGGTTGTATATGTTTGTTATATATACATATATATATATGAGTGGGCGTATATATGTACATATATATGTGTGCGTATATATATATATATATATGAGCGCGTATGTGTGTCGTGTACGTATACACGTGTTCGTATATGCAAATTTATGTAAATGTGTTAGTATATATATATATATATGTTCGTATATGTATATCTATGTGTGTGTTATATATATATATATATGCTTGTGTTTATATATATATATATATATATATATATATATACCTATGTGTGTGTGTGTGTGTATGTGTGTCTATATATATATATATGAATATGTGTATATGAATATATATGTGTGTGTACATGGTTTTTTATATATGTGTGCATATATATCTGTAAGCATATGCATATATATATGTGTGTGTATGTACGTTTATATATATATGTGTGGGTGTATATGTATATAAACACACAAAACACATACACACACATGTATATATGTTTTGGTCTCTACAAATGTTTCTCTCTTTCGTTTTTTCTTTTCTCAAGAGCGCGTATTCTGTGTGTTTGTGTCCACATGGATTTTTGTGTCCATGTATATAGTTGCGGTTTTTTGTTTCATTTTTCTCCTTTATTACTCTTCTCTCCTTAAATAATCTAAAATCTACCAACAAACGCCACTCTAACATATTTAAAAGAAAATGTATATATTAACTCTTAGGTAAAAGATACAACAACAATATGGAAATAGAATTTTTTTTATCCTGGAAAAGATTCTTTGATGAATGTTACATATTCTGGAAATGCCCACGGGGCAACATTAACGATTTACACAACTTACTGCAAAACCTACGCCCTAAAATAAAATTCACCAAGGAGCACAGTTTTAAAGAACTACCATTTTTAGACATCCTCATTAAAACCGAAAATTGCCCCAATTATCTTAGACATTTACAGTAAACCCCCAACAATACCTCCATTTCAAAAGTCACCACCTACTGCATAAAATCCATCCTTTACACTCTAGGACGTAGACTATGCACCTTAGAAAAACTCGCCAAGATGAATTGCACATAACCCTCCACCAGAGAGGATACCAAACCACAATAATAAAGTTTTCTCCTTTTAGTCGAGGGCGACCAGAAGGCTCCCTTTTCAATAGCTACTACACCGAGTTGTAGTGGAGGGCGCTACTCCTTTCCCAGGACTTCTCCATTTTACCCTCGATACGTACCTGATATTGGTGAATGTTAAGCAAAGAGGTATCAAGTACCATTTTTTAAGTCTTTGGTATGACACGAACTGGGATTGAACCCAGGTCTCCCGGACCATTGGCGAACACTCTACCCACTAAGAGATTCAAATTAGCAGAACGATACTATTAAAAGGACTACGAACTCAAAAAAAAACATAGCAACGAAGAACCCTAAACATGCGTCTCAACATACAACAAAAACAATCCAGAACTACTCCTAAAAATTATTTTAAAATCTCAAACAACTTAAAAACAATAGCAAAATCAAAAAATACCACACACAACAAAAAATCATAAAAAGCCAGCGATAAACCAGAATTTTTTTTTTAAACACCTCGTCTACATTTCTGGAAAACACAATTCATGGTGTCAGAAAATGCAAGACTAAAATATGTTGACTAATATTGAAGGAAAATCTAATACCTTCGAAAACCTAAAAAGCGACATTCATAATAAATAAAAATTTAAGTTGCAATTCAAAAAACTTAGTCTTGGTAATCGAATGTGGCAAGAGTAAAAAAGTATACATAGGGTCGACGAAAGCTCTAAATAACACAATATCCTTACATAGAAGTAATATTAGATTACCAAAAAACAAAAACGCTGTTTCAAAATACCTTTGCGAATGCAAAAATGGTATATTTAAAATAATGCCAATATACCAAACTGACACGACTACACATCACTCCAAATAAAAGAAAAATCTTCATGGACAAATTCATACCTACATTAAACTGAACCTAACTATACATGAATGCTTTTTTATTTTCTTCTCTGTGTGAAGCAATGAGTAGTCGTCATTCTGTTATGTTTTCATTGTTTTAAATGTCCCATTGCTAGATTGATATTCGTGATTAGAAAGGTTTAGTTTTGTATTTTCTGGTAATTTCATATTGCTTATATCCAGATGTTGAGAACTTACATAGAAACTATGTACACTTCTTTACAATTGTTACATTCGATTATGTTGACTAAGTTTTTTGAATTTCGGCTTAAATTCCTACCTATTATGAAATTAGTTCTTTAGGGTTTCGATTTCCCTTCTATAATTCTATTACACACGACACATCTTTTTTTTTACATTTTGTGACTCCATGTGTAATGTTTAAGTGTATGTATGTGTGTATAGATGTGAATGCATATGCATATATATTTATGTGCATGTGAGTATATACATATATATATATACTCGTTTGTGTGTGCATATATATATATATATATATAGGCATGTGCTTGTGTGAGTGTATATATATATATATATATATATGCACGTATGTGTATATATGTGTGTATATATGTGTGTGTGCGTGCATATATATATGTTTGTATATGTATGCATACATATATATGTGTGTATACGCATATATATACATGTATATATATATATATATATGTATATGTGTGTGTATATATGTTTGTATATAAATATATATATGAATATGTATGTGTGTATTTGTATGCATGTATATCTATCTATTTATGTGTATATACATATATGTATGTGCGTGTGTACATATATGTATATATATATATGTGTGTGTATATATATATATATATGTCTGTCTATATATGCATATGTGTATATGAATGTATTTATATGCATCTGTGTGTATATCTATGTGTGTATGAATATATATATATATATATTTGTATGTGTAAGTGAATGTGTATTTGTGCGTGTGTTGGTGGATATATATATATATATATATATATATATATATATATATTGATGCGTGTATATTTCTAGATGTGTGCGTATATATATGTATGTAAATATACATGTATAAGTGTATATGTATATATGCATGTGTATGTATGTACATACATATATATATATATATATATATATATGTGTGTGTGTGTGTGTGTGTGTGTGTGTGTGTGTGTGTGTGTGTGTGTGTGTGTATTATTAAATAAGACAATCACTTTAGCCTATTCTATAATTGATCCGTCCCAGTCTTTCTTCTGAGTCGTTTGACAGCTGGGGTGAATGAATTCAGAAAGGAACCATTTTACCCCCAAGTCTTATTGGCCCCCAATGGAGCCATGTTTTGGGGAAGGAATATTGAAATGACGACACAATGACGAGTTGTATGCATGAAAGAGTCGGAGGAACAAGTGGGAGGGAATTTTACGAAAGACAAGAATTGAAGTTAAGATGAAGAATTAGCGACATTTTCAACTCATTCCATCCAAACGTCAAGTGACACACATATGAAAGGATTGAATGGATTTACTGTAAAATGGGCAGATGCGAAGCCTATGGGTTTTGTTTAATCAAACATGTTTAAAAAAGAAAACATTGTCTACATATACGTGTGTACATATATATATATATATATATATATATATATATATATATGTGTGTGTGTGTGTGTGTGTGTGTCTGTGTGTCTGTGTGTGTGTCTGTGTAGGTGTATAAATGTGTGTGTGTATATATATGTGTTTGCATATATATATATATATATATATATATATATATGTGTGTGTGTGTGTGTATATATATATATATATTTATGTGTGTGTGTGTGTGTGTGTGTGTGTGTGTGTGTGTGTGTGTGTGTGTGTGTGTGTGTGTAATATCCGAGGAGACTGAAAGCTGTAATTTTTAAATGTTGATCGAAATATTAAAAATCTAGCAGCAAAGAATCATATTCAGAGATTACATTGAATAAAAAATATTACTAAAATATCATTCTAAAGAGATTTTTTTATTTCGTGGATGTTGAGGATGAAGGTTGAGAAACGTTATGTCAACAAAAAGAAATTTCTTAATTTGATTTGTTTTTCACATAATGTTGCTTAATATTTACAATACAAAAATCTCTCATCAATGATACGTGCTTTTGAGCACCCTCTTTTATTTTTGAGTCATTGTACGTAAGCACTGGTATGTTAAAACATAACGACTACTAATACAAGTTGTATAACGGCCAGTAATAATAACAACAGTAATAGTAATGTCACTTGATGGTCGGTGACAGGATTTCTTCTATTGTTCTTATTGGTATTCTTCATCTCGTCTAGTTGGTCTTGATTTTTCATCTCGTCTCAAATTCGTACAATTTTTTTTTTTTTTTGTAAAATTCTACGGAACTATTCCAAGTGCACCAATAATGATAGATACCACTGTCTCTTTCCCCCGTTTTTTCTCTTTTGTTGTTGCTGCAACTGATTATTCATTTATTTATTTTCACTCTATGGAAGTTTTTCACCCCGGTTTTATCTGAATCGTGCTTTGGTCTCGATTCTTCCTCTAATCAACTACAATTTGTATCGTCGTCACTTTGATATTCTACAGTTCTTTATCTCTCCGACAGAATATTTGCGGATTTTTTCTTTCATTTTCACTCAATGATACGCTGGAACGGCAAAATCCGCAGTTTGACAATTTTTTTTTTCTTCTTAACGTGATGTATGATCTTCTAACCAGGATTAAATGATCCATGTTTATCTGAAAGTCTTTGAGAATTTTTTACATCACATTTTCTAGGATAGATTCTGGTTTGTGCGTATACCATTTTATCAGCATGTTCAAATTTAAATCTCTTGCACAATTCCCAGTGGATCACTTTTCCCACCCAATCATTCCTACTGTTATATTCCTTTTGTGTCAGTTTGCTGCATTAATAGAATCAGTTTCTCCTTCTTAACCATGTCAAGGCCATTTTCTATCTAGTGACTTCCACTGGAGATAAATCTTTAGAAATCTCCATTTAGCTAACTAGCCCTCTCTCTCTCTCTCTCTCTCTCTCTCTCTCTCTCTCTCTCTCTCTCTCTCTCTCTCTCTCTCTCTCTCTCCCTCTCTCTCTCTCACACACTCTCTCTCCCACCCCTCCCTCTCTCTCTCTCTCTGATTTTTGTAAGGCTAAATCATTTTGGATTTCAAGTTTGGATCTATTAGCAGAAATTTTCTCAGTCCCATCAGCTGTGGCTGTATCTCTGCAGCGAGTGAAGACCCTTCATACGACAATAAACTGCATCTGGACATCATGAGGCTCTAGTCCTGGACCTTTTGAGGGTGTAGAGTAACCTTTCATTGCCATTACTTCCCGGTCCACTCAGACCCGGAGTGGTAATATCTGTTGGGTTCCCATTTATGCGTCAAATAGAACTATTTAATAATTTGCTTGACTTGAAATCATTTAGTTGTGTTTAAACAAGTGATTTATATTAAATTGAACAAATATTGGACTACAATGCTTGAAACAGTTTTACTGTATACAAACAGTAAATAACAATAATTTGTGTGCAAACAAACGAGCTCTGACTCATTTCCAAATGTTACCTACAAACTATTCGTTTCTAAATCATATATATATATATATATATATATATATATATATATATATAAAACATATCAAATACTGACCCACCTGATGATTAGCAATGTGAAACTCGGTTTTTATCCTTAACCTATTTCATAGTTGAATATTTATATATTGCTCTATATCGTGGTGCATAGAGCACTGTAAAGATTTTATTAGTTAAAAACGCTTGTAGCCTTAAATATATTAAAATTATTCTTATCTCATCTATAACTTTTAGGTTCATCTGTTTTATTACTAAAAAATTATTTCCAACAAACCTCAATCAAAAGATGCTTTTTTAATTTTTTTTTTTTTTTTGTTAATGCATGAAATTAATTCTTAGAAATCAGCTAAGAATTATTTTCGTTTTTCTTCTGTTTCGCCGGCATTCGAGCTCTTTTATTTTGTTGAACATTCTTAAGCGAGTGATTGCTCAGTCGACCGGGGAGGAGCTGTACAAAACACCGATTGCACTTCTCTGCAGAGGGGTAAGAAACCTTCCCAACGAGTGGCCCAGTAGGCAGGGTCTGTAGAATACACCGACTGCACTTCTCTGCAGAGGGGTAAGAAACCTTCCCAACGAGTGGCCCAGTAGGCAGGGTCTGTAGAATACACCGACTGCACTTCTCTGCAGAGGGGTAAGAAACCTTCCCAACGAGTGGCCCAGTAGGCAGGGTCTGTAGAATACACCGACTGCACTTCTCTGCAGAGGGGTAAGAAACCTTCCCAACGAGTGGCCCAGTAGGCAGGGTCTGTAGAATACACCGACTGCACTTCTCTGCAAAGGGGTAAGAAACCTTCCCAACGAGTGGCCCAGTAGGCAGGGTCTGTAGAATACACCGACTGCACTTCTCTGCAGAGGGGTAAGAAACCTTCCCAACGAGTGGCCCAGTAGGCAGGGTCTGTAGAATACACCGACTGCACTTCTCTGCAAAGGGGTAAGAAACCTTCCCAACGAGTGGCCCAGTAGGCAGGGTCTGTAGAATACACCGACTGCACTTCTCTGCAGAGGGGTAAGAAACCTTCCCAACGAGTGGCCCAGTAGGCAGGGTCTGTAGAATACACCGACTGCACTTCTCTGCAGAGGGGTAAGAAACCTTCCCAACGAGTGGCCCAGTAGGCAGGGTCTGTAGAATACACCGACTGCACTTCTCTGCAAAGGGGTAAGAAACCTTCCCAACGAGTGGCCCAGTAGGCAGGGTCTGTAGAATACACCGACTGCACTTCTCTGCAGAGGGGTAAGAAACCTTCCCAACGAGTGGCCCAGTAGGCAGGGTCTGTAGAATACACCGACTGCACTTCTCTGCAAAGGGGTAAGAAACCTTCCCAACGAGTGGCCCAGTAGGCAGGGTCTGTAGAATACACCGACTGCACTTCTCTGCAGAGGGGTAAGAAACCTTCCCAACGAGTGGCCCAGTAGGCTGGGTCTGTAGAATACACCGACTGCACTTCTCTGCAAAGGGGTAAGAAACCTTCCCAACGAGTGGCCCAGTAGGCAGGGTCTGTAGAATACACCGACTGCACTTCTCTGCAGAGGGGTAAGAAACCTTCCCAACGAGTGGCCCAGTAGGCAGGGTCTGTAGAATACACCGACTGCACTTCTCTGCAAAGGGGTAAGAAACCTTCCCAACGAGTGGCCCAGTAGGCAGGGTCTGTAGAATACACCGACTGCACTTCTCTGCAAAGGGGTAAGAAACCTTCCCAACGAGTGGCCCAGTAGGCAGGGTCTGTAGAATACACCGACTGCACTTCTCTGCAGAGGGGTAAGAAACCTTCCCAACGAGTGGCCCAGTAGGCTGGGTCTGTAGAATACACCGACTGCACTTCTCTGCAGAGGGGTAAGAAACCTTCCCAACGAGTGGACCAATAGGCTGGGTCTGTAGAATACACCGACTGCACTTCTCTGCAGAGGGGTAAGAAACCTTCCCAACGAGTGGCCCAGTAGGCAGGGTCTGTAGAATACACCGACTGCACTTCTCTGCAGAGGGGTAAGAAACCTTCCCAACGAGTGGCCCAGTAGGCAGGGTCTGTAGAATACACCGACTGCACTTCTCTGCAAAGGGGTAAGAAACCTTCCCAACGAGTGGCCCAGTAGGCAGGGTCTGTAGAATACACCGACTGCACTTCTCTGCAGAGGGGTAAGAAACCTTCCCAACGAGTGGCCCAGTAGGCTTGGTCTGTAGAATATGCCGACTGCACTTCTCTACAGATGGGTAAGACTCCCCCCTCCTCAACGAATGTCCAAGATTTGTCACTAAGCAATCCGATTGTGAGGTTCCAGTAATGCTGAAGCTTTGGGGAATGTGGAGTATTCCTTCATTGACCCGGGGTGGTAGCACTTTATAGAGTCCTATCTATGAGTCAAATAGAACTAAACTGCCTACTTATGCAAGACTGAATTGCTTGAAATAGAACTGTTTTGACATAACTATGTACTTATGCTAAACTGAATTGTTTGAAATATAACTGTTTTTGCATACTAAACTTTGAAATAGAGCTGTTTTGACAGTTAACTCAGTATAAACAAAAACTATACTTATACTAAACTGAATTGTTTGAAATAGAACCATTTATTTGAATAAAAATGGATTTGGCATTAAATAACCTACAAAGGTTGATATGCCATAAAATCCAAACAAACAAACAAATTAAACGATTGTTTTGCTTTTTGTTTTTCGCATATCATTATTTCCCACCCGTTGTCATATATTTTTTCTCCAACAAAGTCCTGATATTTTTCAGTTTTCCTTTTATTTTAACTTCACTCTTTATTTTACTGAATTTGTGATATCCTCTTATAAACATTTTTTTTTTTTTTTGTTAACAATATATCCTCGGGTCTCTTCACCTGGGAAGACTGATTCATTTGAATTATGAAATCAGGAAGAATTTGAAGAATTCTTTTCTTCTTTAAAACAATTCTAGTTTTTAATAATCCCATTGAACTGCTACCCAATCGTTTGTACAATTCTCTTCTAAAGTTATTGCCTTATTTGTTCGTTTAAAGGCCTCCTTTAGCAGCCATTAAGTTCGATGTTGACTCACATTCTATTTATTTCCAAATTGCAAATTAGGTGAAGTACTTATTTGAAAAATTATAATCATCGGAATGACTGTGAAAACAACTTCCCCCTCATTATTATGATCATTGAGTTCAAATTGATCCTAAAATTACTTTATTCTCATAATTTTGAGGCTGATGCTCAACCACAAATTTTGCTTTGATGTGCCATTTTGTTGTGTTGCAATAAGGAATTCACCTGAGTTTCCACCAAGTTAGATTTGATATAAAGTCATTTAATAATGTTTGGAACATGAACGAATTGGGACACATTCGTGGCTGTCACAAATAATGTTTGTTTGTTTGGTTGGTTGGTTTTATGGCATATCAACCTTTGTAGGTTATTTAACGCCAAATCCATTTTTATGTAAATCATCTGTTCTATTGAAAACAGTTCAGTTTAGCATTAGGACACAGTTTAATTGTCAAAAACATTTCCATTTCAAACTATTCAAGCAGTTATATGTAATAATTCAGTTAAGTGTAAATACAGTTTTAATGTCAAAAAACAGTTCTATTAGAAAAAATTTGTTGTCCTGAAGACCTACCTAGGGCGATGAACGATAGGGAGGAGTGGCGAGAGAGGGTCAGGGATATCCGTGCTGCCAGCACGATATGATGATGATGATGATGGTTTAATTGTCAAAATCGTTTCTATTTCAAGCTATTCGTTTACTCAACTCATTTTAGCATAAGTATGCTGTTAGTTCTATTTAACCCATAGATAGGGCCCTATCAGGTGCTATCACTCCAGGCCAGAGTGGACCTGGGAGCGATGGCAATGAAGGGGGTACTCCACATTCCCCAAAGCTCCAGCACTGCTGGAACCTCACCATCAGATTGTTTAGAGTCATATACAGGACACTCGTTGGGGGGGGGCTTACCCCTTTGCAGAGGTGCAGTCAGTGTATTCTACAGCCCCAGCTGACTGGGCAATCACAAACAATGCTTTGCTCCCTGTGTTATGATAGATATATATATGCATATATATACCAGACAGAAATCTGATCGTGATAGATACGACTAATAGTTTAAACTTTTCACAGGTCATACTTACTTCTGTGTGTTGACAATTTAAACAGTTTCCGTTTCTTATTGGGCATATATGTATTTATGTTTCAAGTATTATAGTAGTCATTTACTAAGCTTGAATTGGTACAAGGCCAACAGTAATGGAGTACACAGTAAGACTCCAAATTAAGGTTTGCTAACTTAGCTCATTAACTCTTATACTATGTGAGGTACTAAGGAACTATAGAGGTTACTGGTACTAAAATGCCTATATAAATATGTTAATGGTATTTATAACAAAATAACCCGGGGCAATTTTCCACAAACTTTGTAGATGATGGCTATTTATCGGCTGGTGAGGGAAAAACACAATTCGACTTTTAATGTTAGGACCTTTTGTTAATTTCTTCTCTCCGTTTAATTTCTGAGACAGTGGAAGAAAGAAGAAATAAATAACGGTTCCATGTGATATATATATATATATATATATATATATATATATATATATTGTAACGGTGTTGGTTGTCACTAATTCACTTTGGGGTTTCTGGCAAACCAAGTGCGATATGATTGTTGTTTGAAAAACTTCATGAAACCTAAGGTCCCAGACAAACTTCCATGGCATTAAATATAAAAAATCTAATCTAATGTAATATATACATATATATATATATATATATATATATACCGGGGTTCCCAAAAACATCCTGAGCAGGCTTCATCACTTCCTAATTTCGGTCATCTGACAGTAACCTGATTGTAGTGTGACCTAAGTATGATACTAAACTGCAACCGAGATGGTGAGGCTAAATTTCTGGTGATATAGGAAGTATGAAGTACCCCTTTATTTCCTTTACTCCCAGTTCCACTCTAACTCGGAGTATTTGTACCTGTTAGAGTCCCATCTATGAGTCAAATAGATCAATTTGCAAATTATTTGTATTGGATTAGAATACTTGATATCATAGAACTGTGTTCAAAAACTCTTAAAGAAGTACAGAAAAAATGTAAGTATAAACATACAATGTACGCAATTCCCTAACCTGTTGGCATACAGTAACTCCAAACGAATTGACAAACCGTTGAAATCAATCAATCAATCAACCAACTGTAAGTGAAGCCTTTTATCTTGTTGCTATCGGAATTTAAAATCTTCGATCTATCGACGGAAAACGGTTTTTTTTCATTCGAATTTGATTAGTTTAAAACATTGAACCGAGGCTTAATGGGGGTGGGGATACGGAATCATTCTTATCCACTGAACCATCAGTTTGAGTTGGTGGGGGTGGCACCGAGCCATCAATTTGAGTCTGCATCTTAAAAAATATTATTAACACCAACAAAATCGCGTGCAAAGTCATTGGAATTTTGGGAATAAACAGAAAAGGATGAAAGAGATCGACGAGGAGGAGGAGGAGGAGGAGGAAGTGGAGGAAAGTGTGCGTGCATATGAAATCATTTTTTTTTTTTAATTTTGTGGATTTATTCAATTTGGTTTTTAGGGCGAAGATTTTGCTTGTGTATCGTGCAATCTCGCAACGATACAGTATTTTATCTTTTGTCTTCATAACGAAGTTTTCTGATGAGTAAGGCAATACTTGTCATTTTGATCATCTTTTATCTTAAAAGCCAATGGATGAATCGAATAATCAAAAACGTTTTGTACCGACAGAAAGAGTAAATTTGCACAGTGTACATCGGACGCCCAACCCCCTCTACCTTGTGTTCCCTTTTCTGATGAGACTAGATTAAATTGTTGCAGGTGATATCAAATATGTCATTCCCAGCAACGTTTAGAATTATATGATTGACGACAAACTAGACAAGAATGACAAAAACAAGAGAGTAAGATTAAAATGCCTGGCCTTTATGGGGCGAATCGTACACGAAAGGTTTGCATGGGTGGAGAATCGTTGCTGTTGCTGCTGCTGCTGCATAATGTCCGAGTAGACTCAGCGGCGTTGAAAGTCGGTGCAGACGAAAGACATAGACTCGGCTGTTTGAAAGTTTTTGGTGACAGTCAGTCTAGAAGATCAGGATAGCTTTGGTGCTCAGCACAGGTCATAGGTTTATATGCATGGTCCGAAAATCTAGAGACGGTCGAAGAGGTGAACGCATCGATTACAGAGACTGGATGGTCGATGCCCCGGTTTATTCAATCGCTGGTTAACCGAGGTTGTATGTCGACGTGGTGTCGGAGTGCTGATTTTAGTCTGAGCAGAGTTGTCACTCGTAAACTGGAATACTGCTGCATTGTCTTGTGATACATGAGCTGGTTTGCTGCTAGTCTGGCAGGCGGCAACGTTGTCGTCTCGCAGTAACTGCAAAGTCTTACTACCCTGGAAAAGAGTTGGTAATGAATTTCGTAATTTAGCTCTGATAAGAACTTTAAGATAGCTCCTGTGATTGGTCGAGTCCTGGAATCGGCTAGGCTGAATCTACAGCTGTGATTGGTTGGATTCCTGCGTCGGCTGCTTGCTGGTGGGAGAGGAGCTGGTTAGGGATGTGCTGCTGCTAGTGGAAAGGAGTTCGTTTAACTCCCTCGCCTCCTAGCACGAAGCCCACCGCTGACTGCGATTTATTGGCATCCCACCGTGTCAAAATATGGCACAAGACCGTTTTATGGTGGGGCCGTGCACGAATCGAGACTCATGCGCGGCAGTGACAGAAATCCTTGACCCCATCGGTATTTATTTTTTGAGGCACCTCAGGCACCAAGCAATAAACTTAGTCCTGCAAACAATCAAACATCTGGGGAACAGCATCCTGAGACCAAGGTGTCATATTAAGCAAACAACCATCCGGCCCGAAGTCGCATCACTGACGGAAGATTTGTAGTCAGTGGCTATTTTTATATAGAAGAGAGGGGCAGCGTATAGGATGGTCTACCACAGGTGTGAGTCGCAAAAACTCTGTGTTGTCGAAATAGGAAGTCTCTCTTTTAAATATGTGTTATATAATCACGATGATCTCAATCAAACGGTACTTATACAAATGCAAATACACAGGTGGACTCTATTGTTCAGGTACGAACGGTTTTATTAACTTCTGTCTTCAGTTTTTCGACACGAGGAGAGAGACAAAATTCTTATTATGCTGACCTTACTATCTGACCCCATTTCAACGCGTGGCGTATCTTGTAATGTTTAAGATCTCTGTCAGTAAAGATATGCAAAACTCCAACTCCATGCCTCAACGGTAGAGAAAGAGAACTCAATTCTTTATTCCCCAATGGCAGAGAACTCAATTGTCTGCCTGCCTGGTCAAATGTCAACCTTCAACTGACTCTTTTTCAAAATCCTCAAATTCTCAGGACCATCTCTTCCGGGCATGACGTCATCCACACTCCAGCTTCATTTCCTGTCTGGAGGTTTATTATGACAATCACCATTGTCATATCCTTTGCGCGCGAGCGTAAAACTGTACCAAATGACTATGCACCTGAACTCTTAACCCGAATAGTTCAAAGCCCAACCAAACTGAATGATAAAATATAATTAACGAAAAATTATTAATATAAAAAAAATCATTCCTTAATTATCTAACATATGAATAATAATGAAATATCTCATTATACTGAGGAGAGGAGCTTACAAATGCAACTTGTTTTGTTCTGCGATTAGTGGTTATCTTCGCGGTCATCTGCAGAATTAATTTATCTCAAAAATACCCCCTCGCCAATGAAACGGTGACGTTAGTGTTGATACCAGAGTTCGTCGTTTCCGGTAGGAGTGAAAAATTCCGTTAGCTGACGTCACTGATGACTCAGTGTTTTTTCAACAGGGATTTTAGATTTGAGTAACCGGAGGGCTACGATAAAATAAAGTCGAAACAGCGTGAACAGAAATAAACAACTATCTGAGAATTGCTTTTTTTACAGTCTGCCACAAGGCCATAGTAACTGAGCATTTTGGGAGGATCGAATTTACTATACTTGTGATTTATTCTGTGAGATAAATTGCATCATCACAAACAACAGGTGAAGCCCACATAGAGAATACTGCTTTCAGAAACTTTGGCACAGCGTACAAATCTCTTTAAAAACCAGAAAAATATATCTATAATTCGGTCTTTCTATTTTGCTTATTTAACATGTGTATTTGAGTAAAAGGTCGATTTTGATTCATTGTCACGAAATCATTATTTATAGAATTAATTTTTTAAACCAATAGTGGCTTCTAGTCCTTCCGATTATGTTTGAAATTTTTTTCTCGGCACCGACTATTAGGTCTCTAACCTGTATAGAGGGACTAACACTATTAAGGAAATTTAACCTGTAGTTCTTACGTCGGTTTGGTGATGTTTTAAAGTTTACTGAAGAAAAAAGAATTGTCAAAGAGCAGTATCGAATTAAGCCATCAAGATATGGCTTACCAATTACTGTCCCACGATATATATATATATATATATATATATATATATATATATATATATATATATATATATGCGTGTGCAGTGTTAAAAAATTATTTGAAACTATATTCGGATAAATGTGTGCATATGAATTGTATTCTAAAAGTGTCTTTCTCATAGACTGATTGCCATATCAAAGTTAAGGTGCCCTGTACGACCTACTATTTTACCTATAGCTGCGAGGAAAAGAGTTGGATTCATGTCTTTAGCCAGGGCATTACTGCCAAGAGAATACAAATAAACTTGGTTTGCCGATTCCATTTTTCGTGCCTGTAACCGTTATGCTACCTTATCTATCTCTGTGCTCGTGTAAGCTCTGTGCTTTACTATGGTGTAATGGTAAGAGACCTAATCAAAAAGACCATTACACTGTGAACACCTGTGGGCTAGTACAAAATCATTAAATAGGACTATCTACTAACCCTAACCCCTCTGCACAAGCAGGATACGAAACAAGGTCAATTCAGAGTTTTCCTTCTCTTAGACTGGTTGGTTAATGAGCCCAGTCAGCTCTACGATTTACCCATAGCTAGAGGAAGAATAATTGGATGTCTGCCTTTCCTAAAGGTGTAAACGTTCTGTATATAAGTATGTATAAGGTTGACGCCAGTGTTTGTTTAAAAATCATGTTTCTTATTATTTACTAAGTTTGCCATAAGGCCACAATAGAAGAGCACCCAGTGATGATCGAATTTACTATCTTGAGAACTAAAGCAAATTCAACAAAATTTTCGACATATTTAGATTCAATACTCTCAAATTGAATACCATAAATTCGTTAAATTGTTTTTAAGCAAATGTTTGCACGATTTTCTTTTGTTTGTTTTGGTTTTGTTTATTGTTTATTTTGTTTTTCTTTACTCCCCCCTTCACTCTCTCTCTCTCTCTCTCTCTCTCTCTCTCTCTCTCTCTCTCTCTCTCTCTCTCTCTAAGATTAAAAAGATACAAACAATGAAGTCAAAAATATTCGGCAAAAACTTTTTACAAAGGCAGCTCAAATGATTCACTGATAAAAATTGATAACTTAGACTATATTTCTGTATTGTATGAAATTTTATTGACCGACGAGACGACCTATAATAATGGTCTCTGATGAATCAATTTAGAAAAGAGTGAAGGATTTAAATTCTCGGTGTGCGTATAAAACGAATCGACATCAATTAACATATATGATTATTTTTTACACCATGTCAACCCGTTTTGGGATATTTTATGTATATTTGTTAGGGAATTGCGTTCATTTTTCATTTATATTTACAGTTTTTGTGAAGTAGTTTCTTTTGGTGGGGGTTACACAGTCCGATTGAATACGAATAATTATAAACAAATCTCGTTGACCAATAGATGTTTAGCGATGAGATATTGTTACCATATTTAACGTAGTAATATTGTAACGTGTTCGTTACGTTGTTTCCTCGCTAAGTATTAAAGGTAAATAAATGAGAGAGAAGAACGACGATGCCGTAAGGTTTTTGTTTTTTTTTTGTTTTTTTTTTTAAGGTTTAATGGCAGCATGAAAAAGAGTTTACGCTGGTATGCTGCAAGTCTCGTAGGAAGGAAGGAAGAAAGGAAGGAAATGAAGTCTTTATAGAGTTGGGAAGGCATTTTAGCGAGCAAAAAGTGCATCTTTAGGTTAAGGCATTGATGAATGTGTGAGTGAGATATGTCGCCATAGGAGTAGCAAAAGTCGTGTTTGCTGGTTGAGGACAGGAACGTTGTCGTCGTCCATGAAAGTGTGGTCCCGGTCGTTTGGGGAGAGAAGTGTGCATGTCTCCAGCAAATGTTGTCCAGAGATGAAATCGCTGGCTCTCGGGGCGGTATTTTGCATCGCAGCCGACATAGCCAAAGTTGAAGGCGACTTAGAGTTGTTCCTGTGTGAGGCGGATTGAATTCATCAAATTCATTTTCAACTGGGAACCCTTGGTCTAAGAGAATAGACGCAAGGGGTCCATAAATTAGATGGCTTTCCCCATGGTGGTGAGATGCTGCTGCTTAAAAGAGAACGGACAGTAATTACGTCTGTCCAGCTTGATAAGTTCTGAGGAAGAGAGTGTTTGGCGGGCTTTCCCCAATTTGGTGCTGCCTGGAAAACTGGCCTGGGCTGAATAGGATAAGTCATACTGATTGAGTGAAAATATGCGTCGACCCTAACGGTCAAATTAATTAACGCGCCAAACAAAAATACTAAGTTCTTTCTGCTACAGATGTGACTCTAACAGGTGCTATTACTCCGAGTCTGAGTGGAACTGGGAGTAATGATAATCAAGGTACACTAACCACTGCCCAAATCTCCAGAACTGGAGCCACCCTAATAGGTGCAGTTTAGTCTCCCTGCCATGACATTTCTTTCTGGAAGTAGGAGTCTTCCACCTCTGTAGAAGATTCAGTTGACGTATGCTAAGCCTCGCAGACAGCAGCATTGATTTGTAGATTTCTCACCAATATAGCCTCCTCAGAACATATGTACTAGGTTATTTTACAACTGTCAAGAGGGCGAGTTGTTGTAACTCTGGATAATCTGGCAACAGAATTCTTATGGGATAGAAAATAATTGTAAGACCCTTGAAAGAAATAATATTTGGATAAAGAGAAATGGTTCCACGAACGTGCGAAAAAAAGAATCTAGAAAAATTCGTTTTCATTTGAGCCAAGAGTTTTGCTAGAATGGCGCATACTTGATAAATGGGTTGGGCAATATAGTATCAAAGCCGACTGGGGTTTTAGGTGTTTCGAAAGACAGTTTCATAGATTTTATTTCACTAACCAAAAATGATCCCAACTTCTATCAAAACTACCCGGAATCACTTGACTGGATATTTCATGAGAAATTATTTTTTGCTTCTTACACCATCAATAATTAAAAGGTGTTTTTTTTACAACTTCAAAAATTCGCTGACAAACGTAGACTACGAAATGAAAAAAAATCTGAAAGGTTTTCAATTTAAAATGATGTCCATGGGTAATTTGCATAAAGTGACATTTGTTAGCGAATTACACTTTGATTTTAAAATATTTACCCCAAAAAGTTTATTTTAATAAAACTTTCAGTCCTAATTTGTTAACGGACAAATTCATTTATGAAAAAAACTTTTTAAGGGTATTTTCGAATAGGATTTTTTGTTATTTTATTGACTTATCTAAAATTTTTCGAGTCTCTCTCCTCTTTTTTTTTTTTTTTTTTTTTAGAATTATTGCACACCCAGAGTTCTAGTAAACCCACCCTGATTCGGATTCTGTGCGTGTGTGTGACCATATTCCGTCGCAATCAGTGTAACGGTTATTGTCGCTGAAAATGGAATCGATGACCTGAGTTCTAATCATAGACAAAGTCGCTTCGTGCTAAAAGCTCTGGGGATAAGGCATGAATCCATCTCTTCTACCCCCACCACACCCCTACTTTCATATGTAAATATGAGTGCAGACTTGACTTCTTTAACTTTCGTTAGGGAATCAGCCTAGAAGAAGAAAACCAACTATAACACCGCTTAAAAGTTGACCTTGTGTCACATCCTGCTCGTACATGTGGGGGTTGAAAAAGTACATACAATATTACGGTGACTTTTCTTTCTACGATTAAATCTAGACTGAGATTTTTAATCTTTACGTCGCTAGTCTATGGCTGGACGAGACTCATAAATCTTTTCATTTCGATCTGGTTAAAAGTAAACTAGTTTTATTTACTTTTTTAGAGCTGAAGGTGATGAAAAAACATGAAAAATTCCCATTCACCCAACCTCGGCCCGTCCGGGCAGTCTGTAATATTATGATCCTTTGAATTCAGCCTTGGAGTCTTGAGCTTCATCCACATCACTTCACTTAATCACCAAAATAAAACACTTTAGATAGTTTCCTTAGTCGTTAGTGTCCAGTTACTGAGTTCTTTTTTACGTCTTGTCCAGCTGTCACGCATATACCCATTCTTTTTCTAATTCTCGTAGTGACAATCGACGGCTACTATTTCTTTCATTTTATCTCCTCTTTCCAGTGTTTGCAAATCTGCGTCTATATCAAACTCTATTGATATAAGCTTGCCTTAGTCAGTTCATGTCTCAGCCCGTTTTTTTTCTTCTTCATTGTTCATGTCTATTTAATGCTTTATCAAGCCTGGCACAAGGCAATGTTCAATTTTAATTAGTTACTAAAATATACATACAAAAATCAGATCATTATAAAGGCAGAGAAATATGAATTTTATTATCATATTAAAATATTTTTTATTCTTCTCAAAAGGCGTCTCATGAACATGAAATGTTCCTTTCTTAACGGCTGTCCGTAATGATATTGATGCTTCTATTTAGGAAGGAGAGAAAGATTCTAATTAGCATTTTATAGTTATCTCTGGCATATCGAGAATTGGGACGGTTGAAAATTGACGCTCAGCACGAATGCAGATCTCAGAAACTGATGATTCTGTAGCTATCTGGACTGGGAATTGCTTTATATTCCAAGTTAGATGATTTTAAGAGTATTACTCTAATGAAAGTCACGCTATAGTGTTCCTTTTTTAAGATTATGGTTTCATATATATAAGAGAGAGATAATTTTTGTATTAATCTCTAATAGACAGATATGGTCATAGATAGATATTACTGATTTTATTTCTATGAATTGAATGAAACTATTAGTTATTTTCTCTGTGATTTGTCCGAGTTAGAAACCAAAGGGCCGACTCATTTCCATCGAGCATATCTCTCCATATCAAAACAATTGAGTAATTAACGGAAAGTCAAAACACTCCATCGATCACAACGTACACACAGAAAAGTGATAATAGTTGACCTCTTCACGAACTTTTCAGCTTTACACGGTTTTATCGCTTTGAAGAGAGAGAGAGAGAGAGAGAGAGAGAGAGAGAGAAGGAGAAACTAATAAGTAGGGAAAGAAAGAGTCATTCACAAGGGAGCGATCACTTTATATAAAAGATGATTACAAGAGGAACATTTACAGCATACGATACAATCTAAATCAGACTTTCTCGCCCCTGGAAATATCGCCTCCAGAGAGCGACAAAAGTTGAGCTAATGGAACTCAGATACAAGACGATTTTCTTTTTTAAAAAAATAGGGATGAAATCTTTTGTTTTATTTCCTTGAACTCTTTCCACTTTGTGAATTACAAAATATATTAATTTCTCTTTCTTTAACGTTTCATCAAATCCACATATTAATCACATTACTTAACTCAGCAACGATAATTTTCTTTATTATATATATATATATATGAGAGAGAGACTTTCCAATGAATTTGATGTTGTCACTGTCATAATTCAAATTAACTGAATTCAAATTAACTGAATAAACGATTCTTTTTCAAGATTTTATTCACTGACTTCACAGAATTTCAATCTCTCGTTCAGTGTATTGACGTGACATCTAATTTGTTTATTCAAACTTTATATCATTGAATCAACGCTTCGTAGCAGGAAAATTGTGAATACAATAAAAGATTATAAGAATGTTGTATAGCCATGATCACGATTAACTATACAAACACATAATATATATATATCTACATATACATACAGAATCCATATTGACGCAATGAATAAAGACGAGTGAAGACTTCTTTAAAAAAATATACCTCTCACGTTATTTGAAAGGTTTGTGTGTGAGAGGGAGTTGGAGACTGAACAAAGATTGCAACATATTGACCTCACCAACCCCTCCAGACATAGCCGTGTGTTGCTCTCGTTCTCCTGGACTGCTGCTCAACCGGAGGGCCGGAGGCTTACTCTGTTGGGTGCGGGATTCCTCTACCTCATCTTGTCACCAACGGGTCTCCGAACTCATCGGGGGTCCCGAGGGCCCCTTCTGCCGGGTGGTGGCTTTCACTACCGCATCTTGTCTCTAACTCATCTGATCTCCAACTCACTGTCTTCACCGAGTTATATAATAGTTCAATCGCCCACTCAATCTTTGGAATGGCATGTTTGATCGTCATCAAGCGGAAATAACTGTCATGCAATTCACAGGTCACTCTCTTCCGGTGCATCAGTCTATAAGTGTACCATGGGATTTTTACCTTGTCCCATTTTTTCAGCCAAGCCCGCCTACTCGATTTCTTCTCATAACTGCCATCGGAATGTGTCGCTTCCTTCCGGTGCATCACTTTGGAATGGCATGTTTGGCCGGGTCGAAGGTCAATATACAACAAGAAGAGGTATTTTAATCTGACATTTCCACGATGTGACAGAAAAGCAAGTGAGTTTAGTGGTATTGTAAGATACTGCAGGATTGCTCTAAATTAGTAGTCATGATACTTTGGCTCCGAAACCATGCCTTTGATTGTGGCTTTTATTGTTGAACAACTGGAGGAATGAAAGAAGGAAAACTTAAAGCTGAATATAGGTTTTAAAATGTTTCAAGAATCTATTCAAAAGAAACTTTGCCCAAAAGGAGTAAGAAAGTTCTTTTTGGATGAGGATCACATTATTCTTTGTGTTTGGCCTAGCGGTTAGAGTGTTCGCCAATGGCCCGGGAGACCTGGGTTCAATCCCAGGTCGAGTCATACCAAAGACTCAAAAAATGGTACTTGATGCCTCCTTGCTTAACACTCAGCATTATAAGGTACGGATCAAGGGTAAAGTGGAGCAATCCAGGGAAGGAGTAGCGCCCTCCCCTACACCTTGGTGTAGTAGCTATCGAAAAGGGAACCTTCGGGTTACCCTCGACTATGGTCGCCAACTTTACTTAGACGAGTTGTCAAAGAGAGAGACATATCTTAAAGAAAGATTAAAGGTTCATTTCAAAGGTTTAAATAATTTCTTGAGACCCGCGGAGGTAGTATATTGACTTGGAGGAGATGAAGACAAAACAGAAACCTCAAATAAAGGAATTCTTGATAGGAAGAAGTCTGTGTTGGAATTTTTCCAACCGGCAACTCAAAACAACTAGAATTCATTCGAATACGAATAACGGCGTTAAATGAGACTGACTAAAAAATGACTCTTGAGTAATTTGGTAATAGAAATTAAGAAAGACTTTTTTTTTTTTTACTTGGCTTTTTAGTTGTAGAGAAAAAGAACCGACCTTCAGCGTCATAAACAGTGTCTGCTTCTGCTGTGTCTGGAATCTTCTTCTTCCTTTTCGTGGACTTCCAGCCAGCTTCGTAATTTGATTGGCCGAAAATATCCAACAGCCATTTTTTTCAAATTTTGAGAAAAATGTTCCAGTTACTCCCTGGGTGTCTTACATGATTTCTTGATTGTTCGAGTCTCTCCTCAACAATATTATTGAATAAAAAAGGAAGGAAATATATATTCAAATTCTAATTTTAAAATATCTTCGAATAAATATTAGTTTATTTCGAATAATTTTACAGTTTTTGGAGGGATTTTATTATCAACAATTTTAATTGTTTAAACCGTCAACATATTATTTTGAGGTATTTTTTTTTTTTTTTTACTTTCTTTGTATATATAATAAAGTTTTCTATATCTATAAAGAGAGTTCAATATTGTTGATAGAGCATGTACGAGGTGCATACGATAAGTTTCCAGCCTTTTTTCGTATGGGCACTTTTATTGACAGTACACACATGAAACTCTTGTCTCCTTCGAAGTCATCTCCTCCGGCTGCAATGCACTTGTTGTACCATTCTAAAAACTTCTGGAAGGCCCCATCGAAGTCGTCTTGTGGGAGCGTGTCAATAACCTTCGTCACAGCTTCTTTCATCTCCTCAATTGTCTTATAAAGACAGCCTCTGAGCGTAGGGAATAACCAAAAGTCACAGGGAGCAAGGTCTGGACTATAGGGAGAGTGAGGAACTGTCTTGATGCCCATCTTGGTCAAATAGTCTGTGACAAGGATGGAGCTTTTGACTGGTGCATTGTCCTGGTGGAAATGCCACTGACCCGATTTGAAGAGTGCTGGCCTCTTCCGACGGAATCTCTTCCTGAAATCCCTCAAAACCTCAACATACTAACCGTTACCCTAACCCTGACCCTTTGGCCAATCAACTCTGGTGTTCTGACTCCCTTACTCCTCTCAAACCTCTCATCATCCCTCAGAGACTCCCTGCCTTCCTTGAATCTCTAATACCACTCAAAAACTGATGCTCGATTCATGCAAGATGCTCCAAAAGCAGTCTGAAGCATTTCATACGTTGTTTCTGTGGCATTTTTTCCAAGTTTAAAACAGAATTTCATTGCATATAGTTCTTCTAAAGTGTTAGATTGCATTTTTGAAATTCATCAGCTGTGAAAATCAGACTTTAGTAGGGTGTATTCCAATTCCTGCTGTAGCTATTCATTTGAATCTGAAATCATAAAAATTACTCTGTCATCTCATAAGATGTATAGCAATAGCATACTGAATTTTCAAGAGTCTACGACAATTTTAGATGCCCATATGAAAAAAGTCTGGAAACTTATTTTATGCACCTCGTATATATAAGTTAGGATTGCGTAGACATAGTCGACGGCACTTGACTGTTAGTTTCTTGCCTATCTGATCATGGTTCAATGATTGCCAAAGCGAAAAACTAAGTCACCAAGCGCAAAAGACTCTCTCTCTCTCTCTCTCTCTCTCTCTCTCTCTCTCTCTCTCTCTCTCTCTGGACTTTTATTATGTATATGCACACGAGGTGACATAAGACAAAACTCTTATTGATAGCAATTGAATATTGAGAATCTAACAGAAAATCAACTCCAAGAATAAATGTTATTTTAATTTCAATAAGGATTTTGGGTAGAGGACGAATGCTTTCAATATAACCAAAAGCCAATGTTAAGAAGAAAAGGTTGTGAAACATTGACTTTTGCGGGAAGAGTATTTAGTTTGTTGGTTAGTTTTTATGGCATATCAACCTTTGTAGGTTATTTAGCGCAAAATCCATTTTTATGGAAATAATCAGTTCTATGAAAACAATTCGGTTTAACATGAGTACACAGTTTAATTGTCAAAAACATTTCTATTTCAAACTATTCACTTTATTCACGTTATATATAACAATTCAGTTTACTGTAAGTAGAGTTTCAATGTCAAAAACAGTTCAATTTCAAACAATTCAGTTTAGCATAAACACGCAGTTTAAATGTAAGTAAAGTTTAATTGTGAAAAACATTTCTATTTCGAGCTATTCAGTTTAGTCAAGCTGTTCTAATTCAGTTAATTCAGTTTAGTATAAGTACAGATTTTGTTTACACACAGTTACATGTCAAAACAGTTCTGTGTTAAACAATTCAGTTTAGTGTAAATACAGTTTCAATGTCAAAAACCAGTTCTATTTGAAATAATTCAGTTTAGCATAAACACGCAGTTTAAATGTAAGTACGGTTTAATTGTCAAAAATATTTCTATTTCAAGCTATTCAGTTTAGTTAAACAATTCAGTTTAGCATAAGTATGCCGATAGTTCTATTCAACCCCTAGATAGGACCCTTATCAGGTGCTACCACTCCGGGTCAGAGTGGACCTGGGAGCAATGTCAATGAAGGGGTGCTCCGTATTCCCCAAAGCCCCAGCATTACTGGGACCTCACCATCAAACTGTTTAGTGTCATATCTAGGACACTCGTAGGGAGGGGGTCTTACCCCTCTGCAGAGGTGCAGTCGGTGTATTCTACAGCCCCAGCTGATAGCGCAAGGAAGAGTATTTATTTATTTTCAATAATTTAAGACTATATAAACATTAGCGTCGCCACGCACGACGACAAATGCATAAATTTGCACCTCTCATAAAAGTACAAAATATTTCGTGAGTTCTCGAGAAAAACAATGGTACATGTTAATAAGAACGTCTGAAGTTGTAAAAATTTCAATTTTACTGTATTATAAATTGGGATTCGTAAGAACATTATATATATAAATAGTAATCGATATTTGTGTTTATTTAAATTTAAACAAAAAAAAAGGAAAAAATGTATTTGAAAAGTTGTTTACAATCTTAAGCGATGTTTACGTGTAAGAATTTGACATATTTATTGATGAATGAAACTTTGGTCAATCAGACAAGTACGAATTCTCTGCTGGGGCCGACCGGGCATAAGGTTTCTGTGCGCTTGTCTTATATAATGCTTTGACCACACTACCTAGTTAGAAGAACTATTTTACAGACAAAGGAGGTAATGACGTTTTATACTGCCAGGCGCAAAGTAATAGAAACCTTCGCCAGAAAAGGGATGTAATCTCCATGGAAACAAGATGCATCACATGATGAATTCAAGTGGGTTTTTTTTTTAATTAAATCAATTAATAACTATTGTTTTTTTTGTTTTGTTTTTTTTGGTGAGGATATGAATTTCGCTTTTTGGATCAAACATTATCAGCTGTAAACATAAATAATGACGGCGCTGAAAACGTTTGCATCAACGATTTTTATCATCAACCGAGTGGTAGCAGTCTAGAATTCAACCGACATGTTTCGAAAGAGCGCCTTTTTTCTATTAATTCTATTATGTAACTGCTAATGGTGTTTTTTGTTCTTTTGATTATGAATCTAGAAAGAAAAAAGACTTTAATTCAATCAAGTCATAATGTGTTTGATTGATCGATAATTATTAATGATTTATTATTTTACTGATTTCTTCGGTTGAAATTAGATGTCCGAGTTCAAGTTTGTACGAAATAGTTTTAAATTCCCCCACCCCACCCCACCAACCGTGAGATTTTATTTCAAACAGTTAACAGGCAAAATTATTAAGAATAGCGATTTCAAGAAGTGATAAAAAGTAGATGATGATAAATTCTTTCATGACTATCAAATAGCAAAGAATTAGAGGACCGGGAACTTTTGCACACTTTTATAATTAACCAAGTACAAATAGCTTTACATATTTTACTGACATGTTCCGAATAATAGCTTAATTCCCTTTCAACAGTTGTTGTGGGAAAACGTCCATGCATAATTTTGCAACCTCTATATATAAAATGCTAGTGTTGTCTGTCCGTTTTTCGTGTTTTCCCGCCCATTTCAGACCAATCACCATGTCCCACCGATGGCTTCTACGGCAAAACATTGGGAATTAGCAGAGGTACCCAATGTTGTCCCGGTGACAAATAAGGCGAAACAAATTTTCTTTGTTCCAGTTAAATGATTAATAGCAATTTATGTAGTTCTTTTTGCATGAAATTATATGAATAAATACTAGTTGAAGTAACCACTCACGTCAGGTAAAAGGTCAAAACTTTTATTGCAGCTGATTATAATGACATTAAAACAATTCCTTGATACTATGTTGTAGGTGAATATCATTTCCGTCAGTCAAGTTATTTGGACCTGATATATATATATATATATAGTGCAATGGGCAAATTGTCATCTAAATTACACAAAAATGAAAATAACTCTATCAAATGTATTTACCAGAATTTCGGTAAAATATTTTGAAATAGTAGAGATAAAATTTATTCAAAGAAATCACCAGATGATTTCAGGATCTTCTGCCGGCCTTTCCGATGGTTTCCTTGTTTAAATTGGTAAATGCTGTCGTTATCCTTGCCTTCAGTTCATCTTTGGGTATGGTACGGAGTTTTGTTATTGATCTCTTACTTAACTGCACCCCACACATTATAATCAAGGAGATTGCAATCTGGAAAGTTAGGCGGTCAGATGTGAAAGGTTATTTGGCCACAGAAATTTTCTGACAGTCAACAGTGGGTTTTCCTGCTGGTGTGACATGATGCAAAGTCCTGCTACCAAATTTAGGGTCTTCCAGCAGCCACTCTCTTGATCCCGGTCAGCACTATCTCCAAGTACTTGATGTGGGCTTCCGTGTTAAATGAGACCATGTGGGAAGATGAATGGAGGCATTTCGTCATCATCCCTAATGACCATTCAAAATATCATGATATAAGTTGGGTGTTTGGTTTTCATCACTATCGATACATCTTGTCGAGATAGAGCAGTCCAACGATTGTTCTATGACTTCACCATCCGATCTTGATAGAAATTTTTCTCATCTGAGAAAAACCAAAATATCTTCGGTTGAAGGGAATGCTTGAATTCTTTGAAAAGCTTTGCATCACGGTCTTTCTTCTTGTCCTTCATGGCCTGTGATGAAAATTGGCTCTTTATCATCTTATACAAGAAATACTAATTGTCTTCATGCACTACCTGTCTGATAAGAAACTCAGACACTGCTATGTCTTTGGCTATGGAACGGACAGAATGGCTGAGATTGTTGTCAATGATGACCTGGATCTTAGCAAGATATTCAGTTCTTTTCTTAACATAACGATCAGAATATCCAATTGACTCAAGTTTGCTGCACAGTAGACAAAACTTGAATTGGGGGTGTTCTCGTGGTGTAATGGTTAAAGCGATGGACTGCGAAATCGTAGTAAGCGAGTTCGAACTCCAGTCGCGCTATTACGTTCACTTTCGGACAAATACCCTTGGGAAAGGTATGAACCCCCTTATCCTCCCAGCTATGGGTTGAATAGTACCACTACTGTTCTTCTTGGAGAATAGCTTTGGTATTAAATAACCTACAAAGGTTGGTGTGCCATTAAACAAAGAAACCAAACCAAACAAAACTTGAAACAAAAAAAACGCATGTGCAAAAGTTAATATTTTAAAATAGCGTTAATTTACGAATCGCGCCATGGATAACTAAAAAGTCTTAGAATGTCAAGGAAAAATCATTGTTTGTAGATACCCTGATGACGTCTTTAAACAACTGATTTTCAATAAATTTATTACCATTGTTCAAAATGAAAATATGTTGTACATGGCTTATATCGACAATGAATTCTCCAGATTTTTAAAAATAAGTTATAACGTCTTACCCGGCGTAGACGAGTACTTCAACTAGTAATACAAATCTCAAGAAGGAACTTAATATGGAGAAGATTTATGATGCTCTATTTTATTAAGTCAGTCATTTTTATGAATTAGTTTTCTAGATTACTTTGTTAGGAAGGACGAATAAGTATAAAAGTCAACTGAACAACGAGTGTAACGAAATTGGCCCAGAATAATTCGACGATGATAAAAGATAAGAAATACATTCTTAACAAAATAAAGAATTTTGCATTGTGACTCAAAACAATAAAATAAAATCCCATTTTATCTTGATTTTTCTGACTCAGTAGAGTTACTTCGTTCACGGATTCGTCTCTTTATAAAACTCAAAACGAGGTGGGGGTAGGTCATAAAGAATTGCCTCCCGAGGGCATATCAACTACCAAAAGCTGTGTTAACCTCAGTGGCCTTCTGTTCGACTCGACTGGGGTCAAGTGAATATCAATATTAAGATTCAGGGTATTTCTTCAAAGCGGTCAACCGACTTTTAGTGAATCACGACTTTTTAATCGATAAATTCTGGCGTGTGTCCACGAAAAATGAACAAGCAACAATTGGTCCGGATGACGATTTATGGACATGTTCTGATTTCCCAGTTAGCGCACATATACTCTACCGTCTAGTTTTGTTTAGTTTTTTTTTTTTTTTTTTTTTTTGTTTACTTTGGGGAGGGGAAATTTTTTTTCTGTTTTTTTTTTAACTTTTTTGTACTTTTTTTTAATGCGTGTTCAACAGATACCTCAAAAGAAACTTGAAACTTACTAATATACCCTTACTACTATGCCATTGTTTCCGTATTAGTGAGTGTGTGTGTCTGTCTGTCCAAGGATTATAACCAAACAGAAAGTTCTTGGGTTTCTTTTTGCATAGATATTGTCTTGATTTTAGGCTTCAATATAGATTATGGAAGGGTGATCTCAGAAATTATTTGTGGTCACTGAAGGTTATCAGATAGCGAAATAAATTCTGAGTTAAAGACATTGATATGAAGTTTTTTTTCTTACTTTTTTAATCGTGGGACAGATATGATTTGATCATTGTTTGTGGGGGGGGTCACATATTTAGTTGGATATTGATGAGTTAGTGATGAAAAAGAAAGAACAAGAAACATTATGAACAAAAGGCTCTCGGAAACTGATCTGAATCTTCTTTCATTGAAATATTTTATTTGTGTATTTATTTCATGTTCCTTTTCTATGTTAATAAAACCTTGATAAAATATGAATTATAATTATTTCATTGTAATATTTCATCTTTTTTATTGCATAGATGTGTTCCTCGGCTGGTATATTTCTGTTATATTTCTATTCATTGTTCTAAACTTTTGGTTTTTATCCCAATTAGCAAATCCAATACTGAAAATAGACTTCGATGTGTCTAACTTTTGATAAAAGCTTTCTTTTTTATGGTCACACAGATATTATCAGTTATGGTTTTTTATATTATTCATTTAATATCAAAATGTATTCTACTCAGTGAAAGGTTTTATGTGTGTGTCTGTGCAAGGATCTGTGTCAATTAAGGTTACTGGAGGTTATTAGATGGCAGAATATATTCTGATATAGAGACTTTACAATGGTTTTTTGACTTCATATATGTCGGGAAGAACAGGAACAGATCCATATTATTTACGCAGCCAGCTATATTTGGAATGTTTACAAGTTCGCGGCAAAAAAAAAGGACTCTCGACGTTTGCAAAAGAAACAAACAAAAAATATTGTGCATAAAGTGATGTTCAGAGCATAATCAAAATATTTTTGCTTGAAAATTATTTTTGTTATGCATTTATGGCCTTAGACCCTTGTAGATTCCTTGTGAAGCATCGCACTGCAACCACGTTACTGAGAGTACAGCGATTTCTTGAACAGTTAAGATATTTAGTGGGTAGGGTTGCTAATCCCAAGCCCCCTGATTTTAAATTCCGAGATTTTCCTTTTTCAATACGGATCTACCAATTTACAAGAGAATCTAGTTTATACTACAATTTACGTGTTATAAGAGATAAATTCCTACTGTTTCTAAGTGTATTTACGTGAAGTGAAACGCCTACTGCTTCGTCCGGGATTTGAACTTGGTTCGCTGAGTCCATATTTAAATTAGGTTCATATTCATCCCAAGAATATTACTAAAATATATGAAAATTATTTCAAGATAGCATATGATCTCTTATCTTTTTCCCCAGGCAACGCATGTTTTCTCTACTAATATATATATATATATATATATATATATATATATATATATATATATATATATATATATACCCCTCTTCTACCCCCTCCCACCCTTTCCTCCTGTGTCTATTCTGACTGTATTTATTTTATCCATTAGATCTGAAGAAGTCCTTTTTATTTTTGGTGTTATTGATTCATATCAATACCCATAACAGGATGGAAATAAGTTTATAATCCTAATGTGACCGGTTTTTGTTTTTCTTAAAGGAATTATTGCTCTGTAATGTCAGTTACATTGAGCTCTTTACCAGGAAAATTTAAATGTTCGTAGTTGAATGTTTTTTATCCAGACGGAATTATTCCCGACTCTGGTTTAACGGGACTGAATAAGACATAAATATATATATATATAAGAAAGACTAAAATAGAGAATACTTTAGATTCATTTAAAAACCAAACGCTTCTTTCAAGTTTCAGGTGCGAATAAACTAGTTTAAAATTTTTGGCTTTTATATAACATTTTATTCCTTGTTTTGTATATGCATACAAAATGTATTTGGGATGTATTTATATATATATATACATATATATATATATATATAGAGAGAGAGAGAGAGAGAAATACTGTATGGCATAAATGTCCCGTAACTATGCAAGCACTTTGGAAGAACTGAACAATTTCCGGTGGGACATATCGGAAGTGTCCGGTAATTTCCGCTGAAGTACAGCGGAAAGTTCCGACCATTTCCGTTTCAACATACCAGGAGTATCTTAACATAAATTTCCGTGGACCTATAAACACAGGTTGATTCTAATTTAGGACATTTCGCTCGGTAATCGGATATTTTTTTATGATTCCTTTTAACATTATTTAAAAATGTTGCATAAGAAAATACAAAACTTCTGCATCTTCAGCGGAATTTCTGATGTTTAACAGCTTACATTAGCACTAGGTATTTGCTTGGATGAGAGAATCAGGTCATTTATACCCGATGTCACGTTATTTATTCCTGGATCCTGGATTGTCCAGTCGGTTTTATTCACACGATAAATGGCGGAGAGGGCAGCTATTTCTTCATTAGTGGAATGCCTATAACGTGACAGAGTTGCTAATAATATGTCGTGTAGTTGTTTGTTATTGGATATATGTTGCTCCCACAATTTGTGGTAGTTCATGATTGAAAGACAAACGATATAAACGACACAGACAAAAGAGCATTCACAACAAAACAATACAAACAAAAATACATTTATATATCAACAAGTAAATAGTAAAAATATATTACGAATGTTCAAAATGTAGTTCGTCAAATATTCGTGTATGTGTGCGTGTGAGCGGTTATTATCTAGGTGTATGTAAGTAAAGTTGGCGACCATAGTCGAGGGTGACCCGAAGGCTCCCTTTTCAAATGCTACTACACCAAGGTGTTGGGGAGGGCGCAACTCCTTCCCTGGATTGCTCCACTTTACCCTTGATCCGTACCTTATAATGCTGATTGTTAAGCAAGGAGGTATCAAGTACCATTTTTAAAGTCTTTGGTATGACGCAACCTGGGTTTGAACCTAGGTCTCCCGGACCATTGGCGAACACTCTACCAACTAGGCCAATGAGCTGGTCAAGTAGTTTAAATATTAACAGTGTTCTATAGGCGATATATGTATGTTGATAAAGTATTTTACATAAAAGTACTAATACATTGACCTTTTGTCTCTTTCTGGTTTTGCCGAAGAGTCTGAGATTGTATGAAGGTTTTCGGCGGATAAGCAGAACATAAGAAGAAAGAACTCGCATACTATATACACGCGTCCCTTGTATGTTTCGGAAGCGACGTGTCATGTCGCTAGCCAGGATTCAGAATGTAAAAGAGAATGAAAGCTTTCTCTGGAAGTCAAAATGTAAGAAAACGAGTTTTTGGAAGTCCAGAGTATATATAGTTAAACCTTGTTATGTGATCGGCTCCAAACACACCGTTTATTTTGCGCGGGACAAAATTAAAGGCCCGGACGTGCATAAATCATCTGATTTCCCTGTCCAATAGGTTCCCGAAACTAATTATTTTACCGACGTCCACGATATTTGTTTCTGGAAGAAATGAATCAATTTTCAAGAATTTTCTTGCATCACAGCCATTTTAAAAAATATAGGGGTGTAAATCCAATTAATATGAAATATATTTCGAGTATATCCTTATGGCTCATCTTTCTCTCTAAAATATTATGCGCAAATATTTACAGTTACAGAAAGATCTTGTTTTTATTTTCGGTGTTCTTCAAAATTTGATTGTGTGGTCATTCTGATCTCCAACCCAAACAAATCGCCTTTATTTTTTGACCACTTGAAAAATCTGTATCATCTCCTGAGTAAAAAATACAGGAAACATTTAAAAATTGTTTGTTTCTTTTTTATATAAAATGCATTTTTAGTGAATTCAATGTACATCATCATTATCATCATCAAGATTCCTTTGACACTTTCTAGATATCCGTCCTTTCGCTCTTAGCCAGTTCTCAAAACGGCATCCAGTGTCCGCACAAAGCTGATATATATAATTTTTTGCTGGTCACCCTGCACTGATCGATCCATCGACAAGAGAACGTCGCTTATGACTTCATTCTCATCAGCAATGGCCAGCATGTCTTCCTTGTTTTACTTGGATGGTTTGTTAGATTGGAGGAAAATGGCCGTACAGCAGTTGTTTTGTTGGGCGCTGCTTCCGGGATTTTTTTTCAAAACAGCACACGGAATCCTTATCTAATTCCCATCTTGATATTTCGACGTCTAAGGAGTGCAATCATGTAGTAGTACTAAATTCCCGTTTTATTTAAACAGAGAAAACAGATTTCTATATAGTTGTTAACCTGCCAATAGCAATCCATGCTTTACATTTGCGTATATTGATATCGCTTTCAGTAGATGAGATATTGCTACCGAGGTTGTGAGAACTGGTCTACTAATTTCAGAGGTTTGCCATTTAATGAGATGGCATCATATTGATTAAAACACATGAGTTTTGTTTTATCAGAGTTCATGTAAAGACCAATACTTCTTGCTGGTTGTTCCAGCGGAAATTCGTCTTGAGTCGGTGTATTTGCAAAAAGTACTGGATTATCTGTGTAGTCTGCGAATGTCGTCTGCTTCTTTTTTTTCCTTTTCTTTTTTCTTTTTCTTATTCTTTTCTACTTTTTTTTCTCGTGTGAAATGATTTTCTAGATCTAATAAAAGAAAATGGTAATTTATTTAAGTGCTCAAAATATTCAGGTGTATTTATGGTACTTTGTTTTTCAATCAAATATATCATTTAAGTTTATCTCATGTTCGGCAATTTCAATTATCCTAGCTCTTTTGAAAGTTTTTCTTCTCTTCATTGGCAGTTCAAGGTCATCCGATTTACTTGGCTTTAGATTTTTGATCTATGTATGACTCAGATTTGTTCTGAGAAAATTTTAATTGCTTTAGGATAGTTAAACTTGAGACAAGAGCTCTTTAGGTTGAGTCCGAAATGCCCTACCTGGAGTAACTAATTTAATATATATATATATATATATATATATATATATATATATATATATATATATATATATATCTTTGAAGGAATATATGAATTAAGCTTTGGATCATGTTTGATATCTGTACGCCCACTTGCCTCCCATCACACAAAGTATCCAAGTAAGATGATGGCCCAGTCGGCTGGGGCTGTAGAATGCACCGACTGCTTCTCTGCAGAGAAATGGAACTGTTTTTAAGATTAAAACTCTACTTACACAAAACTGAATTGTTTAATATAGAACTGTTTTGACATTTAACTGTGTGTAAACAAAATCTGTACTTATACTAAACTGAATTAGCAGAATTAGAATTGTTTTGACAATTAAACTGGAGTACTCATACTAAACTGAATTGTTTGAAATAGAACTGACTATTTGCATAAAAATGGCTTTGGCGTTAAATAACCTACAAAAGTTGATATACCATAAAACCCAACCAACCAACAACTATTAGTAAACAGAGCATAGCGGAAATGTCAAAAAAAACGTTTCTTAACAAGATGCAAACTTACATTGCTTTTACCTCTGGAAGTTTTATGTATGATAGCGCGTTGCACTTAATTTTCCAGAGCCAACGTTTTCAGGGGGGGGTGAATCTTATTAACCACGAAGATTTATTCTTTATTTTCCCCTAAACATTTGGCTCCGTTATGTTTAATGCTTTATTTTTACAAAGTAGAAATATAATGAATTATTTTCCATTGTACACTGACTGTATCCTCTGCAAAGAAGTAAGACCTGCCTCAGTTTTAGAGCTCTGGGAGAGTGGGAAGAAACTCCTTAATTGCCATTACTCCCATGTGCACTCTAATCTGGAATGGTAGTACCTGTTTACGGTCCAATCTTGGAGTCAAATAAATCTGTTTGAAAACAATTAATATTGGATACGAATACTTGAAACCATATAATTGTGAAGAAATAAATGATCATTGGAATATAAGAAATTAAAATTATTAGTATTCGATAGGATTACCTGATATCATCGAGGGAGTCCCCGAGACGTTGTGTTTAACCTGCAGGACTGTGTCATCGTATTAAGTGAGTTCGAACTCTGGTTGGGCAGTTACGTTTACTTTCAGACTAATGCCCTTGAGAAAGATATGAACCCCTTTATACCTCCATCTATGGATTAAATTGTTCCGCTACCGTTCTTCTACAGGAATAGTTTTGGGATTATATTACCCAAAAAGGTTTTTATGCTATTAAATAAAGAAACCAAACCCATTATCCTGTAATAGTGCAAAAAAATAAAACTTTGCCCCGTTGGCTGGGGCTGTAGAATACGCCGACTGCATCTCTGCATAAGGATGAGACCCCCCACTCCCAAGAATATCCTGATATGACACTAAACTATATGATGGTGAAGCTCCAGTCCTGGAGATTTGGGAATATGGATTACTCCTTCATTCTCATTACTCTCAGGTCTATTATGACCCGAAGTGGTAGTACCAGTCAAGGTTATATCAATGAGTCAAACAGAACTGTTCAATTTTTTAGAGGATTATTATCATTATTATCAAATATAATCATTAGTATCAATAATTGAAACCATTTAACTGCTGGCAAACAAATGGGCTCAGGGTCATTTAAAGATAATGTTACCTACAAGCTTATTCCATTACAAGTCATATATACGTATATATATATATATATATATATGTGTGTGTGTGTGTGTGTGTGTGTGTGTGGCCACATATATTTTTGTGTGTTTGTGCATATATATCGTGTGTGTGTTTGTGTATATATATATATATATATATATATATATATATATATATATATATTGTTGGTTAACATTTTTAATCATACGTTTAATTTGTTCATCAACAATATAGTTAGGAACAGAATGTATTTTGTTGGTATGATTAAAAATGTTAACCAATAAAATACACTCTGTTCCTAACTATATATATATATATATATATATATATATATATATATATTGTGTTGTATTAATGACAAACTTGAAAAATCTTTGGTAAAAGATGTTTATTTTTACTGAACATATTTTGTTATATTGTAAAGCATTTTCAACGGTAAGTGTGAAAAGAAATGTCTGTTTATATGTTATGTTGTTTGTAACAATGAAGCGTTTGCGTTTTGAACGAAAAATTCTATGAACAAACATTTGGTCTACCTATGGATTCCCTCTTAAGTGGAATTCTACCATGTTTATTCTTAAAATTCCTTGAATTAAACCAAATTCAAAATAAACTCCCCTCTATATTTAAGATATATTGATGACATCCCATTAATCTATCCACATAAAGAAAAAATATTAAAAATAACTGACAAACTAAACAAAATAGGGAAAAAAGCATCCAATTCACAAATGAAGATGAAATAAACAAAACTCTACCCGACATTTTACTTCACTGTAATAAAAAGGAATTAAAATTCAGTGTAGACCACAAATCTACAAAGAAGAATGACCTAATAAATTCTTATTCCAATCACGTAACCAAAATAAAATCTGTCACACTCATAGGTTTTTATTTAAGAGTAATAAGAATCTGCAGTCCAGAATAAAGACATGAAGAAGAAGAATACATAAAAATACTTTGGAACTCTTACCCTATCCTACATATTTCATACTTAAAGCAAAAAGAAAAGCCTACAAAATATACAATAATACCAATAAAACGAAAAATAATGAAACCAGAAGAATCATACAACCTGCAAACTCAATAATCAAAAAACCTCAGTATTACACTTCACGCCTCAGACATACAAATTATTAACAGCACGTCAAAAAGTATGAATGCTCTAATAAATAAAAAAAGTAAAATAAATATAAAAATTCCACTCCGGAAGAAGGAGTTTACTCAATTAGATGTACAACTTGTAATAAACCATTGGAGAAACATTCAGACTTCTCAGAAAGAGGATTTATCAATACAAACAAGCTCTCGTATAAAACGATACTAGCTATGCCTTAATCCTACACAGAAACAAGGAAAATTATAATTTTGATCAAACGGGAACAAAAATTATAAAACATATGCCCTATAAACAAAAGAAACAATTAGCCAGAGAATCGGCAGTTATTCTTCTAATAGAAACAATAATACAAAAATCAGGAAAATTTCATTTATCTTTGGCTCAGTTGATCATCACAGATGATAACATTAACAAACATTTACGTTAAATCAAACACAAACGCTATATTGTTACTAACAACAACAACAACATAAAAACAATTATTTCTTTTCATACCGTTGAAAATGCTATGCAATATAGCAAAACAAGTTCGGTAAAAAACATCTTTTACCAAAAACTTTTCCAGTTTGTCATTAATACTACACAACATACTGTTGGAAATATATATTTCCATATTATACATCAATGATATATATATTAGAACAAGATTTGGCACTGAATAACCCACGAGGGTTGATATGCCATAAAACACAAAAGAAATGAGTAAAAAGAATGTCGTGTTCAAGAACTGAGAAAAAAAATCAGATCAAAGGAGAAAAAAAAGGAATTACCAAGTTGAAGGACGAAGAAAAACAGACCCAAAAAGTATGCTTCTTTGCTTAGTCTGGTACAAGGTCACGGTAATAGAGCACCAACGAGGATCGAAGCCATCAGCAATGACTGCGAAAATATTGCTCCACTGTATGCATTTTATTGATATATCTATCTAGGCTTAACATCACCGAGTAGAAAGTCACAATAATAGGACACTCGGTAAGGATCGAACTCACAAGCGGCAACCTGCGAAAATAACTTAACACACCTTCCTTAATAATCTCTTTTAATATTCTTCTATAATTATGCAATAAACATACACACACACATTGCATATATTTATACTTATATACATACACGCACGCACAGACTTACTTTAATAAATTTTAAGCAAATTTTATTAAAAATAACCAAATAGGTTTAGTGTACGCATGCGCAAACACGCACACACATATTTATGCATATACACAAACACACATGTTATGATACATACATACATACATACAAGCAGAATGTTGAATATATTTTTACAAAGTTTTTCCCGATAGCAAATGAGATGTTTTTAAAATACCATCAAATGTTTATTAGAACGGTTCATGCCATTGATTTTTTTGTTGAATAAACTGAAGGGAAAAATGATAGCTTCAAAATCGGTGGTAAGGTATTTTCTTCAAAGTTCATATATCACTGTTATGATATTTCATAAACTTAGCTTACGGTGATCCAAAACCATCTCAGGTAAATAACGATAGGAAGGTTCAAGTGGAGGTGGCTCATCTGCCGTAAAAATCGGCATTCATTAGTATTGCTTAATACTAAACCTTTATTACCGATCTGACGTCAATGTAAAATGCGCAACCATCTTAGTGAAGAAGCAAACTTCTTAAACTTAAATAATAATAATCTCCTCTTTAAACTAACAATACAACCGAACACTCTTTGAGAATCTTTGACTGAGAGAGAAAATTGTCCAACATTACGTTACTTGGTTGTTCTATAAGCGTTACAGGTTATCTAGTGTTTATGATTTAATGTCTTGCGAGATAAACATTATAAAACGTAATAGGCGCCTTCCAAACTGACTAATATTTACTCCAGCTTCATTCATTGTTCGTTTCTCTCTTGGTGATTTTAACTTGTCTCAATACTTTTAAATACACGTTGTATTTTGAAGAAAATGTTTCATTGTTCAATTCTGTTTTTAGATTCAGTCTCGGTACTTTTTGAACACGCTTGGTATTTTGAAGAAAACATTTCATTCATTGTTCATTCCTGTATTCGTAAATACAGCTTCAGTCTCGATACTTTTCGAACACTCCTCGTAATGAGACGAAATGTCAAATATTACCAAATTCCTTGACAAAATAATCGAGTTTTATAAACTGAAAAACAATCAGCCTATTTATCTTAATATTTCAAGTTGCAGCACTCTTGATAAAATAACAGGCTGAGTCAGATATGAACGGAACTTATAGTTTAGTGATCACTAATATAAACTTTTGAATTCAATTCTAAACATTGGACTGTTCATCATTAAATGGTCTCCAACTTAATTTTTAATTATACACAACCAAATAATTTCTAATTACAGCTTTTTTTTTCAGACGTCAAAACGGCGAGTAAGCAGAAGATTCATATTTGATGTCACTCATTTCTCAACACAGGACACATTATTTCATTTATTTATTTATTCATAATAATTTTTGCATGCAACATCCAAGGCTAAAGGTTCAACTGGGAAAAAGGATTGTGGACAAAAGAGCACCAAGTGAAATCTCCGGAGTGTCCTGATATAACAATCTACTGCATCTGATAAGAAGGTTTCATTTAGGAAGCTCTGAGGAGAGTGGAGTACTCCTCAATTGCCCTAACTCTCAGGTTCTCTCTAACTCCGAATTGTAGCACCTTTCTCATCTAAGAGTCAAATAGATTTGTTTGAAAATTATTAGCATTGGATAGGAGTATTTGAAACCATAGCTGAGTGCAAGTTATTTGTATTAAATAGGAATACTTAATACCATAGAACTATGTGCGGATAATTAATTATTACAGACAAAGAAAAAATGAAGGATTGTACAGGAAAGTTGAATATAAAAATGTTATTAATAAAATGAATCAAATTTCAGTCTTAAATAACCAATGATAGGACGTTAAACAAAAAACCTTTTTGCTTTCTAAAACGTAAAACGATGTTAACAGTTAAAAAATAATATGAAGAGATTACAAATCGCCGTTCGGTGGGAACACAAGTCTCCTTTCTTTACTCTTTAGAATGATACTGACCAATTGCCTCCTTTCCTTTCTCCTGTTAGTCTTAATTTAGCCTCCAGCTGATCAGATTGTTCTGTGACACAGAACAAAAGTAATTTTCAATATATATATATATATATATATATATATATATACGTTGATTCTGTGTCTACACTATCCTAATTTATTCACCCAACTCCTCTGCACTTATAGGATGTGACACTGGATCCATTTTAAGTTTAACAGGTTTGAATTTAGAGTATTCTTTCTCTTAGACCGGTAGCCAATATTTTACCCAGAGCTGAAGGGAAAATAATAGTATTCATACCTTCCCCAAGGATATTAGCACTATGCGAAATGCAAATAGCCTAGTCCAGGAATTGAACTCAGGTCACAGTGTCTATTACACCTCGAGCGCCTTCATATATATATATATATATAAGTATGTAAAGTTGGCGACCATAGTCGAGGGTGACCCGAAGGTTCCCTTTTCGATAGCTACTACACCAAGATGTAGGGGAGGGCGCTACTCCTTTCCCAGGATTGCTCCACTTTACCCTTGATCCTTACCTTATAATGCTGAGTGTTAAGCAAGGATGTATCAAGTACCATTTTTTTAGTTTTTGGTATGACTCGACCTGGGATTGAACCCAGGTCTCCCAGGTCATTGGCAAACACTCTAACAAGCTATGAGTTATATAGTACCACTAATTCTTCCATAAGGATGGTTTTGGCATTAAATAACCTCCGAAGATTAATATGCCATTAAAGAAAGAAACAAAAAAATATATATACTTTTTTACGTTGACATCAAAAAGAAATATGTCAATTTCTTACAAAACAAAATTCAAATTAACTGGAAAAATTGTGTTAAGGTCCGTAGAAAAATCGTCTGCTGAACAAGGAGAAATCAGCAGTCTCACGTAATCAGGAACCGCTGAAGGAACATCATTTTCTAATGTCGCACCAACTTATCAGACGCATCATAAGACGAACACACTTTATAGAATAGGGGAGACGGGTCGATTCGAGAACCGTGGTTTTGGACGAGTCGAAATAGTTTGATATAAGTAGAGATAGTACAAAAATGTAGATTCCTCGTTTAGGAATGTAAGATTTTGTGTCAGTTATTATATAAAGCCGAAACTGTCTAGACTTGTCGAAAGGTTTTGTTTTGGGAACTTTTTAAGAGGAAAAAATGAACCGATCATATTTTACAATCACAACTGTTTAGCACTGTTAAATAAGCACAAAGAGCAAAAACCACTTTTTGTATCTCATTTCTGTTCTTATTACCAAATTATTTATTTTTGTTCTAACGGAGAAAAGGCGATTAAGTTACTGAAATCTTTTTTTGAAAGGTTTAACCAGGAAATGTGACCCAGAAGTTCTGACGTATTAAATACATCAAAGGCAGAAGGAGGGGGAACGTTTTATTTTATCGTGTGAAAAAATGCTTTACAAAACTTTCCTGCTTTCTTTCTATCTCTATCTATCTATCTCTCTCTCTCTCTATATATATATATATATATATATATATATAATCAAGTCACGCAACGAGCACAGATTTCCCTGACTCTCTTTCTCTCTCTTCATCAGTCCCTATAATCCATCACTTCCAGCAGGTCTTCCAAACTACACCCTGTGTCCGCACAGAGCTGTTGTAGATGAATTCTCGCTGGTCGGCCAACACTGGGACGTCCATGTGGAGGGTCCAAGGAAGAACGTCACGTCACGTATGAGCTCGTACTTGCTTATACATGAATACACACACAAAATTTGTGTTATATAAATTTGTGTGTATATATATATATATATATATATATGTGTGTGTGTGTGTGTGTGTGTGTGTGTGTGTGTGTGTGTGTATAATTTGATTATTAAGCGTAGCTTTAGATTTGACTCAATGTCACAAATATGTGGTGCCTATTGATAAATGGTAGATTTGATAAAGATATATCCGAAGAAATTCATTGTATGTTGTAATTACCCGAAAAGTTACAAATTCTTTGTATTTCTCGGACGGATCTTTTTTTTTAACAAATGTAATAGTAACCTGTTTCATGTGTATAACCGTTACGTATCTGCTGGCGTTTTGCTTCGTTTGTCAGTATTTCTCACATTAAAAAAGTCCCTGAAGCTAAATTCTAAATTGTGTATATATATATATATACTTGCATCACATATCCTGTAAAAGATTCAGAAGCCATTGAACATGTGCATATGTATAATCATCTACACAATGGGTTTTTAAATTGTATATATATTTATTGTATATGTATAAACCAGATTTGGCATTAAATAACCTTCAATAGTTGATATACCATAAAACCAAACCAAACCAAGTCCAACTATATATCTCATGTGATTTTGCTGTGGTAGTTAGAAAGCTTCTTTCACTTATTGATACACTGAGAAAAAAATATATAAATATAGCCTGATAGAAATGAAGGATCATAGAATGCTCAGTAGAATCAAATAAATCATTAGAACTTGCAATAACAATAGGATATCGCCCACCAACAGAATTAGAAGCAAGGCAAGATTCAGAAGAGACTTTTCTGGACACATTTAATTGAGAAAATCTAGCTAAGTGACCGGCTTGAATAATATGAAAAAAACAAAGTTTGTAATAAAACAACGAATATTTAAAGGAACTAATCTTAAAATCTCCGACAAAAACCACGAATCTAACCAACAATTTTTAAGGACCGACTTTTAGACCATTTTTTTTTTCCTTTTGTCTGTTTTGATTTTTCATTAACGTAAAGACTTTAATAGAACGCAGTTTTTGTCTGTATTTTTCTAAATATATATCAAGTCGTGTGTCGTTCATCAATGACCCAAGATATCTGAATCAATTATTTTTATGGTTTATATAAGAAAGTTTATTATTTAAGTGCGTAGAAGAGAAACTTATGAACACATCAAACAACACTTTCAATTGATCTTTTTTCCAGAGCAAAATGATAACTTTATTTCGATTGTGTCTTTAAAACATAACTATTTGAGCTGATCAAATTGTGTGAGGTATTTTGGACCAACAATTATATCGAGTGTTAATACTACATTTGATTTTGAACTTTAAAGTGAACCATTTTTAATTACAGAAAAAAAGAACGTGCATACAAAAGAAGTGCTTTCTTATAAAACTCACATTGTGGGGTGGGGGATAATTTGCACTTATGTAAGAAGCTCTCGGTTACAAAAATACTAGACCTTTATCAATCACTTCTTGCATTGCTGTGTCTTGACAAAGGTTGCTGGAGACAAATAACGAGTTCATTGAATAGGAAAAAGTCAGACATGTGGTCTAAGAAAAAATACCACACCCTTTTTAGTATGTTTCAACCTCCCTCGAGACCAATCTCAACAGACGTGGAGTAAGATTTTTGGGTTGTTAATAAAAAATTTCCCATCGTTCCATAAATTGTAGTCCGCCGCAAATAGAGGGGGGGAATTTAAGCTCCTTACTTTTCCTCTGCCAGTTACTGACTGATTGACTCTTTAAAAAATCCCCCAATTCTGGTGTGGCCGTTTCTGAGACTTGCCGCAACAGTTCTTAGTGCTTTAGTTGTCCCCACTTGCCAAGGAGCAATATCAACATAAGTATATCCGCGATATAGTAAAATATATAGCTCATTTAGACATACAGAAACGTATAAGCTTTTATATATATATGATATACATACAAACAGTATTGAAAAAAAGAATATGCAAACGTATTCCTTGGTAGAGAAACACATTGTTTCATGAACAACCAGTATGACGAAGGGGTATAAAATAATGAAAGGCTTACTCGACATGTGCAGTTATTGTAGCCATGTGACTCCACTGTGCTTGGTCGGGTCATAGACAACGTCTTCTCAATTTAAAGAACAGGAGTAAATGGGAGAGGAGTTTCTAGGCTGCCATGTAACACTCTACGAGCTCCAAATGGATGTGTAAACTTTCTAAGGGAGATAATTGTTTCTTGTATCCATACAGTTTCTTTGTAAGCATTCAGTGAGATGGTTAAGTAGGCGATAGTTACTTATTGTTTATGGGATTTTTGTATTTTTTAACTTTTTTTTATTAATAAATGGGGGTTGTGAATTTGAGGATATTTATTGGATTTTACTATTAATATTCAGTTCATAGATAAGATGGAAAACCACGTTGCTTTCAAAGATCTTTTTTATTTGTTGTTTGTTTGTTTTTTATTTTATATAGGCTTTTAACTCGTATGAAGATATCATTAAGTCATTCTGATATCCAAGAGTCCTTTGACACACACACACACACACTCTCTCTCACTCTCATCATCCATTCTTATTATCTTTCGCTCCTAGACTTCATCCTATGTCCGCATAGAGTTGGTGTATATAAATTGTTGGTTGTCCAACACGGGTGTGTCCATACGTAGGAGTTCATAAGAGAATATAACTTATGAATTCGTCCTTGGTTCCCCAGCAGTGCCCAGCATATCTTGCTTGTCTTGGATGGTTTGTGGGATGGGAGGTAAGTGGCAGTACAGCTACTATTTTGTCGAGTGTTGCTTACAGGATTTGTTCAAAACAGAACGTAGCATTTTTATGTAGTTCCCATGTAACTTTTTTCTCCCAATGTTTCGTTAGAGACCATATGTGATAGATCCATTCAGTAATAGTGACATCGCTACTGCTTGGAAGAAATCTCGTTTTCTTTTAAAAGAGAGATCAGGTTTCCATATGATCGACAACCTGCCAATAACAGTCCACGCCTTACCTCGAAGCATGTTGACATCTCTTTCAGTAGATGAGATATTGCTACTGAGGTTATATGAACTGGTCAAGTAATTTTAGTAGTTTGCCGCTTAAATGGAAATGGCTCTTTCTTGTTTAAAACTCATGAACTATGTTATATTTGCATTCACGTAAAGACCAATGCCTCTTGCTGGTTGTTCCAACCTATGTTGCAGGGATTCGACTTGAGTAGGAATATTTGCAAGAAGTACTTGATCGTCAATGTAATCTATTCTATTGAAGTTCGTAGAGCGGAGTCTTTGCAAATTATAAATAGATATGGTACTAAGTTATCTCCAAGCAAAACTCAAGCAGCAACGTCTCGGTGTCATCATATGGAGAACGTTATAGCAGTAACCGCTTCTTTGGAAAACCTTATTCTTGTAGTATGCATTTGTAATCGTTTCGGCGGGATATCTTTTCTCTGTGTAAGAAATCAAATCCCTTGAAGAAAACTATGAACAATAGTGTTGCCTCGAGATTTTTTTGCGCGTACTCCTTTGATGATTCGATGGAGAGTCAGAATCTGAGAAGTTGGGGATCGATTTCTCCGAAAGCTGTTCGGTGCTTTTCTTATATAACCTTCCCAACTTCATGTCGGATACGATTAAGCAGACATATATCACTCGCAGTCACGTGACCCCTACTGGTTTGTTTGCAAAACCTAGCACCACCAGCACATAGTGAACACACCTATTTTAAAAGATTACAGCTTTCTTTTAAAATACAACAATTTTCTGCATTAAAAAAAACACAGAAATATTTATATTCTTGATAATGACCAAAGAAACTTGTCGGAAAATTTTTTTTTTAATAAAAGCAGAATACATTAGATTATACAGAACCCATTCAAGAAAGACCGGAGAGATTTCCTTTGCAAACTCATTGTATATATATATATATATATATAAGTAGACTAAGAGCATATATATATATATAAATGACAATATTTACACATAAAGCCACCTCTTCCTTGGCATCTTTCGAGCCGGACGGACAAACGTCTGTCTGCTCCTTCCCTAGCAGCAATATCATACACCATGAAGAGAGTCATATAATTCATGGACCCTGAGTTTACACTTCTAGACCCAGGGGTTCCCAGTTGAATATGTATTAGACGAATTAAATCCGCATCTGACAATTCAGCTACTTCATTCCTGGACAACCTTTATGCCTCTCTCTTGCAGCAACCATAACCACGCATTTATAGCTCAACATTCATTCCTCTGTTCTAAAATCAACACTTCCACATTTGCCTTGACTGTAGCGATGCATATTCCTCTCAGACATTTAACTCCTTTTATTCTTTCTCAATTCCAATAACCATTTTCTTCTTCTCACTACGACGACTTTCGGCACAAATCCTTCAACTCGCGTCATTAAACCTTTTAGAAAACTTTTGTCTCTTCGCTCCGATTCATTTTATTTCCTTTTAACATAACGACGAGGAGGTAACTTAATCACCTTCTTCGTTATAAATAATGTAACAGCATTCCTCGTGATGATTCCGACTGAAAGAACGGAATCGTTATTGTAGTGCCTATTGATGTTCAGAAATATACACTGTTGATGTGATATTAAGTATTCCTTACATGAATATAAAGGATGTTGTTGGCAAATTCGAAACCTTGCCGACAGATCCAACTGAAGTTAAGTAGTGATAAGTTTGTTCTGTTATTAAATAGGTGATTGTAATATCAGGTACTGTTAACAACATGATGGCTGTGTGCTTGATAGAGAAAAAGTTTGATAAATGGTAATAAAGATAATACTCATCTCGGAGATTCAGATTAAATTCAGATGTTAATATCATCACACAAACTCTATTTACTTTTAAAATAACAAGTACAAAAAAAAATGTCTGCAAACTTTTTCGTCTTATAGGCACAGAATAGTGGGTCGGGGCGTGAGCACTTCACCTGCTTATAATCCATATCTAATTTATTAGTACACAGGCGAGAGACAAAATAAAAATCTGATTTTTTTTTTCATCTTCTACCATAGATGCTGTGATATAATAAAAGAATAAAGGTAATTAAAAGATAAACAAATGCGTTGGGTTTAAATTTTTGCATGACGTAAGTAAATTTTTTTTTTTTTTTTTTGTCTGAAGGTGAGTGGAGGGTGTTGGTATTTATTGTCCTGAACATCAAAACTAGATAATTAGTAGCCGCTAAGAGAAGCCAAACGCATTTATTGCTGCTACTGCTGCTTCTTATTATTATTATTATTATTTTATTTTATTTTTTTTTTTTTAATCGTTTGATCTAATTTATCTCGTTTATATCGACGCTTTACGAGAACCAGACATGAAAGAAAGACAGAAATCTTGAATTCTTTTTGTTTTGTACAATCTAATGAAAAAACGTTTGATTTCTCGAAAGAAACGTTGACTTTTTTTAGAAGATCCATATTGATGGGTAAAATATTTCCCCTCCTTTTTTTATTTTATATCCAATAAATAAATAAACAAACGATAGTTTAAACCAAAGGGTGCCCAGACTTTCGACTTGCGAGCAACTTTTAAAATGACCCTGAATTAAAAAATGCTAAATAATTCATGCATGTACGGAGTATATTTTATTTATACAACGTATATTCCTATACTTTGCGTGTACAAAAAACGTGCACTCTTTATTGGTAATGTTATGATTTATAACTGAAAGGTCACGCACCCTTTTCTTCAAAAGTATGGACGTTAAAAACGTAATGATCCGTAATTGTTTTGTTTTTATGAGATGTTTTTTAATTCTCAAAAAAAGGTTTATCTCCCTTGTGACAGGTTTTAAATTATTCCTCTTACGGACCACCATAAAAAAAATATCGTCCCATGAAAAATCACACTAAAAATAATTAAGACTAAAAAAGTCTCATTTAGAAAAAATACTTCTTTTTCTAATCAGTCATACCAATTCATTTAGTATTTTTATTGGTATAATGGCTGGAGTGTTCGCCAATGGCCCGGGAGACCGAAGATCAATCCCAGGTCGTGTCACACCAAAAACTCAAAAAATGGATCAAGGGTAAGTGGAGCAACCCAGGGAAGGGAGTAGCGTCTTCCCCTACTCTTCTGTATAGTGGCTTTTGAAAAGGGAGCCTTTGGGTCGCTTTTCTTACATTAACAAAATCCCAGTCACCTGCAGTGAGTTAAAGAGTTAAATATATGGATATCAATTTGAAACCTCCAAAAAAGTTTAACCTGATTTTTTTCTCTTTTATTAACCACATTCTTAAACAATTAAGCAACAAAACTTTGTGAAATAAAATAAAAAATGTCTCCAATATTTTACCACATTTTGCCGCTTTTTGAAATTCCAAAATAAGGTATCTATACAAACAAATAGACGAATCGTATAAAAAATGTTCAGAAAATCTAATCATCCATGGAATTATCTTTAAAACATAAAAATTATTCACCTGAACCTTCGTTAAGGGAATCAAAATAATTGAGACGGTTTGGCGCATGATGACAAAATAATAAATAAAAAACGTTGTCTTCAAAATTTTGAAAAAAAAATGTCTTTTGAAATAAACCCTATCTTTCATTGCTTTAAATGCAGAAAATTTTATAAAAATCTGATAATTAACCAATTTGGGAGATTTAAAAAAAACGGTGCATTTAGCAGGTTCCTGATTTTTTTCCTTGTCTAATTTGTGGTTACTGAAATTTTGTATTGAAAGGCCAATATCTTTTTTCTTTTTATTTATTTATTTTATTTTTTTTTTTTTTTTTTTTTTTTTTTATCAGATTGTGGATCAGCCTAGTTGGATTAAAAAAGAAAAAAGAAATTTTCAGTGTCCTGTCCACAAAGGTAACACAAATTTGAACATTAAATACTTTATATTTCGACAAAAGAAAAGCCAGATTGAAATAATAATACATTTATATACTTAGGAAGATTTGTAATTTTCAAGGTTATTTTTGCTTTGTTGAGATGTGGTCATAAAAGTTCATCAATATTCTTGTTATCAGTTAGTATCAAAGCAGTGATCGTGTCGATACTGCTGTATGGATGCACTACATGTACGCTAACGAAACGGATGGAATAAAAGCTTGACGGCAACTACACAAGAATGCTACGAGCAATAATGAACAAATCCTGGAGGCAACATCCCACAAAGCAGCAGCTATACGGCCACCTACCTCCCATCACGAAAACTATCAAAGTTAGACGAACCAGACATGCAGGACACTACTGGAGAAGTAGGGACGACGAGCTCATAAATGATGTACTCCTATGGACCCCTTCACATGGCTGAGCAAAGTCAGGGCGACCAGCTCGTACCTACATACAGCAGCTCAGTGAGGACCTGCCGGAAGCGATGAGCGATAGGGAGGACTGGCGAGAGAGGGTCAGGGATATCCGTACTGATGGCACGACAAGATGATGATGATGATGATGATCAGTCAATATAATTTGTGTGTGTATATATATATATGTACGTGAAGCACATATTAACGAGTTTCTGTTTGACTGCTAACCTGAATGAATACTTACCTGCCTTTTCTGGGCTGTCTGGTATTCGTGCCGGATGGGGTATCGAAATCAATTGCAGATTCGAGGCCGAAAGGCCCCTCAGCTTCGGCTGGGCCACCTTCGGGTGGGCGAGCTGTAACATTGACACCTTTGTCCCCTATGTATAACACTAGACCTTGCTGTCTAGTTCAAGCTATAACCCGGCATCCGTCCCCGGATCCAGATTTGGGTTCGTGAAACTGCTTGGCTCATTAGACTCTCATTGCACTTAGTGGGTCAATGAGCTGCATAGACCAGCAGGGTTCGACCCTCTGCTCGTGCCCGACTTTCCCCTCCCCTAAATCCCCACTATAATCATTGACCTTGTGTCAGGTCCTGTCTGGTGGGAGGCAGCTACCTGAATGTATATGAGAGTGAGTGGAGCATATTTTGTAGGGCTCTTGTGTGTGTGTGTGTGTGTGTGTGTGTGTGTGTGTGTGTGTGTGTGTGTGTGTGTGTGTGTGTGTGTGTTCTGCAATGATTTCCATAAAAGCGGAAGAAAAAGAAGGAAAACCAAAGAATTGTATATAACCATACATGAATGTGTATGTGTGTTTGTGTGCTGATATGTGAAATCTGATTTAGATTGTTCCAAAATAAAGTGAACAGACAGACAGATGATAAGGCTTAGTTTCTCCACGTCTATGAATATTTTGGTGGGTAAGTGAAATCACTGTTAACTAGTGTGTTATCACAGTAACGAGATGAAAATTTCTCATGTCTATGATTCCGCTAGTGTGTGTGTGTGTGTGTGTATGTGTGTCGTAGTCACAAGAGAGAACTGTCCAATCACTGGCTGTGTATCCCTGTTACCGCTGAAAAAGTGAATAAATAGATATCCTGATTATGTTACCGGTTTTAAACGGAAGTTTTTAGGTCTGTGCAGTAAAGCAACCAGCAGCAGGTTCATTTGCAGTTCAACTGCGCAGACGTAAGCAAAGTATAGCACGTGACTATACTGTCCAATCAGATTCTAGAAACCACTTATTTACCTTTGGATCTTAATTTTTGACTGATTTATACAAAAGTTTTTGTCTTAGTAATTCTGATCCACTTCATGTGTGGGCGATTTTTATTTGTGCTTCATCTATTTGGTTGTAAAATAGAGGATTTTATATCCGATAAGGGCGTATGATTTACAGATTGATTGCAATCGACATATTGGGCACCCTTGGTTTAAACGTAGATTAATATTTGAATTTGGACAATTTAAAATGAGCCGAAACTTTGATTAAACCAGTTTATTCTTGTTTCTTTTTTAATCCTGAACTTTTCTTCTGAAAAGAAAATACGAGTTTATTTCAATAACGTTTAATAATATCAGTTTGTATTTAAGTTGAGGTACGGGTAAATAAGAGTAAGATCTCGACTTATCATAATTATCATACCGGTTGATATTTAACTACCCTCCTCCCCTAAATCCCCACGAGTATTTTTTATACATAGTCGGTTTAACGAGAGGGCCCGTGCGATTATGCATAGGTAAGACTAAAAATAGCCCTAGTCTCCGTGACTACTGTCATGTTAGCATCAAACAACACCAAATTTTGCTTTGATACTATAGGGAAGCTACTGGGACCCCTTGGGTCAGGCTTATCCCATCTTTATTTTCTGCATCCAGTCCCATAATGGAAAGGCAAAGTGTTAATTATTGTATTGGTTTATATATCGTTATATATTCTGTACTCAATGCATTTTGAAAAAGTTTAGAACTTTCTAGGTTCTGATATTAATACATCTGGCATTCCAACCTGGTAAGTCCTCTTAGCTTGCTCAAATATGAAAGTAAGATAATCCAGTGAAATCATTGCACTGTAATAATTATCTGCTAATCTTAATAACTGTTACTCCATAGTGAGATGCCGTATCAAAAGACAGAGGCAGAAATTGGTTGGTTGGATTTACGGCATGTCAACCCTTGATGGTTATTTAATGCTTTTGCAAGCAACTTTATCATCATCATCAAGTCATACTGACAGCGCGATTTCCCTTCTCTCTCTCTCTTATATATATATATATATATGTGTGTGTGTGTGTGTGTGTGTGTGTGTGTGTGTGTGTGTATAACCTATTTCTCTTGACAGGTCCTCGACACAGCATCCAGTGTCTGCACAGAGCTGATGTATGTCAGTTTTTGTTGGTCGGCCCAGGTCCACTCTGGTCTGGAGAGATAGGGTCCTATCAATGGGTCATATAGAACTGTTTGATGTTTAAACTGTGTGCAAACAAATGACTTATGCTAAATTAAATTGCTTGGAATAGAACTGTTTGGCCCTTTAACTGTGTTGAATTGTTGATAATACATAGCAGTGACTTGAAATCCTTTAAATGCGTGCCAAAATTGAATTATTGGTATTACATAACAAAATACCTGGAACCATTTAACTGTGTACAAATAAATGAAGAGTGCTGAATAAAATACTTAGTGTTAAACAGTAATACTTGTAACCACCTCCCTCTGTGCAAACGAATGATCAATATCGAATAGAATTATTAGCGTTAGATAGCAAATAATTGAGACCATTTAAATTTAGAAACAATAGCTACCCTCGTATGCAAACAAATTACGTCCAACACATTTTGAAAAAATGAAAACATCTACTAACTATGCGTGCAAACAAATAACTGATGTTAAATTCTGACAGAATACTTGAAACCATTTAACTCTGTGCTAATAAAATGAGCTCAGTCCCATTTAAAAATGTTATCAATAAAATCTGTTTACAAATCATATATCTAATATATATGTATAGAGGATTTGGCATTAAATAACCTACAATGGTTGATATGCCATAAAACCCAACCCAACCAAACCAAATCATATATATTTGATATATTTGTATAAAGATGATTTGGCATTAAATAACCTACAATGGTTGATATGCCATAAACCCCAACCAAACCAAATCCTATATATTTAATATATATGTATAAAGAGGATTTGGCATTAAATAACCAATAATAGTTTATACGCCATAAAACCAAACCAGACCAATCATGTAAAACAGAAAAGTCAAGTTTTTTTTTTTAATGCATCCGTTTCAAATGAGGAGACCATTGAAATGTGCCGTGGCTATTTGATATGTTTTTTTTATCTTTTTTTAATTACCAAAATTTCCCAAATCATTCTTTCTTTTTTTCGTTGAATCTGGTTCATTAGTTTAAATTGTTATCAGATTTGTTATAAATATGCTGTTATTAGTAATGTTTAAAGCACTTTTCCTAGTTCTTCATATCATCAAATAATTACTTCCATAATGCTTAGTCATGACATCAACAAAATGTTTAAGAGATGAAATTTCGAGGTCAGACGCGTAATGTTTCAACAATCCAAAATTATTTTTCCTTGATCGATGATTAAAAAGTAAGATATTTTATAGGAAGTACATATAAAATGTCCCGTTATCTTAATGAGAACTTACAACACGTGACGTTTCAAATAATACTTTTTCATCTTCATCAACTGGAAAAAGGTCAGCCTTTTCAACATTGGTTGGTGAGTTTTCTCGACTTATCTTTTTTTTTTACTCCATACGAGTCCTTTCCACCAGTTTTAACTGATGGTCTTTTCTTGGAGGAGGAGGAGTGACAGCAAGCTTCCCTAGTTCTCCCGGACTCTTCTGAGTATCCTTGCCAATTCTAGTTGTGCTGTGGTCGGGATGGTTTCAATTCTTCTAATTACCAATTCAACTCTCTTTTTCGGCTTCTTGAAGACTCTTCCAAGTTTTCCAACTGCAAATGGTATCACCGTCACCTTAATGTTCCACAACTTGTCCAGTTCTCTCGTAAAGTCCAGTTATTTGTTGATCTTTTCGCCTGTGCTCTACTGGAACAGTAAAATCTAATTAATGAAAAGTTCTCTTCTTTTTATAAATTAATACCTGGTAGAGCCTTCTGGCACGACTGGGTGATCTGTTTCGATTTGAAAATCTCAAAAAATTTTACGCATCAGCGTGGCCAAATTTTAATCTTGTGCAAAATTCCCAATGGATCATCTTTCCCTACCCAGTTGTGCCTAGTCTTGTATTATTAGTATTATTATTAGTTCATCATGAACACTTTCGATATGTTGCTGTGTCAAACTGATGCCGTATGAGAGATGAAAGTATAAAATATGCGAATGTATATTAATATGTATACGAATACATGCAATTGTGATTCTGTCTTTGAGACGTATTATTAACATTCTTGGTTTTGTTGTTTGAACTCAATTGTGATTCTGTCTTTGAGACGTATTATTAACATTCTTGGTTTTGTTGTTTGAACTCTTGAATTCCTTTCTTATATTGATGATTATCCATTCTACAGATTTCTTTAAAAGAATAATTCTTTAAGAAAGAAGTGTCTTTTTATTCTTTCAACAATTTCAACAAAATCTGTTGTCCGGCCACAGCTTGGAATATACAAGATATGTTTTAAAAGTTCCAGGGTTAGCTGAATAAAATGTATGTGCATGGTATAGAAAAGAAAGCTAACTGTAGCTTCAATGTTATATTGTAGAAGTTACTTTTTCAAAACTTTTCTTGTTTTTTTTTTTAATTCATTTTTTCAAAAGAAGTAACGTTTTGAATTCGGACGAGTTAAAAATCATCTGACGAATTTACTTTAACGAAACTGCACAAACAAGTTTATATTAAAGTGAGAAAAAACATTCTCAGAAACATTTGTATGACACAAAAACCCTTTAGTAATACAGTAATTGATAAAATAGCTGCATTTAAATGGGACAACTGTGTTCAAGAAGAAGGTCAGTTGTACACGACTATCAGCTTCTATCAATCGCCTAAAAATATCGTCACTGAACAGAAAAAATGAGTCTTTGTGTGAAGATATATATATATATATATATATATATATATATATATATATATATATATATATATATAACTCTTGTGTCTGTCTGTTTTTCCAAGTCTGGGTAAAAATGCGTAGTTAATAGGAGATAGCAAATGATCTATGCAGTTGTTTTTTTCATTTTGACTGAATGCCTAATAAATGAAAAACTGTTCCCATTTTGTAGAAAAACTGCTGTGAGACTTCTGCTGGATGAGTCAATAAAAAGTGTTCATTCCGTAGCATCATACTCTAAGTCAACTGATTTGATCAATCCAGCAATTTTGTTGCAATAAAGCAATGATGACTTATCCAGGAACATGAAAAACTGTGTTAATCCTCTCATGGTTTCAATACCAGTAAAATATTGTCCCTGGTGCCAACAGATCTTTTTCTTTGAGACGTGAACCCAGCAGCTGAGTAGACTCCTTTCAAAGGTCCATGTCTTGCATCAGGTAGTTGAGTTCTGTTTGTGTCAAGGGTATTGTAGGAGGTGCTTGTGGTGTAATGGTTATCGTCGTAGGAAATGGACACGGCGACTCGAGTTCAAATCCTGGACGAGACTGATTGCATTTCACATAGCACTAATGCCCTTAGGAAAGGTATGAATCCAATTATTCTCCCTCAGCTATGGGTAAATAGTAGGACAGACTGGGTTCTTCAGCCTTGGTGAGGCAACTATTCTAGGAGAAGGAAAAACTCTGAATTCAAACCTGTTGAACTCCGCTTAAAAATTGACCTTGTGTCATATCCTGCCCGAGCGGAGGGGTTGGTAAATAGGATTGGCTGGTGGTCCTTCTCTGGCTTGTATACGTCATTCCCAGCCACAACACTCATGTCTCTATGTTTGGAATCCATGTTACTATCTGGCTCCGGAACTGGAACGTCTGGGCCATGAGGAATTGGTCTTATGGCAGAAGGAACATCAGGGTATTGTACATGGTGCTTGTTCTTGCAATTTATTACTTTTAGATTTATCATGCAGAAGTAACAGTCCATAATGTGATCTTTTCCTTCCCTCTAAACCATTGGAATAGCAAATAGCATACTTTTTCTCTTACTATTCCTTCAATCCTTCAAGTTCTCCACATGTTTTCCAGCAAACGTGGGGAGCGAATGGCTTAACCTGATCCCTTTGTTTGACTGCAAAGTAATCGCAATATGCCTTCTTCACAAAGTCAGTGATTTTTGCTTGACAGTTTGGAAGAACCACATTACCGCAAATATAGCAGAACTTGACAGGATTATTCTTAGACTTGCGATCCATTTTTACAGGAATACAAATGTCAAGCTGAAAAAATAAAAAATAAATCAACACTAAGCTCGTCGTTGACACTTGCCACAGTACATTAGAATCATTTTAATCTGAGGGATAATCCCCGTCCTCTCTAGGTATGTGGGTGTTAACGAGTAGAGTGGTATAGTGTAGTTACGTACACATACAACATTATATGCTATACTAAACTAAACATCAGGCACCCACGATCAGCTCTGACAAGTTGAGTACACAGGCTTTTGAATAAGTGTTATTATGGTGTACTTGTTATGAACTATTCAAGCACATCTTAAAAACCTGACCTGACCAAATACAATGAATGATATTTTTGAATTCAGTATAAAATGGCGATCATATATCACTTAATAAACCTTTGACCTTTAGAAAAAAATTTTTAACGCTGGCCAGTGTAACTGGATCCGTAGATGAAACTCTTCCACTCATTGTAAGTCACAGGAATTTTGTTAATTGAAAGATACTTTAGAAGTGAATAAAACTAATTATGATAACAAATGTATTTTATCAGAATAATCCTTTTTTCATTTTTGTTTTTTGAGTGGCGTTTTTCTATGGATGCCCGTAAGATTACAAAAAAGTCAATAAACCTGTTTTTTATCATAATAAGTTCTCTGATTATGTTTACGTCCCCTGTGACGCGTTTTATATTGGTTTTCTTATTTGTAATGTATATAAAAGCAAAGAGTAAATCTCAAAGTAAATTACAATTAATTTACGGTTCTATTACGATAATTCTCGCATTATATTTTATCATAAATTATACCCATTATTCTAACAAATTAATCTTTCTAAAAAAGCTTAAAATTAAATAAAATATCAATCGGTTAATTACTAAGATTTTTCCTGGAACTTTAGATCCACAACTAATTTTATTGAATTCTAAAGAGAAAATCTATTTTGCTGGTTATTTACTGCAGCACCATTTCTGTTAACTACACAGAAATCCAACCAGGCTGAATTTGAAAAAAAAAATGGAAGAATGTTTCACACATCATCATCATCCTAAGGTGATAAGAGTTTAAGTTCTTCAAGCTTGAAAAAACGCTCTTTCTTCTTAACATATCCATATGATTTCAATGCTGAGTGCATATCACCCAAACCAAAAGCCAAACGTGGAGTTCCCAAGAAGTCAAACATAGTTTTAAAAAAACGAGACAACTTGAAAAAAAAAATCATGGTTACTTAAAATAAGAAGTAAAAAATATCAATGTGTAGAAATACAAGAGTGTTCGAAAAGAAATACCTGAAACATGCCAAAAAGAACTACTCTAATATAATCAAGGTCAAATCAATAAAATCAAAATTTTATAGAAGATAATGAATCTCAATGAATCTAGCATTGCAGACATTAAATGAAATTACTGTAAGAAAAATCACTTCTTAATGAAAACTAAAATCTATCAGTCCAGAAGAGAGACTTCAAAAGTGGAAAGAACATTTCAAATATCTGCTAGTGAAACTCTCTTGAAATTACAGACAAATCAACTGAAGAAATTGTTAATGACCAACTAGACATCAAAATTGAACACTTCACGAAAGAAGAACTTACCACAATTCTGAAAACAATCAAAAGCAGAAAACCTGCAGGACTTAATAATTCTTAAAGTTTAGAAGAGAATAAAAATTTGATGCTCTACTTCTTTATTTATGCCATTCTGTGTATAACTAAAACTCAATAGAAAAATGGACGAAAGGCTGCATCCCTCCCCCCCCTTACTTCAAGAAAGGTGACCTTAGAATCACTAAGAACAACAGAGGCATAAGTCTTACTGCTATAGCTGCAAAGGTTTATAATGGCCTGCTTCTCAGCGGTAATCGATTTTTTTCTTAGGAAAAATCAGAACGGTTTTCAAAAAAGTCGATCCACAAGTTCGCAGATTCTGACTATTCGTCGAATCATCGAAGGAGTACATGCAAAAAATTTCAAGGAAACATTTTTGTTTGTAGATTTCTCCAAAGAATTTAATTCCATGCAGAGTGGGAAAATGGTGTAAATGCTTCTAGCATATGGTCTACCCAAAGAAATAGTTACCACAATAATAATGGTCTGCAAAACACGAAAGCAAGGTTATACTCACCTGATAAAGACACTGATTTCTTTGACATAGTCGATGGAATCTTGAGAGAAGATACATTGACACCATTTCGATTTATAAGCTGCTTAGATTTCATACTACAAACGTCAATAAAGCAAATGAAAGAAAATGGATTCACACTAAATAAGACAAGAAGCATACAATATCCCGCAGAAACTATCACGGATGCAGATTACGCAGATAATTTAGCGCTTCTAACAAATACACCTGTTTAAGCGGAATCTCCGCTGCATAACCTGGAACAGTAAACTTAGATAAAAGAGCATTCATGCATTTTAATCAATATGCTGCCTTCTCCTCAATAAATGGTAAGCCTCTGAAATTAGTTGACCAATTCACTTACCTCGGCAGCAATATCTCATCTACTGAAAAAGATATCAGGATACGTATAGATAAAGCATAGACTGCTATTGAAAGGTTAATGACAATATAGAAATTTTCTTTGATAAAATAAAACTTAAATTCTTACAAGTTGTAACCATATCAGTACTATTGTATGATTGGATCCCCTGGACTATAACGAAACACTTGGAGAAAAAGCTAAATGGGATCTACACAATGATACTGCAAGCTGTTTTAAATAAATCCTGGAAACAGCACCCCACAACACACCATTTGTACGGTCATTTACCTCCTATCTCACAAACTATCCAAGCAAGACGAACAAGACGTGTTGAGTACTCATAAGCGAATTACTATGGACTCCGACACGAGGGCACACGAATGTTGACCGACCAGCAAAAACTTATCTTCTTCAACTCGGTGTGGACACTGGATGCCGTCTAGATAACTTACCAAAAGCGATGGTCGATAGGGACGTGAAAGAATCAAGGGAATCCGCGCTGTCATCACGCCTTGATGTTGATTATTATTCGAAATTCAGTTTCTCTGTTTTCTTTCGTAACAATGTTTTCTTATTTGCAATATCCACTGTTGTTTAAAGAAGCTATATAGTTTTTTTGTTTTGTTCTTCTTTTTTTTTTAAGATTTTTCTTTTTCTTTTTAAGACTCGTAATTATTGCTGTTACTGGTTACGGTAATCAGTTTCTCTTTGAGTCTTTGTATTACTCCATTCACACGCAGTCTTCATGGCTTGCGAATTTTCTTCTTATCTTGTCAAATATTCTGTCAATGCTAATCACTCGGACCTAAAGGCCTTGTGCATCGTTATAATTTACTTGTTATTTGGTCCATCTAAGTTCCTCTCTGGTCCAGTTTAAGAAGGGTCCCAATTATCTTACAAGGGAATCAACCCAGTTATCAATTCCTTTTATAAGATTTCTCTAACAGAGTTTGTTTCCAGATTTCTTGTTCTTCTCAGGAATTCTTTTCTTACTTTTTATCAATTCTATTAGTTTCTATTAAGGATTCTACTTCTTTTTCATTTTTGGCAAACATTTTATATCATCCATATTTTGTTTTAAAACGAATGACCTTTCTTATTCGTCCTGTTTTCACCTCACTAATTAGAGGTTTAAACTTGTTTGTATTGTTGAAATTTCTTTGCGATACTATTTGTAATTAGTCTCTCTAGATATTTGCTGCAAAATTGGAAAGTTATTTGGGGAAATAATGACACACTAGGGTTTTTTTTCTAGGGAAAGGGTAATTCTATTTTTAAATATTATAAAGCACCCCGAGATTGTTACAACCATTAAGAAGCGCTAATTCCTCATAAACACTCCCGACATTTTTTACGAGAACTACGCAATTATAAAAATCAGCAGAATTTATTAATAATCTATTGTCCCTTTATAATATACCATCGATGTTAGCATTTAATGTTTTTGGGAATAAATTCGAAGAAAAAAAGAAAGACAAGTGTACTTTTCATCTTTTTTTTATATTTTGTATAAATCATGTGGGACTTTTCTATCTATCCATCAATGCTGGAATAGATACATTAAAAACCGGAGATAGCGGAGTATTAACTTAATTTTGAAAGACGGATACAGGCTGAGTATTCCTTTTCAGAAAATCTCTTGACCTCTAACTGTTCGGCAGTTGACTCAGGTCAAGACAAGTTAACATGATGACTTCTTTTCAACTCTCAGTCCTAGTAGAGGCGGGGGGAAGCTTACTTCAACTATTAAAACGTTCATTCTCGACTTTCAATGACACCGAAAAGCAGGCCAGCTGAGTATCAACCACAACATTTCACCAGATATTCATCTTTCTTCTTTTCTTTCGTGTTGACCTGGGGGTCAAATTTATCCCGCTTCGGCGTTTACTTTCAGATTTAGGATAAACAAATAAGTGTCACAAAAATTAATTAATCGAAATAAAAATAAATAAACAAACAATAGCAATTAACTTAGTAACGATCAACTGGACAACTGAGTCAAAGAATTTCCCTCGTGGAAAATACACGAACCAATAAAATATATGAGATGAACAAAAGTAATAAAACAAATAGGAATATTTCTTAGTTGTTATTATTTTTTTTTTTTTTTGTTCTCTACTAGTTTTGACCTTAGATCACCATCAAGAGAAAAAAATTATACGAGTTTATATAAGGGAAGTGACAAAAAATGAACTGGTAATATAGTATATTTAATAATTAAAAGAAAAAAAAAGATTTTTCAAATGTCTTAAACAAACCTTTATATGACCTCTGCTATCGTAGGCACTATATATATATATATATATATATATATATATATATATATATATATATATACTTCTTTCTGATAGACAATCACAAAAAATCACGGTTAAATCTTCACCTCACACTGAGCTTGATCTCGATTTATCAATTTCCACTGTTTTCTAATGGACTGGATTGTGCATCCACCCGTTGGCTCGTCACTCTAACCCGACAAGAATTCATATATTCCTTCTCTTGTATCTCAAAGATCTACTAAGGGTTTTGTTAAAATATTCGGTTGATACATGTTGGTGAGTAAACGTATAAGTGACGCGTCATTTCCTGATATATACTACACTCGCAGAACATTTTGCTATAATAGGTCATTGTGCATTTACTCTGCTCTCTCTCTCTCTCTCTCGACATATATATATATATATATATATATATATATATATATATATATATATATATATACGTTTTAAGGGTGTCGTCAAAAATAATTTCAGAGTGCTCCAAGTAGATATAGGAGACGAAGCAGATGACGCTAAATCGGTCAGCTTGAAAGAAAATGATCTACGAAAGCAGTAAAGCGTTTGAAGCACGAAGAATCGAACACTCCATCCTGAAACGAGCACTTAGGAAGCAAGACTTGACCTCAGTCCGTGACACTAAATAGCCTAAACATGGTTATAACATTTGTAATAGGATCTGTCTGTTCAAAGCCGAACTTGTTAATCATATATGTCATGACTACAGTATATTGAAGATTCATTTTAGCAGTAACTAACATGTAACTCGTATCAATTCTGTGACAAAGTATCTGGCGGTACATCAAGTTGATAAGTCATATGACGATTCACAGGGACAATTTCAACAGAAATCTTCATTTTTTTAAACATGCAATGGGGCTCGCAAGGATATTGAAGAGTCATACACACTCCCACGGCTATTCTTAACAAATCGAGTAGATGCCATTCTTATATATAGATTCTGGGATAAAAGATCATGTTTTTTTTTAGATGTCCTCTGCCTAACCCTGTTCCTGACTCTTCGTCTGTGATAGTTTCTACTTAACTTTGAAAATTTCCGTGGAACATTTCCTTTTCTCATCTTTCTATCTTGATTGCGTTCTTTATTATTGAGATCTTTTATCATTTAATTATTATTGGGGTTGTGTTGTTGATGGTGGGTTTGTTATTTTCTTTTATATGCATGTTCGAACCATATATCCGGAGATTGTTACCAGGTGTCTAAGATCTCTAGCACCTTCCTCATTACTCTTGCCGACCTCAATTCTGCCACAAAATGAAAGTTTTCAATACTTCATCTTATATTATTATTATTATTATTATTATTATTATTATTATATGTGGGTTTTTCTCATGAGTTTTAACTGAAGTTTGATTAACAGCAAGTCTCCTCAGATCTTCTGGACTCTTCGAAGTGTTCTAGCAGATCCCAACAGTGCTGTAATCCGAATGGTTGCCATTCTTCCTCTTATCTTCAATTCCTTCAATCTCTTTTCTTGGCTTTTATGGACCATTCCAAAGGCATCGATTACAATTGGCATCAACGTTCATGTCTATAGCTTTTTCAACTCTCGAGCAAGATCCCAAAATTTGTCTGTTTTTTCGATTTCTAACATTTTTACTCAATGCTCAGCTGGCACGGCAAAACCTACAAGATAACAAGTTCTTTTCGTCTAGTAAATTAACTCTGGATCTGACCAAGGGGCGGGGTTCTATTTGTTTCCAAAAATCTCTGAGAATTTTACGCGTTTCATTTTCTATGACAGGTGCTGGTTTGTGCATATGCCATTTGTCAGCATGATGAAATTTTAATTTCTTGTACAGTTCCCATTGAATCAACTTTCCAACCCAGTCATGCCGACTATTATCATTATAAACTCTTTACAAGTTGTTTTTTTATATCACTGAACTCCGAATCATAGCATATCTCCTCGATTCTATTCAATCTTAACCGTATTGTGGTCAGGACAGTCTCAATTCTTACTCGAATACCCAGTCCTCTCAGTTTCTTTTCCAGCTTTTGGGATTGTTTCAAGAGTTATAACTATTATTGGTATCAATCTCATCTTAATATTTCATAACTTTTTCACTTTTCTGGCAAAGTCCAAATACTTATCGAATTTTCCCTTTTACTTTTACTCTGTGATCTGATGGAATGGTAAAGTCAATTAGTTAACACATTCTTTTCTTCTTTTTAACTAAAACAAGGTTTGCCATTGGGAAAAGTTTTTATTGCGAAATTCGGTAGAATTTTGTGTCTCATTTTCTTGGACATATTCTGGTCTGTGAAAATACCATTTATCTAAAGGGGTCAAAATTAAGTCGCTTGTGAACCTTCTCTCACATTCAGCATCTTTTTGTGACTATTCTTGTATTTTTCATCTATCAATTTGCAGCATTTGCTTCTTATATGGTCATCGATTCTTGCTGATACATAATTGGTAATTATTTTCGGCATCATCGCATTTATATGTTTCTCTTTATAGATTGTTTTATATTTCCGTACCTTTGTTCACTGTTGTCTGTTGTTGTTTTTAAATTTGTTATTTATTCATTTATCTATTTTTATTAATATTTATTTATTAATTTTATTAACATGGCTACGAAAAGGAAATTAGAAAAGAGGAAGTGAATCTCTTTTAACAGCCTCATAAAGTAATTCCACACGGACTAATTATGTCAAAGCAAAACCTGATAATACGTACGAGAATTACAAGTGTAGGCAAATGTGATAACAGATATGAAACAGTCAATCATATAATAAAAGAATACAACAAACTAGAACAAAAAGAATACAAGAATAGACATGATAGATCGGGGAAAAGGATCTACTAGCAATTGTACAAGAGATTGAAATTTGACCTCACTGACAAATGGTATAGACAGAAAGCAAACTCTGTCCTAGAAAATGAAACATATAAAGTTCTCTGGGATTTTGAGATACAAATGTATCATTCAATCCTGGCCAGCAGACCAGACCAAGGTTTAATTGATAAAGAAAATATAACTTGTCGCCCCGTTGATTTTGTTGTTGTTCCGGTGGACGACAAATTGAAAGAAAAGGGAAGTGAAAAACTGGACAAATTGCTGGACTTTTCCAGAGCTGAAAAAGTGGAGGAGCCTGAAGGTGATGGTGATATCGATCGCCGTTTGAGTTCCTTCGAACGATTTCCAAGAATCTGGGAAAGAGATGAAGAAACTTGCGGAACAGGAGAAAAATCAAGATCATGTAGACTACAGCATTGCTAAAATTGGCTTGTACCCCTTTACAACTGTCTTTTAGTGCAATGGTGAGGTACAGCTTGAGAGAACATGTCTTCTGAAACCAAACATTCCTCTTCTTATTAATCCTAAGTCACAAAGGATCAGTTATAATCGTGTATAAGTTATAATGGATAAAAGTAACTCTTAAAAACTTGCTTATAATTAAGCATCGTTCAAGAATGGTAGATTATTTATATTTCATTACTTATTCACCCTTAACGGAAGTGATAATTTTCTGACAATTGTGAAGTTCATATTCCTATGTAAAATAAAACTATAAAAGACCAGAGAGACAAATAGAAAGAATAAAATAATAAAAAGATTCAGAATTGGAAGAGCATCACCGAAGAATGGATGGAATTAGAAGACAAGAGTAAAAGAAAGTGAGAACTTAGAATTGGTTAAAAGATAAAAAGAGATAAGAAACTTAGAAAATCGTGTAACGCGAAAGAACCTGAATTTGGAATTTTAAGATGGATGACTTGCTACTCAGAAAATTTAGATTTTATCTTATATCAAGATACAGTGGATATATCGTTGTTGTTATAGAGAGAAAAAGAAAAATTAATTATAATAGTGCTTTTTCTGCGACTACGGAATGCCTGGATTAGCGTTTTTTAGCGTTTTAGAAGCCGTTAATAGTTAATATTACGTTTAATAGTTTAAATTGGTTGTTAAAAATTCTTCGTTTACATCCATAGAGATTTTGTGACAGACACATACATAGAATTATATTGTTTATTTGGTTAGCCAAAATGTTCGTTCGGTTTATTAAGTGAAAATAATTCTTTTTAACGCTAATTTTATTGAAATACATTATGTATTTTTAAGCTGCAAGTATCTATTTTACAATTCACTCGTAAATTTTTTTTTTAAAGACACAAATTACAAAAAGATGCTAACTTCACATATCGATCACATATATTGTAGACCGATATGTGGCAAAAGAAGAAAGAAAGAAAAAAGGTTGATTTGACAAGGGCCACATTGTACCGGTTGACCCCGGTGGCAGAAAGAAATAGTAAAAATAGGTTTATAATATGAGCGTAGATGTTATTACCATTTAATGTATAAAATGGCAGTGGAGGTTGTAGAGTTGTGTGTTGCCTCTTGTTAAAAGGAAGAACAAATGAATGGACGAAGATATTGATAGTTTTCAATTTGGAAGTTTTATTAACAGCTTGAGACAAAAGGAACCTTTGTGCTGTAAGTCGCAGGTGGAGTAGGAAACAGTTGTAAATGATAGAGCCGGAATTAAGACGCCGAAGTCAAAGGAGGAGTTGAGATACTGTCGTCAGGACAGGAATTAAAATGCTGAAGTCAAAGCAGGAGTTGAAAATATCCAATTCGTTTCTTCGAGGATCCATTGGTTTAGAAGGAAAGATGAATGATGAAAGAATAATTTCCCAGACACCAATAGTCCATAAATTGGGTGTTCTCTCCTCATAATGCTAAGTGGACTGCTCTGTGGTGAGACAGGAGTAAGGTAGTCTGTCCTGTTGCTAGTACGGGTGGAAGCGAAGAGAGGGAATGTGCTCTCTTACATTGGCTGGTGTGTCCATGCTGCTAGCAAGGGAGGAAGTGAAGAGAGAGAATGTGCTCTATCATCAACATGATAGAGCACATTGTCTCTCTTCACTGGCTTGTCCTGCTCCTAGCCAGTGAGGAAGCGAAGAGAGAGAAAGTGCTCTGTCATGTGGTTTGGCTTGTCCTGCAGCTGATCAATGGGGAAGCAAGAAGAAAGAATATGCTCTGTCATGTTGACTGGCTTCTCCTGCTGCTGGCCAGTTGGGAAGCAAGAAGAGAGAACTTGCTCTGTGATGTTGAGTGGCTTGTCCTGCAGGTGGCCAGTGGGGAAGCGAGAAGAGGGCGAGAAATGGTTAGCGCGGCCTTTTAAGTTGCCCCGGGGAGGTGGCCCGGGCAGAATGGCATCAGTCATTCTCATTGAGCAAAATATATTTATTCGAACTCCAACGGCTAAAGCAATTCCCGCACAAAATAATAATTTGAAATTCTTTCTGCTACAGGTTTAACAAAGAGGAATGTATTTATAAGCGCAATATACAAGACAATTTTATAATATGAAGGGAAATTTCAGCGAAACTAAAGTTTACTTGTTCATAATTCGAGTAACGGACATCCTGTCGTGGGCTGTTTGTGCGTGTGTGAGGTGTAGTCACATGACTCCAAAAGAAACTTGACAAAATCTTTGGTCGTAAAATAAGGAGGTTGGTGTTTGGAATATAGACGTTGCAGTTTTTTATGCTGTTGTTTGTGGTTGTTTGTGCATTCTGTGTGAGGTTATTATGGTTGCTAACAACTATTCAGGGAGTTTTAATACTGGTTAAATTAAATAAAAAATAAACACTCCTAATGCCATCTAAAGACAAACACAGAAGGAACTTTTTGAGTAACCCAATATAAATGCATTTTTATATATGTGTATCCATGTGTACAATTGTATGGATTTATATATTTTTATCTACACTGGAATCTCTATATGTTTACTTTATTCAGACGCTAGCATATCAAAACGAGGGTGTACATTTTAATTTGCTTAATGACAGAGTCTCTCAAACAGAAAAGAATTTAAGCGGGAACTGCTCAAGCTCCTGGATAGGTGATGTTCTTGCTCGGTTCGGGTTTACCATCAACGTATCCGACCTCTGCCGCTCTTCACTTGCTACTGGTTTTTGGGGCTGTGCCAGAAAACAGTGACGAAGGAGGAAGCCAGGGGCCATGTGACCGCTGGTAACTTAATCCAGTAAAGTAAGGGATCTTTAGATCCTATTATATCCCAATAATACTCCCCACTAAGATACAGAGTATCTGAAAATAAGGAAAAAACAAAAAAGAATGTCATGCAAGTCAAGAAGAAACTAAGTTTTGTAAGTGCTTAGGCCATCTGACATACCTAATATGTCTTGATTGTTTTTTGTTTATTCTGGCGTTGAACCTGTTAAAACCATGTTTAAGGGTACTATTTCTAAATAGGTATCTTTCAATATGGCTGGTTTTAATTTGGCTCTTTAATTTCGTTCTTCATTGTTTAAAAAGTACAGTGAAGAACTTTTCATGCTTTGACACAACCTTGAAGGACTGCGATACGTTGATTGTAGAGAGTGCGGCCTGGCTGTTTCGCGGATCAAAACGTTCAAGCAAGTCTCTAAATGTTTGGGTATGTACACGTTGCTCTATTTATTTTGCCCTGGATGTGAGCATACCATTTTAACCATTTTGGTGGTGAGTCTATCGACAAATGATTAATGGTTCGCAGAAATAGTGTGCTGGTAAGCGCAGTGTGGTCCCATATAAGGCTTCTGCTGATTAGCAGTTCATTTCCGCTGTTGTGCGAAGCCCTAAAAGTTTGAGCGGAAGATACTCTAACCAATTAGTGCAATGGAGTTCTGCACGTCAAAAGGCTTTCAGATGACGATGTAATCTTTCTACCATGCCGTTTGCTTGGAGATGGTAAGCTGTAACGTTAATGGTTTGGGGGCCTAGAAGTCTCGAAAGTTTATTGAATTTATCAAACTGTTGAGCTCTATCCGTTGTTATCGTATCTGGAACACCAAATATTGCTCCTCAACAGCGATGAATGTCTTGGCTGTCGTGTATGTTGTCACTGACAATGCTTCATATCATCTGTATAATCTGTTAATTCATATCAACAAATATGATTGACCTTAACATGTTAGAAGTGGTTCATAATGTCAACATGAATATGTTTGAATCTTTCGTCTGACTCTGGAAATATGCATATAGGGGCGTTAGTAACGCGACAAAAGTTTGCTTTCTGGTACTTCAGACACATCTTCACCCATGTTCTCATATCTGTCTTCATTCTTGACCAGGTGACTCTGTTGTTCAGTAGGTGTACGGATGCATTGACGCTAGGACGTAACAGATCGTGCACTTTATTGAATGTCTTTGAGTTAAGATGCTGGTACAGATGGACGTAACTTGCCTGTGCTAACGCCACTTATAATAGTTTCTTTTCAGGTGGGGGTTGGTGATTTTAACAAGATTCAATCAAGTTTTATTTCTCTGGATAAGATGTGGTAGTTGTTTGTCTTTCCTTTTCTCCTTTAACAATGTATCAAAATCGATGGAAGTTTCCAGTAAGAAAAATTAGTTGATTTTATGGCATATCAACCATCGTTGGTTATTTAATGCCAAATCCTCTAAATACATATATATTAAATATATATGATTTGCAAACGCATAGTTTGTACATATATTAAATGTGCCTGGGTTCAATTGTTTACATACAATTAAATGGTTATACATATGATTTCTAAGTCAATAGTTTGTTGTTAATCTCGTTTGTAATTCAGTCAGATTGGTTTGGTTTGGTTGGTTGGGTTTTAAGGCCTATCAATCTTTGTAGGTTATTTAATGCCAAATCCATTTTTATACAAATAAATTCAGTTTAGCATAAGTACACAGTTTAATTGTCAAAAATATTTTCATTTCAAGCTATTCAGTTTAGCCGAACAATTCTAATTTAAACAATTCAGTTTAGTATAAGTATAGTTTTTGTCCACACAAAACAGTTCTATTTTTTTTAAATTCAGCTCTGCGTAAGTACGCAATTTAGTTCTATTTGGCCCATAGATAAAACCTTATCAGGTGCTACCACTCCGGGCCAGGGTAGATCTGGGAGCGTTGGTAACGAAAGAGTACTCCGCATTCCCCAAAGCCCCGGCATTACCGAAACTGTGTCATATTCTGGACACTCGTTGGGGAGGGGGTTCTTAACCCTCTGCAGATGTGCAGCCATGTCTTCTATAGCCCCAGCCGACTAAGTAATATACAGAGTTAAATGTTATGATATTTTTATTTCAGATAATTCGGTTTAGCATAAATACGCTGTTTAGATGTCAAAACAGTTCTATTTCGAGCAATTCAGTTTAGCGTAAGTACGCAGTTTAGTTCTATTTGACCCATAGATAGGACTTTATCAGGTGCTACCACTCCGGGTCAGAGTGAACCTGGGAGCAATAAAGGAGTACTCCGCATTCCCCAAAGCTCCAGCATTACTGGAACCTAACCATCAGATAGTTTAGTGTCATATCCAGGACACTCGTTGGGCGGGGAGGGGGTCGGATCTTATCCCTCTGTAGAGGTGCAGTCGGTGTATTCTACAGCCTTCCCAGCCGACTGGGTAAAATTAAGTCAGTGCTAATTTATTTGCACACAAATATTACGATTATTTGCTCCCATGTAAATTGTTCCAAATATTCAAACACGGCGAGAATTATTAAGTAATCATTTGTTTGCACTCAAATGGTTGGGTTGGGTTGGGTTGGGTTGGGTTGGGTTTTAGGGTATATCAACCATTGTAGGTTAATGCCAAATCCTCATTATACATATATATCAAATATATGATTTTTTTTAGTGCATTTAAAAAGTGTCTGCAGGGACGTTATCTATACCCTTGATATATCGGATATCAGAAGTGAATAGTTGGATGAAGTCCATCAGACGATTTTTCCGTGGAGAATACTTGTTTGAAGAAGACTTCAAGGTATAGAGTAATGATTTATGGTCTTTTAGCACCTGAAAATGCTCATCTTCCAAAAGCCGATGAAAGTACCGCACTGCAGAAAATATGGCAAGCAATTCCAAAGGTACAATACCGCGTTTCTGTCTCAGACAATTTTCTAGAGAAAAAGGATATTGGTCCACAATGGAGTCACATTTCTGTTGTAATTCCACTGGCAGAAGCATCCACAGTTCATGGTTGGCTTGAATGTGCGACAATTTTACCGCATTTGCCAAATCGAATTTCATCTTATAGAATGCTGATATAACAGGTTCTGGCAATGTAATGTTGCAGTTTTTGACACTGGTCCATCAACGTCAAAAGTACTTGGGCACAATGGGAGAAAAAACTCCGGTAAAAATTAAGTAATCCTTGAAACTGGTGCATTTATCACATGGCAGAGGAGATTAAGAAATCTTGTATGCACTTAACCTTACCTGGAAATTGGGAAAACCCACCAGATGAGACATGACGCCTCAAAAATATGACATTAGATTGACTAAAGGCACACTTTAATGGGTTTATTTCAATGCCATACGGTCTTAGACGTTCGAAAATCTGTCAGAAATGAAATATGTGATGCTGCATATTTTTGCCAGCAATCAGTTCAACATCTATGTATATGCACAAACAAACAGAAAAATCACTCATGATTTGGTCTATCAACCTTTAAAATATCGAGGCGGTGTTACGTAGCCCAAATGAAACCCGCACGAAATCGTACATCTCAAACGGGGGTGGGTAATGACTGTTTCGGGGATATGATCTGTCTCTACCGGTATTTGGTAGTAAGCCCAAATAAGGTTTAATTTTGTAAAATATTTATTGTTTTGAGCAACTGCTGTTATGTCCTGTATGTACGTTACTTGGTACCTATCAGATTTAGTAACCAAATTCCGTGCTCTATAATTTCCACATGCACACCATGTGTTAAGGATTTTACTAACTGGATCAAGAGGAGAAGACCATTCCCTTTTTGAAGGACGGATTATACCATATTTTATTTGCTGGAATTCTCTTTTAGCGGCTTTTAACTTTTCTGGTGCAAAGTGTCATGCTTTATTGTGGATCGGTGGTCTATTTGTCTCAATATATTGATTAATGGAGGCAAAATTCCCTTATGAAAGGAGGCGACAGAGATTGATATTCCTTTTAAAAGTTTAAGGAATGCATCCTTCTGATTTGCATACGCTACGAAAAGCCTAATGGAGTGCCAATCTTGACCACAGTACATGCCTTAATGTGGGCCTCTGAGTCTCTTAAGTATCGTCCAGATAGGTTTTATAACTAGACCAAATATGTGCAGGGGATCTCTACCCAAAATAGCACTGTCCACATCAGCAACTATAAACATGCTATGCGTAAACCTAAGTTCAGCTTCATTCATTTTTACCCATATGTGTGTATTAGCGAACCATTTACGGCTCGCCCCGTAAATTTACATGATTCAGACTTCCTGTCAGCTGCTGTCGCTGTTAAAAGAGACACCTGTGTCCCACTATCCCCGAATATTCCGGTAGTCTTATCGGTTGCATAAAAAAGGCGGTCAGAGTTTGGTGCCACGACAGCTGATACCATTTTCTTCAGTCGGTTTAGGATTTTCCCGACTCTTGATACAGACAGAGTGGAATGCAAGAATTTTCTCCAAATTTTTTATATTCTCAACATATTGGCTTACTTCTCCAGTCCCAAGAGTCATTATGCGAACTGTTGCGTTCTTAGTTTTGTTTTTTCAAATGTGTGACAGTTTCTTCCAGTTTTTGTAAGCGAGATTCTAACCTCTGCAGCATTTTTGTAATTCTGCAAGCACACCGAAGTCTATTTGTTTTACACTGGCAACAGTCGTCACCTATGTAGACAGTAGGTCGACTATCTGGTCCGCTAAAGACACTGTTCTACTGAAGTGGATACGTCCAGAGCAACGAGTTCTAATCTCTACAGGTTTGGTATCCTTAGGAGAAAAACGTATCTGATGACACTTTTGTCAAAGGCACATTCAGCTGGATTTTGAAGTTGCTTCAAGAATTGTGATAGAATACTGTCTCCCAGATTCTCCATCTCCAGTAGCTGCGTTATGCATTTGGGTGTTGATACAGTGACACACAAGGTAATTTTCTCGCGAAGCTTGTCAAAAGGTTTTTCCGCAAGAGGTAAAATTATTAAGTCTCTGACTTCAATAATGACGTTGTGTAGCAATATTGAATTTACATAAGTCAAATTCTCCTACCGTCGAGAAATGCCTCTTTGTTGAAAGTTAAATTTCACTTGAACTAAAAATAATGTCCGGTGTTCGTGAACTCCGGTAGGTACCATCATTGCAACGTGAGGGTACGCCAATTTTTAACGCACATGTGTACCCGTTAGGAAATCTAATCATCGAAAGCGGCAGCAGCAGTTAAAATCAAATGGGGTGGTCTAGAAGTAGGAGGTGTAAAGACGGAAGATATGGGTAGAAGTAGGAGGTGTGAACAAAGAAAAGATGGGAAGAGGTAGGAGGAGTGAAAAGGAAGAGATAGGAAAAAGTAGGTGTGACGAAGGAAGAGATGGGAAGAAGTAGGAGGTAAAAAGAAGGAAGGATGGGAAGAAGTACAAGGTGTGAAGAAGGAAGAGATGGGAAGAAGTAGGAGGTGTGAAGAAGGAAGAGATGGGAAGATGTAGGAGGTGTGAAGAAAGAAGAGATGGGAAGAAGTAGGAGGTGTGAAGAAGGAAGAAGATATGGGAAGAAGTAGGAGGTTTGAAGAAAGAAGAGATGGGAAGAAGTTGGGGGTGTGAAGAAAGAAGAGATGGGAAGAAGTAGGAGGTATAAAGAAGGAAGAAGATATGGGAAGAAGTAGGAGGTGTGAAGAAAGAAGATATGGGAAGAAGTAGGAGGTGTAAAGAAGGAAGAGATTGGAAGAAGTAGGAGGTGTGAAGAAAGAAGAGATTGGAAGAAGTAGGAGGTATAAGAAGGAAGAGATGGGAAGAAGTAGGAGGTATAAAGAAGGAAGAAGATATGGGAAGAAGTAGGAGGTGTGAAGAAGGAAGAGATGGGAAGAAGTAGGAGGTATAAAGAAGGAAGAGATGGGAAGAAGTAGGAGGTGTGAAGAAGGAAGAGATGGAAAGAAGTAGGAGGTGTGAAGGAAGAAGAGATGGGAAGAAGTAGGAGGTATAAAGAAGGAAGAAGATATGGGAAGAAGTAGGAGGTGTGAAGAAGGAAGAGATGGGAAGAAGTAGGAGGTATAAAGAAGGAAGATATGGGAAGAAGTACGAGGTGTGAAGAATCTATAAGGCAGCCAATCAGCGCTTAAGCGCCAAGATAAGAACGATGAAGAAAGCAACAGAATTCTATGTGTTAGAAGTAATGGCAAAAAATTGTTAAACTAATTTGAAATCATGTCGGGGTCACCAATTGTTGGGGGTAGGGTTAATGTAATTAACAACTCCATACCTCGAAGATCTTTCAATCAAAACATTATGAGGTATCCAGATACCTTAAGACATTTGTCTACCCGAAGACCAAACGAAAATATTGACACATATAATTATGGTATTCACAGTGTTTGTTGCAATATGGAATATTTCTCGACCATCTTTTTAGGTTGGAATTGCTCCACCTCCTGGGTAGAAGATGTTGTTGACCGGTTCATGCTTACCAGCAATACGTTCGACCTCTACTGCTGTCCACTTGCTATTGGCTTTTTGGGTAGTGTCAAGGAATTGTTGCAAAGATGGAATCCGGAGGTCATGTGACTGCTGGTAACTTAATCCAGTAGAGTAGGGGATCTTTAGATCCTATTATGTCCTTAAACGTATTTCTCTTTACATCTATTTATTCCTTAATCAATCAGCGTCAGTTCAGTGAATCGTTGGTTACGAAATCGGGGAGAAAAACAAAGTCTCGATTTAAGAAAAACATTGGCATGTACTTGTTTAAACACAGACCAGGCATAATTATCTTTGTAAACGATTAATTATTTATCATACACACATTAAGATATATATATATATATATATATATATATATATATATATATATATATATATCAGAGTAAATCAATAGATATGACAGAAATATAGTAGCAGAATTTTAATTTGAAATTTCCATTGTATAATGCTGGGTTTCCAGATTTGGAGCTACAAGTAGTGAATAGTCATTTTTAAGAGCCCAACACTTCTAAATTTTTATTGATTGATTTTAATGGCATGCAAACTCGTCTCTGGTTATTTTTTTCAAGAGGTTAGGTAATCGCATTCATTATTCGTTCATAATGACAATTTTTATAGAGTTGTTTATGAAAAGTATTTTTTCCTTTGCACATTGTCCAATCGAATACAATTTTTTTTTCAAACAGATCAATTTGACCCATAAATAGGACCCTAACAGGTGTAATATATTAACATGACCTGCAGGTATTGAACATAGTGGATGTTGTTGACAGATACATTGATAAGATCGGGGTGATTACCCGAATGTCACCATGTCTTACAGGTGTTGTTGTATCAGCAGATGTTGTTGACAGCTTCATCCGGCCGAAGATAATATCAACAAAGTGATTATCCGAATATCACCTGGACGTGGTTGAACTCGGCGAATGGTGGCAGATACGTCCGTCCATAGAGGTGGCTACCGGGAAACAGTAAATGGACTTAGGCAAGTAGCCAATGGGAACACGCAACACGTGGACGTGAACTGTAACCAATGGAAAACAAAGAAGTGAGACGTGGGCATAACCATAACCAATGAAAAATAAGAATTGCTGCAGGTCACGTGGGAGTTGTAGACTATATAAGTCCCGAATTTTGGTTAAAGTCAGTTGTTCACAGGCTCTTCCAACTCCCTACGACCCCTTCGTATGTGTAAACTCTCTGAAATTGCTCTTCTGCTCCACACAAGTATCATTGTCAAGGACAAAAATCTAATCTTATATTTTTATATATTCGTGTTCCTTGTTGTTCATCAAGACACAGCTGTAGTATACAACACAGGTACTACCACTCCGGGTCAGAGTGGACCTGAGTGTAATTGCAAAGAATGGATACTTCACACTCTTCAGAACTTGAGCCTCGCCATTAGATGCCGTTTAATATCATCATCAGGACACCTAGGTGAAGTACCTGTGACGTAATGGCAAAAGTTCTTGACTACGGCCTCGAAGGAACGAGTTCGGACTCCAGTCGCGCTATTATGTTTACTCTCGGACAAATACCTTTGGGGAAGGCATGATCCCCCTTATCTCGCCCCCCCCACTAACAAACTAGAGGTTAAATAAAGGTTGATATGCTATTAAACAAAGAAACCAAACAAAACCAAAGCAGGACCCCTACCCCGCTTTAGGGGGAGTTGTCATATTCCTCTCCAGGGGATACAGTCAATGTATTGTAAGTCTCGCCGACAGAGATTACTAAATTTTGGAGAATTTTCGATCTACTTTTGAGAAGAAAGTTAATTATTGATTATTTCTGAAATCATCATGTAATTTTAGAAGACATTTATATTGATAAGTTTTCCTGTTGTTACTTTTTTGTTAAATACTTCGAGAATTAATATAAATAAAGCCATTAAAATTGTATATGTATTTTATAAATTAATGTCATACTCTCAAAAATCTATCTAAAAATAAATTGAGATACTTTGATAGGGGTTCTTTGTAAGGATAGTAACACGTACAAACATTTAACTTCGACTAGAAGAAAACAAAAGAACTTGTAACATTAACAATATTTATTTTGAACTGACCGAAGTACAAGAGGGAATTCACTACAGATTCTGTTTAATTGGTTAGTTCGTTACTTTCAGTTCTTCAGATCTGCTAACTCTTAGAGAATATTTGATCTCTCTAATGAATATTTACCACTGGATTAACGACATTGACAAGCAAATAAATTATGCGTAATTTTTATGATTGTTATTATAAGACTCACTCTTTGTTGGTACACCTACAGAGGAGAGAGAGATGGGGAGAGACAGAGAGGGGGGAGAGAGAGAATTGTTTTTATATAATGTAAACATGTATAGCGATGGGGATACTATTATTATCATTATTAGGTTTTTGGTTTAAGTTGATTTTTACGTTAGTCGCGTTGGTATTACGTTGTTTGTTATCCCCTCACTAAATGTTGATGGAAAATAAAGGTGGTGGAGAAGAACGAAGACGTCGTTAGGTTTTGTATGAAGGTTTTAATGGCAGCATGAAGTAAAGGGTTTACGCTGGTATGCTGAGAGTCTTGTAGGGAGGAAAGAAGGGAGGAAGCTGCTACAGAGTATCATCCAATTCATTTTCAACTAGGATCCCTTGGTCTTGAAGAATAGACGCAAAGGGTTCACAAACTAGATGGCTCTCCTCAGAGTGTATGATGCTGCTTCTGCTATTCAAAAGCAGACGATAAGACGTCCGTTCCTATTGAGGATTTCTGAGGAAGATAGTGTTTCGCGTGCTTTCTTCAATTTTTGGTGCTGCTAGGAAAGATGGTTCGAGCTGATTGGATGAAAATATTCGGCGATCCTAACGGTCAAATTAAATTACGCGTCAAACAAAAATATAAGGTTCTTTCTGCTACACATGAACGTGTGCTTATTACGATATACTTCACGGAATGTAATGGTTAACAAGCTACATTAGCAAACCATTGTTAAAGTTCGATTCTCACTGGGTGCTCCATACTACTGGCCTTGAATCACAATTTGTAAATAACTATTTATATGTGTGCTTATATCCGATTGTTCCACATTGCCTATTTATTTAAAGAAAATTTAGAATTCACTGAAAAATGTATTTCCTGTCGTTTTATTTCATTTTTGTCAATTCTATTCTCAAAGAATCCTTCATTTATTGATAAATTGATTGAAATTTTGTTTAATTTGATGCTAATTAGAGAATTTCTTTTTTGTTAAGAATTGGTTGAGATGCTTGAAAAATTTTCGAAGAGAAATCGATGAAAAGAGTCAAATAAAGTCACAGTCTTTGATTAATTCAACTTAAGAAGCATCATTTTTATATGAGGTTGTTTAGTTGCGTTTTAAGCGCATTCTATCAAGTTAGTCAACACATCCATGTAAAAGAGGAGAAAACTTGCATGAAAAATATGATGGCACAAAATACCTTTAATGTCAATACGATAAATACTGTATATACTCGAGTAATGAACGACCCTAATTTTTAGCCTCCAAGAAGTATTTTTATCGTGTATTGCATGGAATGAACGATAGTAAGCTTCAGTTTGTCCAAAAATATATGATAAATAAGCCTTTATATTTTAGGTAAAAATTGATCTTAAAAGGTCGTTCATTACACGAGTATATACGACAATTATCTCCCTTGAATAATTAACTCATTTAATTAAAAATGAATAGGTTTCCATTCAACTCGACATTTGTATTATTATTTGTTTAATTAGTAATATTAAAATTTTTGTCCAAATTTTCTCAATTTTAAGCCACATAAGAATTTTTTGTCCAAATTTAAAGCTGCATAAGAATGTTAAAATACTGTATTTGCCCATCAATAAGTAAAATCTGATCATTTTAAAAATAAAACTTTCATTTTCTTTGAAACCAAAGATACAAGGAATCTATTTTTTCTTGTAGAGCATTATACAGTCGAAATGGATATTATTAGTTATCATTTATGACCAAACTTTACTGCAAACAAGTCTTCATCCAAATATATGAATATGCAGCAGTCCCAAAAATAAGTACACTCTTTATATGTATTTATGCAATTTTATATTTGGCAACAATTTCATTGCTATAGAGTTTTCTTATAAATAATACCTAATAATATCCATTTTAGAAATAATAAACTCCTGGTATCCTTGATTTAGAAGAAGACTGAATTTTTAAAAAAAGTTGTTAAGGATGAGAGTAATTACAATGTTATATATTTGATATTTTGGGATTTTATAGCGTTTAAACATTTTATAACCTGATTATTATAATCTTATATTATCATATTTATATTTGCTACATCTGGATCTCATTATGAAGGCTTGAGAAAAAACTGTCAATGGTGTATTTAGTTATAGGTGAGACTATAATTGCAATATTTTAAAATTTATCTTTTTTGGATTTTGGATTTTTTAAAAATATTATAATCATATTAAAATAATTTCATATACATCCTGAAGAAGAATAGATATTGTACCTTCATCCCAGCACAAAGATCAGAGAGTTATACTCTGATCTCATGTAGAAGTGCTCAGGAGCAACATTTTGATCCAGAGTGAACATTTACTTAACTCATTGGAAGAAATTCTGATCCATGCATAAAGATACTGAGTTGAAATGCTTCTATTTTTGTTTTAAAAAAATTTTGCTTTTTAAAAAATTTGGTTGCATAATTGTTTTCACTACATTTAACATACAATGGCTTCCAATCAAAAGATAAGACTTTTTCTTTCCCTGTTGATTAGCATTGTTGAAAGGAAATGTATTTTAAAAAAAAACCTTTGACTTTGTCAGTGTAAGGAAATTTCAAAATCTGATAATGTGTAAAAATAAAAAAAAAGAAAATTTTACACAACATTTAATTATTTTAGTTGGAAATTTCCTTTAAACTTGACTCATTAGCTTCAATGCTATATTATCTTATTGATATACAGAAAGAGTAAATTAGATAAAAAGA